>CM045496.1:6381939-6937505 GCA_024704745.1 Rosa lucieae
AAAGAAAACTATCAAATAGTGATAGTTAATAAAAATATGTGCAATCTTATTGATTGAAACTTGATACTTATCAGCTTTTCTAAGATAAGTTTAGTTCATGTTGTTTTAGGGGTTTTGTGTTGTAATTTCTTTCTTACTTCTCAAAAAATTAAAAAAACCTGATTGTCGGTATATGTTGAACGTTGTCTATATTTAAGGTAATTGATTCAACACATAATTGTTAGGCATTCCCTAACCAATTATGACTTAGCGATATGTTTTACCATATCTCAATCGATCAACACTCCTTGCGGTTGTAGGTTATCTGTGCAATTTGCTTTATGAACATACTTTCGATTCATCATGTCTTTCAAATGGTTACTTGAACCTTTTGATTTCATGACTTAACAAAGTAGCTATGTCATCCACCAACTCTTGTTTCGGTGCTCTAAATCCCTTCTTAATGTGTCATCGCCTGCCTTTGTTATTTGTTATTTGTTTTTTTTTGGAGGGCTTTTTGGATATAGGATAAAGCCTTCTCTTATCCAAAACCCACTGAAAACCCCCAAACCTTGGCTTCACACATTCAACGATGGCCATCACCACAACCTCCTCATCTCTCTCTTCCCTCTCCTCACTCTCCCTCTCCCTCAACTCTTCTCCTCACCATTCCCTCCTCCTCCCTTTCACCACTTCCTTCCCCAAGCCCACAAAACCCATCTCTCTCTTCCTCTCCTCTCCACGACCCACCCTCCCCATCCCCAATGCCGAACCACCCCACACCGAAACCACCTTCTTCTCCACCGACGACCCCGAATGCGACGCCGCCTTCGACCCCCCGGAGCCCCCGGAAGGCTTCGTCCCGCCGCCCTCCTTCGACGACGAGCCGTTGGAGACAGAGGAGCAAATCGCCAAAGCGTACGAGGAGCTCTACGGGCCGGCCTACAGCGGCGTCAGCGTTCTGGGCAATGACGTGTACGTGATGGACTCGAAGGTGAGAAAGTTGGGTGCTTTTGGGAAAGTGAAGAAGGAGAAGATTCGAGATGGGTTTGAGGAGAGAGTGGTGGAGGTGAGGAGAGTCACCAAGGTTGTGAAAGGAGGGAAGCAATTGCATTTCAGGGTTATAGTGGTGGTGGGTGACAAGAGAGGTTGTGTGGGTGTGGGTGTGGGCAAGGCTAAGGAGGTTATTGATGGGGTTCAGAAGGCTGCTGTCAATGCTAGGAGGAACATTGTCACTGTCCCCATGACCAAGTACTTGACTTTTCCTCATAGGTAATGCCAGTTCTAGTTGTGGGGTTCGATTTATTGTCATTGCAAATGTTTAGTTTGGATTGCATTGCCTGCCCTGCTTACTGGTCTCTGTATCATAGTTTGATAGTTTTGAGTATATAGTGATTGGTTCAAAATAGGAGTTTTATTTTGTTGGGATTGGGTTTGCACCTCTGTAGTTTGCTGTAAATGGATTAGTGTGTTTTCGTTCTAGTCTAAGGAATCACTGGAGCATCACTGTGTAAGGGGTATTGAAGATATATATATCCTCATGGAAAGTGTCTGCTAGTCGTGGTTGTCCCAATTTTGGGTTGATGAAGTGCACCTTTATCGAAAACCGGTGAATCAATGAGTTATTTCTCATTTGTGGGATCATACAGTTGTAGTTCTGCGTTGCAAAGCTTCCCGGTCAAGTGCCTGAAAGCGCTGATGTGTAGTGTAGAAAAGTGTTTGATAAATGATTTCAGAAGGTGTGATGAAATTATGCAATTTCCCTGAACTTGAAATTTATCTTTGGCAAGTGTTTTGAGCTTCAATTAGTTAAACAGGACAGTTGACCTGCTAGACCTGCAAGTGCAGACATTTCCTGATATTGATAGCTTAAGTGTGAGAGAAATAATGTAATTGCGCATGAAATTACCAATGCCATTTTGATTTTGGTCATGACAACATAACTAAACTCTCTCTGTTATAATGAGCTTTATGATCATCTAAGGAGCATATTGAGTACAAAAGGTGTAGTGTCTACATTATTCTTTTTGTGAGGGACTATTATTATTCATCTGTTGTTGACTCTTGGTCCTAAAAGTTGATAGATATTAGATATAAGTTCTTTCTTATTCTTGGGGCTCCTCAGTTTTTCTTATGCCAATACCCTTATTAATGCAGCATCTCATGATCTCATTTCAGTTTGCATTTACTATTTTGTTCTCATGAATCACAGATCTGAGGGAGATTATGGAGCAGCCAAAGTGATGCTTAGACCTGCTTCTCCTGGTACTGGAGTTATTGCTGGAGGGTCCGTGAGAATTGTTCTAGAAATGGCAGGTGTTGAAAATGCTCTAGGAAAGCAACTTGGAAGTAAGAATGCTCTCAACAATGCCAGAGCCACAGTAGTTGCAGTACAGAAAATGAGACAGTTCCGTGAAGTCGCACTTGACCGTGGGATTCCAATGGAAGAGCTTTGGAAATGATAGACTAGCAAAACCTGTATTGCATTGTAGATTTGTTTTACACCGGAATCCTTCTTGTCTTGTAAGAGTAGCCTCTCCCTCTTTTGTTCATTTGTTTTCCATCACAAGCTTGATATATGTATGTAAACTGGGCGTCATAGCCTTATCATGTTTTCCATCACAAGAATTCAATTTGTCCCCAATTATTTGTTATGAAGCAAGCTTACCAAGACGTGCACTGCAAGGAGTGGCACTTTTTCATTTTTGAATCCATTTTTTATATCATTATGAAAAACTTCCACCTTCACTGTAAAAGTTGGTTACAAATTACTCTGTAAATCATGAAAAACAACACAAAGAAGAAAAAAGTATTCCATCTACATTCTGCTGGAAAGGGGGGCAACTCATAATTATGCCATGATATTGTAAAAAGCAACCATAGTCTTAGAACTAAAAAAGATGATCCTAAATATTTACATTGCATTGTACTTGAGGTTGGAAGATCAGGGTACATGCCCTGTTTTCTCCTATAAGGATATGACCAAAAACTGTATCCTTGGCTAAACAGTTTAGCTTATTGTTCATGACAGGTACACCTTGTATCATCTCATGTCCCTAGTTTTTACAGTTCCTCCAGATTTTCTCATCCTGGCATGTATGCTGTCACATCAAAAGGGCTCATTTCCATAGTTTGACGACCTGATCATGGCTCCCAGAGGCAACCATGTCAGTCTTTGGGGATGACGCCAGTGCAGCAACTAGCCCCTTGTGCGCTGGAACAGTCATAGTTTTATTGCTCTCACTTGGACTCCACAACTCAAGGGACTGCCAAGAACAAATGAATAATTAGATTTCAGCCAAAAAGACTCTCAGCGGTACAAGAGACCCATGAAATTAAGCCTGAATCAAATTGCAAACATTATAATGTTCGTGGAAAGAGAGAAACGTGCTGTTTATCATCTGATGACCTAGAAACATTTTCATCCTTGCAACTAAAATGCTCAAGTTTGAAAGGAAACATCAGTGTCCAACTGTCTTATTCTACTGAATCAACAGACTAATACCATTGTTTTCATGTCCTCTTGAATGTTCTAATGGAAGCATAAAAGACTAGCAGTAAGGATACTAAGTGCATAGACTAATTTTCTCATACAGAAACATTGTTCAAACGGTCAACAGAAACAATAGATATTAAGTTACCTCGTAACAACCAATGATCAAGAGTAGTGAATATCCAGGATGAAATGTGCATGATTGGAATTTGTTGCCATTTGAGTGGAGTTCATATATGCATTTTCCGCTTGATGCAGTTGACCAAATCCGTGCACTGTCTTCACTAACAGAGGCAAGATACTTCCCACTTGTATCCCAGCAAATTGAAAGGACATCTTTGGCATGTCCAGATCCCTGAAAGGAGTTTTCTAGATGTCAAGTAAGATAAGCCAGAACTCATATATAACCTAGATCACTGGATGCATGGTTCAAAGGTAGCAACACAAATTGCAAGATATGTTCTCAAGTTACCTTCGAATACAAGTCAAAACTGGCAGTCTCAACATCAAAAGTATTGACACTATTTCCTGAAGCAGCAGCCAAATATTTTCCAAATCGAGGCTGGAATCTGACTTGTTTAGTTGCTCCCTGCAGTTATTCCACAAAGAGATTTAGGCAACACTTTGATGAATGAAGGTCCACTTTTTTAACAATCATTCTCAGATTAATTAGAGTACAGTGGGAGGAAATTGCCATCATAACCAGATATGAAGGAAAATTCTAAAAGGTAATTTTTTAACACTATTTCATTTTGTGTTAAAAACAATCAAAAGCACAGAACGCTAGCAACATTATACGATGGTTTTACTGCATTTGATTACATTAACAAATCGTGATAGCAGATATTCCAGAATATGTTTCTTCTACCATGTATTAATTTGCATATAGTTTATTGTCAAAGATGAATAGGATTTCCCTTAAGGGGTATTTCATATATTAGCTTGTATAATGGACCATTATACTAAAACAAATGCATAGATCAAGATATTACCTTAAACACGCTTGTGCACTTAGATTGGTTGACATTCCACAGTCGGATTTCATCGTTACTATCGCATGATGAAAGGAGATTGAACTTCCTTGGGTGAAAATCCACTGACATTACATGCTCAGTGTGACCTTCAAGCTTGGATATTGATTCACTTGGCTACAAAGACACAAAGAACGATAAATGATAAAAGAAGAATTAAAGGAACTAACAAAGAATCTTCTTATGAATTAGAATTAATCGGTAAATGAAAATCAAGATAGTACTGATAATGAAAGACTCACTCTGGCTGCATCCCATATCTTCACATTTCTATCAAACGAAGATGTTGCAAACGTTGTTGAATTTGGTCTAAACCGTACATCTGTAATGAGATGAGAATGCTCTTCGAAAGTTTTAACAACATCAAAAGTTTCCATGTTCCAAATCAGAACCTGCTGGCATATGATGATAATACAGCCACAAACTCATAGACTGAACAAGAAGATGATAAATTGGAATATTATAATGGATTTCATCAAGTAACCTTTTTTTCATGCCCTGCACTTGCTAACAACGTCCCATTTGATGAAAAATGGCAGCATATAACCTTAGCCATGCTTGAATGGAGAGAACAAATTTCTTCGAACTTGAAGCCTACCAATTGGTGACAGAAGTAATGTTAATGAAAAGTTCCCAGCCTATTTCTCTTCAGCTCTCTAACAAAACTAACAATGTCTACATGTGTGGTTTTTTTAATCCTTTCTACTATCACCATCCACTTATTTGTTGTATTAACTAAACTCTTTTGCATACACTTTGTTAGTTCCCCTCAGCATCTCCATTTAAAAGAATACAATGTTACTAAGTAGAAGCAGAAGGACAAAACAGAGATTTAAACATATAAAGTGAGGAGCTAAAAGAGAAGTAGGAGAGAATGAATGGACCGGATATGGTGCTTGAAGCAAAGAATTACCCCTTTCGTGCTTTTTTTTCCCACCACGACGCTTTGAAGCCTTGAATAGAGTGCTTGTACCACCACCAGCATTGTCATCCTCATAGGACAAGAAAGACTCGGTATTTTCTTCCACAGGGGGATCTTCATTAGCACTCCTATTTTCCTATGGTAGGAATTGCACATAGAAATTGATGAAAATATTAGATAATAAAGGACAAAAGAAAGAATGCGCTTGGAGGAAGTATCCAATACGTGATGAAGAGTCACAAGCTATTCTTAAATTTTCAATAAGGGGAGGCCTTTACAACGTGTGTCACCTACCAAATGACTGTCTCCAGCTCCTGATGCTGTCCTCCCAGCTCCTGATTCAATCCTCCTCTCTCTGTCACCCTAATTTGAAATGATGATATTATAAAGTAAATTCAAAGGAAAATATGCATATCATCACCATGACATTCAACCAAGGCAAGAAAGTATCAATCATCAAATTTAGTAATCGAGCAAGTGAATTAATCATGGTTACTTCCCAACCTCTAGTAACTGCTGTTGATCAGGTTGTTGCTGGGGCTCTGCAATTTGTCTCAAGAGGCGACCCACCATCTGGTTCACCAGCAAGTGTTTACATAGGTTTAAGATATGTTAGTTAGACCTCTGTTGTAAAATAATTACTTGACTTTGGAAGTGGAAAGACATAAATGTCAAAAGCATGTTCTTATTGATTTTGAGGGATGATTTTGTGTGTAACTGTAAAACATACTTATGGCAATTCAAACTGGCATTGTAAACCATAGTTTCCGGTCCTTAAGTTCTCATTTGGTATAACTTCCAGGAGAAGGATCACAGTTTTACCTGATCACTCAAAGGTGGATGCTGATGTTCTGTTGTTGACGTCTCAATCAGTTGTTGGTGGTTTGGAGCCTGCAAAGCTGCGCTTACTACCTGGAGAGGCTCAAGCCATGGGAAATTTGATCAACTTCAGAGGAAAGTACTAAGAAAATGGAATCAAACAGTTATAGTGATGGAAGATAGAAATTATAAAATGATGCTAAAGGAGTTCCAATGGGGAAAAATTTAAAGCGCTTACTTTTAAAGGCCTTCCAATTTGTGGTCCAGGTTTAACTCCGCTTATACCTAACAGCATAAACATATAGAAATCACACACCTACATGATGGAAATCAAATAACACACATTTCTTTCTAAGAATAAGTCTTCTTCAGAACTTCTACAATCATCATGCTCAGTTTAAGAAAACAGAATTTCATGATTTGAAACAGAAGTGACACCAGTATCATGTAACTAAATAATATGAAGGACGTGATAGAAATACATATCATTGACAACAACTTCCAAAGAAATACAAAGACAAACATAGTGTGCAGCTCTGATGCCAGATCAAACAATAATAGGAAGTAGCAGATACATATAGGAAGGCCAGCTAGGGAACAAAGATATGTCTAAGTATAATACAATTTCAGATTAACAGTACTTTTTAAACTTCGTGTAATACCTGCATGAGTAATCTGATATATGCAACTTCAAAGTGCTTAAATACTAGAACTCCAAAAATGAACCTAATTACCTGCTTCCTGAGCTCCAGTTAGTGGGAGTAAGGAGTTATGCAGTCCAAAAACCTTAGAGCCAATGTTGTTAGTCCTGCCGAAGCTAATGACATTTCTGTTGTCCTGCACCTGCTATATAAATTCTCAATAGAACCGTACATAATTGGGGTTCTTAATTATTAGAGGGTTTAATGGATTAGACAATATTCTCACTTACCTGCATTTGAGCAATATTCTTGAGGAGTTGCTGATGCAGAGGGCTAAAAAAAGAATGAAAAATGTTATTAAAAATGTGAACATACTTTGTATTCAGATAAATCCAACCAACAGAAAATGAAGCATTAATTTCAACAACAAAAACTAGTAAGGAACTGAGGATACCTTGAACTGGTTGCAAGTGACTTTGAGATATTCAGATCATTGACACGAAGCGGTTGCAAATTGGGACCAAAATCTCCACCTGGTATCCCCAACCACTTACTAAAGTAGTCAATACTCCTGGTCCTAGGCGCTCGTCGAGACCTCTTTTGCTTGGTTGCTAAAGGTGCAGTAGGCACTCTTGGTAAATCTTCAGGCACTCTTGGATGTTTACGTTGCTGCTCATTCTCTCTCCTTTCCTGAAATCAAACAAATTGATACACACCATGTCACAACCACAAGTCCTAAAACAACCAAAACCAAGACTAGTTCAAAATCAATTCACCTGAACCGGTGCTTCAACATTGGCCTGATCTTGATGCTTCAATTGTGTCCTAGACGAGTACACATCATAAAACAAAGTCCACCATTCATTTAAGAACCCCTCCTTGGTATCAATAACTGAAAGAAAAAAAAAAAACACCCTCAGAATTGTTAACTAAGCTAGAATAATCTGTAACACTAATCAAAGCAGAACTATCCAAACAACCCACAAGCACCACAAGGGTTCATGAATTAATTATGATAAAAATCGAAAACCACACTTTTATTCATCAAATTCCTCTGCTACATTCTACTCAAAACAACATAAATTAATCAGTACGTACACCAATTCAATCACTGAAGCCGAATATGAGCAAATAGTACTAACCAACAGGACTTTCAGAATAGACATCAGCTTCTCTCCTGAAGATTTCAGCAGTGGAGTGCATATTCTTCTTCACCATATAATCGTGCAGATAAAGATCAAGCCTATAGCAAAACAACCCTCAATTCAAACAAACCCGAAATCGAAATAAAAGAAAACAAAAACACATAAAAAAGAAATGCATTGAACTCAAACACAAGCCAACTCACATCTTTTCAGCATCCCAGAAGTCAACACGGCCCGAAGAATTGGCCATGATCGGTCACACCACTTTCAAAGAAAAGACCTACACAAGCACGAAAAAACAAAAACAAAAAAACCCGAAAAGCTTTAGAAAAGAATTGAAATTTCAAGTACCCAGATTGAGATTAGGGATATATATTGGAAGCACAATTGAAACAAGAAAACCCAGTTGGGTATTTGTGAGAAAACGGCCAGACCAGAAAGAGAGGTTGAGGCAGTGAGTGTGAGCTAAGAAAGGTGTAACAGTGCCATGCAAATATAGTGTTGGCCAAAGAAAAGAGACAGCAGGCCAATTTGGTTTTTTCTATTCACAGAAAAAAAAAAAAAGGGAGGGCTTTTTGTGAGTGAGACTTGTGTGTGAGGTTTTGGGTTTTTTATATGCAGAATTGCCAATAGACCTTTCACTTTCGCTTCTCCGGGGTTTGAGTCTCTGTGGTGACGGACCAATGGCCTCGCGCCGCGTCATTGCCTGCTCAAAAGAGGCATGAAGTGTCTACCTTTTTTTACTTTGGACAAACATGAAGTGTCTACCTAAATGGGGTTTATGCATTGCTATTTTGGACTTGAAGAAGAAGAAGATGGTGATTCAATGTTTGGGGTGTTTCTTTTTCCCCATTGTTAATTGTTTTGGTTTTTTGTTTTTTTTCCTCTCCTCCTAACTTGCAACCGTAGTTAATTTGGTGCCGGATGTGGAGGATTGTAACTCAACTAGTAGTTGGAGTCTCGTCACTTTCTATATTCCCAAATCGAAGTAAACAAAGCTTCTTCTTTTTTTTTAATTGTGAACGGTTTTTTTATGAAAATTAATGGTTCAGTCGGTGGTGGTAAAATACGGACAATTCGCTGACGACATGTAGTGATTAACTAGAAGTTAAAGCAATGACTTCTTGTAACCAAAAAAAAAAGTAATGACTTCTCAAATCGAGGTATACAGTTTTTTATTTATTTATTTTTTTTAGTGTGAACAATTTTTATATGAAAATTAATGTTCAGTCGGTGGTGGTAAAATACGAACAATTCGCTGACGACAAGTAGTGATTAGCTAGAAGTTAAAGTCTTGTCACTTTCTTTATTCTCAAATTAAAGTAAACAAGCGTTTTTTTTTCTTCTTGTGAACGGTTTTTTTATGAAAATCAATGGTCAGTCAGTGGTGGTAAAATAAGGACAATATGCTCACGACAAGTAGTGATTAGCTAAATGTTAAAGTCTTGTCACTTTCTTTATTCTCAAATTGAAGTAAACAAGCGTTTTTTTTTTTTGGTGAACGGTTTTTTTATGAAAATTAATGGTCAGTCGGTGGTGGTAAAATAAAGACAATTTGTTGACGACATGGTAGTAATTAGCTAGAAGTTAATTAAAGGAACTTCGTGTCAAACATGGAAGGTTGCGTTTTTTATCTACCAAGGGATGAGATCGAGGTTTTGTTGAAAATGGACGAGAAAGTAGGGATGCATGTTGAAAGCACTTGTACAGTTATAGAAAACACGCATGTCGTTTCTCATTATCAGTCAATAATAAGTGGACGAGTGATTCACATTTTTCATTCTTTTATTTGAATTAGAGTGCATATTTTGTAAAGAAAAATTACTTCTTATTTTTTTAAGAGAAATTTTTCTATCAAGACCTCCAAATCTCATTCTGAAAACTACCTTAACTATATAATTTACATATAATACTTAATTACCGGAAGTGCTATAGTGCACTTAATGTTTAGATGTTCTATGTTACATGGGGTGCGTGTGTTTGGTAAGGTGGTAAAACATGATTTTCCATTTAGGAGGTCATGTGTTTGAGCTCCATCAAGGATGGAGAGGGGTGAGATTCAAAAAAAAAAAATGTTCTATGTTACATGACATTATCTTAGTCATTTGTGTCGTTACAAGGCTCATGTTCTACAAATGGTGAGTTTACGGTGTACCTTCCATCTCTCTCAATCAATCTCAGGACCTAAATTTGAAGGCCTTCGAGGATTTCGAAGTGACCTTGAGAAGATGAAACCTAGGGTTTCGTGTTCATGATGCCAATGAACTTTCGTTCCCTAGACCAGGCAACGGCGCACTCCAGAAGAGGGAGGTGTGAGGATATGGGCACAACGACCGCGCAGATCGATGAGACTACATGTGGCTGCGATGGTTATGTACGGCCGCAGTGGTTTGGTTGCAGGTGGTCTCTTCGATCCAAGTGCTTCTCGTCTAAGTGTAGCAGATCTAGTACTAAGACGTCGATCGTGGTGGTACAACAATAGCATTTCTCGAGGGGGGGGTGGCGTTCTGCTTTGAGGTGGCAACTCTAAAGAAACTTTTCTAACTGTTTTGTTGTTCTCTAGGTCGGGGTCCAAGGAGCTTCCTCCCTAGACTACGACAATGGTGGAGGTTCAAGTCCGGCCGCTGGATTGGTGACGGGATGCTGCTCTCTTGAAGGCTCGTTTGAGGCCGATCTAGGGGGACGAGGTGTGGGAGGTAGGTTTTGTGCCATTAGGCCTCAACCTGCTTTGGCTGCAACAATGTAGCCCGTCTGGGCTAGCCCACTTTTTTCTCCTTTTTTTTCTTTTTCTTTTGGATATGTCTTGGTGTGGGCTTTTGGGGAGTGGCATAGCCCTAAATACGCTGTCTTAGGTTGAAGTTATTTCCTGTGTTGGATGCAGCAATGTACACCATGAAGGTCTTTAGGCGTCATAATTTCAAGACAATTGCTTTGATTTAGGGTTGTGTATGCATAGGTTGTTTTCTTTTCCGCATTTCTTTTTTAACTTTAGTTTTTTTTTTTTTTTTTTTCTATCCTTGAATAATTGAGTATCGATTTGTAATATGAGGACCCTCAAACTTGACCTAGTATATTATTAATGGAACTTAATTTTATTTTTCTGAAAAGGATGGTAAGCTTACGGTATAAGAGAATTTTGGAAAAAAAAATAATAATAATGTTAATATGATGTTTCAGATGCCATTGAAGTCCACATGTGAATAGAAATAGAAAAATGCATATAAAGACCTTAGCCGACTGCCTATTTTTGGGAAAATTAATATAGTAATCCTTTTATAAGTTGATACCTCCCAATTTTGAAGGCTACCTGAGATAAGAATCCTCATTCTATCTTATGTAACCTAGGAGATTTAGTTCAGCTAAGTGCATCCTTTTAGCTTGTCAGCTAGGCTGGGTAGATCTTATGAAAGTGCCTCCGTTCCCATTTCTAGATCGACATCGTATAGTAAACAACTAAACATTGTACATCAGTTGTTACTGCTTCCAGATGATTCAAGCAATACATGGAACATTACCATGCAAAAATAAACAAGATACCAAAACCAAGAGATATTCAAAAGAATCAAGATGATTCAAAAGAAATTGCAAGAAGTAATGTAACAGATTAATAGAAGCAACCCAGTGACAGTGATGATAGCAATGTAGAAGCTAAGCTAGGCATCTTTTTATCTTAAAAAAGGAAAAAGAAAAATAAAGGACGAGGAAAAGCATCTTTAGAGAGAGAGAGAGAGAGAGAGAAATAAAGGAAGCCAACAGTGGAGCACTATATCATGATCTCCAAACAATATGATCATCAGAATAATCAAGGAGATGAAGTTCTTGTTTCAGTTCCCGTGCTGCTCGTGCTTCTGCTTCATCAAACCCAAAAAGAGCAAACACAAGGAGAAAGAAGCCAAGAGTGGCTGAACGATGTTATTCTCTCGCCAATAGTTCTCATGAAAAAAAAGTTGGGAGAACTACTGCCATCTGCTTGGTGTTTTAACAACCTTGTCTTTACATGCCTGTGTATCCAATGTAGTAGTCTTTAAATGAACAATAAGTTGACCTTTTAAAGGGCTTTCTCCTCAATCTTCATGCTGTTTTTTCTGCTTGTATCTTGATCAGTTGGCGCTAAGCCTATCTCACGGATTTGATGTTCCACAGAAACCAAACCAGTCTGCGAAAGAAACCTGCAGCATAAACCCAATCAGCAAGCCATCAAGTACATCTCTTTTAAGTAAATGACATAACAAAATCATATATAAACATTCATCTTTCTAAATCCTTGTGGGGGATTCTCTTTGCAGTTCCTTTCCCCAAGCAAAATGATCATTTAACTGGTCATTAAAAGTCCTCACTTGGACTTATACATGACATGCTTACACAGTTCACATCTACCCATGCTCCTAAAAATCAATTTAGCCATCTGCAACTTCCCTCAAGCCAATCACTTAATCCGTTCTCAGAACCATGGAAAATTCAGCCCCAGGCAGATAAAGAGTTGGACTCGATAGAACCTACTCCATGGACAATGTCTCAGTCCAATTCTACCAACGAAAGTACAACATGTCTTCATTATACCTCAGAGAACACATAACCATTGATAGCCAAACACAGGGTAATCAGCTTGGGATATTGACTGCTAAGTGCTAAACTATAACATTGAGTAAATTTTCGTAAATTGGTGCTACATGTACAAATGCTTACCATATCATACAATATAAAGTGAACCAAATTATACCAACTATTACTCACACATGAAGCTCAATAACTACAGAAGTGTTTTTGGGTGTTCACATAGTATATTGATTGGCATGGCAGCAGCACAAGGCATCAAACCGTTGGTATCAGTGGTAACATAAGACATTCGGTCCGAAAACACATACTAATGCCAATACACATCCAAAACACACAGCAGAAGAAATCACAAACAAAGTAAAACACTTTAATCTCAAATTTCAGACCACCCACAATAACCCATATCCAAAAATTGACCAAACTGCAAAAACTGTAAAGGGTTTCAAAGAAAAGGAATTGTGGGTATTGGAGACAAGAGTTCAATACCAGCTAAGAAGCAAGAAGAGAGTCATAGTGATGAGGACCAAGAATGCAACATGAAGAACCAACCAAGAGTCACTAGAGGAGAAAGCCAAGCCCAGCATCACAGCAAGGCATACACCCAGCATCACAAACGCTAGTCTCAGAGTTGTCCATGTGGGAGCCTGAAAATTCATTAATTCATTCAATCACCATAAAGAATTGCTCAGAATCATCATCATAACAGTAAGAAAACTTACGTTTACACCAGGAGCTAAAGCCCCGAGAAAGACTGCTTGTGCAGATGAAATATTTTCTCCTTCTTGTGATTGTTTATTGGCCATTTTTGATGGTTTTGGATCTGGGAGATTTTGTGGGTTACTGGGTTTTGTGAATAATTGACTCTTAAGAGTCGGAGACCAATTGAAACACTTTTATACAGCCTGCAAACAAGTTTTATAAAGTCTCTCTTTATTTAATAAGAAAACAACATTAAATACATAAACCTATAGTACAACTCGACCTAAATTGGTCGAAACTAATGGCTCTACTATCTGAGGGAGGGATTGAGTGCTCGCAAACGTCTCATTCCGGTCTTAAATGTTCCTACGTTGCAACGGAGTCTACTAAAAAATTATTTTTCCTGAAGTTATGCTTGATGGTGAATCTTTTAAAGCTTCACGCAATCAGCTCAATATCTTTAATGATGAGCTCCGCTAACACAATCAATTACTAGTTTCGAGTCTTTTTCAACTTCAATCCTCTTAATGTCCTCTTGTTTATTTTTGATCAAACCTTCTCTAGGGCAAAAGCTTCAACAGAACTACAGAAGGGACACATATTTGTTCAACGAAAAAGTCTTGGGTAGGGGCTGTCACGTGGTAGGGCCGTGCGGCCCTCCAATCAAAATTCTCAAATTTTTCTCTCTTTTCCGAAACTGTCCCTGATTTTTGATATGCAATACCTAAAATACCCCCCTGCTTGGGATATGATTGGCCCGCCCCACTGCCACGTGGTGCGGGTGGCGTACCTAAGACCTTCTCTTGTTCAACTCTTCTCGAACCTGCCACAACCAAACCTTCTCTAGAGCAAAAGCTTCAACAGAAGGGACACATATTTGTCCAACTCTTCTCGAACCTGCCACAACAAGTCTACAAACAAAGTTTATAAGTTGTAAAAACAAAAATGAGAGTGAAATTCACTCTTTATTTTACAATTCACACTTCATGTTTTTTTTTTTTTTTTTTTGTAATTTAAATTTTATCTTTAATAACGTAAGTTTTGTTTTTTTATAAGAAATTTAAACAAAGAATGAAAGAATGAGTGTGAATTGTAAATTAGGGAATGCCCATTTCATTCTTTTTTTTTAAGAAAAATGAAGGATCCACCAACTCCACCCATCAAATATTCAAATTTGAACAAAATTTTTGTAAAATTCTGATTTTTTTTTTTAACAAAAAAATATTTTGCTACAACAAGGCATTTTGAGTCGACACAAATTGGGTCGTGTTCCAATGTAAGACAAAAATTTTTTTTGTAGAAGTATGGAACTTTGAGAGTTATTTAAGACATTTTAAAGACTTCCTAATCTATGGTCATGTACATATTTACCTCGAGATTGTGAATAACTCATCCTATCCATCAGACGGTAAAAAATATGTGATCATATCCAATTGGTCACATACATATCACATAATTTTCACATTCATTTCTAGTATTGTTGACGGTAGGACTTCACAATTTCATCTACCTGCATGTATATGCAAAAATGCAGAAATGCATATTTGAACACTTTGACAGCAGTATGGTTCTCAATTGTCCATATATGGACCTCTCACAGTTGGATCTCCCTGGAGTTGCTTCTCTCTCTCCTTAAGGTAATGAAGAAGTGGTTGCTGCTCATTTCTTAGGTCTGTCACAGCACCACACCCATAGAGGCTTGTTCTTTGGTAACCAGAGAAACCTGGATCTAGAGGGAAACCTGGATACAATGTCGAGTCATCTATATGCATTGCCGGATTAGAAGCCGCAAGATTTCCCCGTTGATTGAAATGATGAAACCTTGGAGTATCATAACCGTACAAGTTTCCAAGGTTACTGGGAGGATGAACATAATTGGGCCCACCATGATGCTCAAGGTTATGGCTTTCTCTGTACTGACGAAGCCATTCAGATGAAGTCATTCTATGTGCAGTTGGGTATTTGTCCACGAAACTCGGAATGATGGGACTGAAATGAGGTGGCCCTTGAGTAGCAGTCCAATGTGGATAGCTGCTTGCTTGTGAATATGATACATCAAACGCAGTATCTGCCGTGCTGATCCCCTCATTAAACCAAAGGGGCTCATCATCTGGCAATAAAGGAGGGGCTGAAGGCACAGGAGCAGTATAAGAAGACGGAGAGGACAAGGTGCTTGTAAATTCGTGATGGCTGAAAGAATCTTCATTGTCACTTATGGATAGGCCAATCAAAGATTCTGAAGCTACTTCCTCAATAGGGCTCAACCTTGATGATCCATGTTTACTTGTCCCATGTTTGCTTTTCTCCCTACTATTGCTCAAACTGCCCCTATCAAAGACCCAAGCACTAAGGGAGGGAGGGCCAGCGCTGATTGGAGTTTCCGGAAATGGCTGTGCCATTGTATCTGTGACAACAGGCTGCTGCTGCTTATATGACATGTTGCGCCCAAAATGAGTCATGTCAGTATGGAAAGAAAAAGGATCACTCTGAGCCGGGTTTTGTGCTATAAGAAGTGACGTAGCACGGCGCAAACATTCATCAGAATGTACCTTTTGATCCATTGAATGTTTTGGAGAGGTTGGGTCCTTTAAAGCAGAGGCCATACTGACTGGTGCTGAATTACGTCTAGTAAGAGGCCTGAAAAGAATAACTTCTTCCTCTTCCACAGCAATAGAGCTTAGATTTTCCCCATCACTCATCGGTTTCTCACATTCCTCTGGTGCTTTGTCAATCTTCTGACTAGATACTCTCAATTCAACATCGGAGTTGTTAGTCTCCAATCTTCCTGACTCTTTCCTGTCCGGATATCCATTTGACTCTGTCATGTGGTATGTGCAAAATTTTCTTCCAGACTTGTCATAGACAATCCACTTTTGAGAATCAGTTGATCTGTTTGCAATTTTAATTGCAGCATCAATGATACGCTGAGAACGACAATCCATTCCACCTTCATAATTGTCTATATGTTCCCAATGAGATGAAAAATCTAGTAATGCATGTGATTGAGCTACTGGTGCAAAGCCCCTCAGCTCATAGTCTTCCCAGAGAGAAGCACCTTCTGGACACTTGCTGACATTGACATTCAATTGCTTTAGAAGATCAACAAATTCACCAAAAAAGTAGGACATAGCTCTTTTGCTTTTCTCATCAACCCCATACGTGTCTGCTTCATCAAGAATGAAGACCAACCATTCCACAAAAACAAGCACAGCTGGTAGAAGGGGGCATGTCTTGATTGTACTAGCCTGCAAACATCTTTCAACAAAGCGTCCCATGAATATGAATGTGGCAGTCAATCCCAACTGTGTCAGCTCCATGTGCTGCATATCATTTTGCTTCTTCGAGTCTTTTGTTTCTGGGATCTTAACTAGATTCTGTACGATAAAGATCAGTACAGAAACAACCTGGAGCACTCGATAAGGGCCTCGTCTAACTGAATCCATATGTCGATATGACTCCAATGTAGCATTTAGTTTTGTATCATCTAGTGCCATCAATGCATCCAACTCTCTCATAGTAGATGCAAAAGCACAAGGGAATTGATCCACACTGCCTCACATGAAAAGAGGAAACAAAATTCATCGGAACTTGAGCAACAAAGAAATAAATGTAATACTGAATCAGCAAAATAAGCATACATCCAAATGCAAAGAAGTTCAACGAGACAAAACTAGATTGTCTCGATTACACTCTTTGTCATGACACCAGGTCCCTTGAGCAATGTGAAGCAAGTTAATACCTAGACCATAACAGTCTAAGCTCAAGTTAAAAGAATGTAATGACCTCAAGGTACTCCGAATTTAGGACAAGTAGTAGAAACCATAAAATCAAAAGATTTCATACGTATCCACTACAACTCTCTTTGAAAATATATGAACCAGTCAAAACGAAATGGGTAGGATCACAGCAGAGCATGAAATGCACACCGCCTGAAATCAAAGGTACAATGCAGCAACATGACACATTAAATGAAATTTAATGCAGTCTAATGCATGTGAGTACCTCAATTTTAAGTGGAGGAAACTTAGTGTCCTGATCATAAGAGACCACAAATTTGTATCCATTTCAGCTTTCAGCATATTATCATTGCTTTCTTGTTTAGTAATCTGAACACTGCTTCTTGCAGATGGATGTAAGAAATTAAATTGGCACTCGCTTGAAAGAGAATGTAAATGAGATGAGCTGTTCTGCAAGATCATAAGTAGCAAATGAGAAGTGCTATATATGGATATCAGATGGTGATATGCAATGTATCAATAACATAATAGTATGTTGGGCTTTACCTTTTCAAACAGTAAGGTGAGGTTATCCTTGGCCTCAGGAAAGGGATTTTTAACAGCTAAACTTCTTATACAGTGGTATAAAGCGAGCAATTCATCACCAATATACATCGCCAACACAGCTAACTGCAATTATCATATAGCAAGTTAGCAACTTAGTTCTCATGAAACTTCTAAGAAATGAATAAATGAGAAAAATTTATGAATGTACCTGATTTTGGGGGTTTCCACTATCTGGCCAAATTCTTGTTGCTTCCAAGTAGTGAGTGGCTGCAACTGCCCAATTTCGGCTTTGGACATCAGGTTTTTCATATTGTTCTTTATATCTAGCAAGATCCCCGAGGCATACCAAAAAGCGATGGCACAAAAATTGGCATTTCTGCATCTTCTTTTGTTCCCCAAGGGTAATTTTGCCTCCCTTTCTGTAGAACACAGACTCTTCTGTGAGGCCATAGCATTCTCTTATTTTCACAATCAAATTTTGGTAGAACTGAATTCCTTCAGATAGAAAGAGTTTTAATCCTTCTATATGACTATCAGCTTGAGGCGCTGCTGAACTTTTCTTTATCCTCTTACGAAATTCATCTATAAGCTTATAGCAAAGCTTCCACAAAGAATACTCAATGTCTTGAAGTTCCAGCTGTGCATTATCATTCAGGATGATATTCTCATAACAAGACCTCACTTTCTGGTACAAATCCTGAACATCAGAGTGCAAAAGACCTTTGGCATGGATCAGTGCCCACAGCTGATTCTCTTTGCTTGCAACCTGATTCGACGCAGTTCAAGAGTCAAACCAAAAACCAATACAAGAGCTTCTAAGTAAAGTGAACAAATAAAGAACATATGTAGCTGCAGCAGAAAATTACCTCCATTTTTTGTATTTCTCTCTGATCTTTGAACTGTGGCTTAGCCATTATGTCTACTTTGTTCAGGCTGCAATATGACTATCGCATAACTCACCTATTGGTAGAAATCACAAATCAGTTCACTTTTCAGTAGCAAAAACAAAAACAAAACAAGATGAAACAGAAAATTGGAGACACCAAAGTGATGTCAGAAGTGGAAATATACAAACTAATGAATCTCTGCTAAGAGGTCTCAAACTATGAGGACAAATTCTTCACAGACAGTACCAGATTACAATCAGAATCGCATTTTAACACTTACTGAGGCAATTGAGCATAATCTGGGAATTCGAGATGGGAAAAGAACCCTAAAGTTGAAAATTACAAACCAATAGCAAAGAAATTTAGGGAGGCATATATTCCTAATTTGATGAGAAGTAAAAGTTCAAAATTTAATCTACTAAATTTCCAAAAGATCTATGGCAGAAAAAGAAAAAGGAATAAAAGTAGACTGGAATTGACTTCTAGCCACATGGAATATAATGATCTTCTACACCCAACTCACAAAGGGCAAGTAGTTCAGACCTGGACTCTCCCTTCAACTTTTCTAACTCTGTAATTGATCGATCAAACTTTGAACGTGCTCTCAGCTACCCACATGAAAACTGGAAAAGGAAATAAATTGGGAAAACTCACAATCAGTAGAAACCAGCAAATCAAGAGCAAAGAACAGAAAAATGTTACCACAACAAGCAACAATAATGTAAGAAACCCACATCAAAATTCAACAAAACAAACACCAAGAAACAAAGTTTACACCTTTAAAAATGAAAAGAACAGAGAGTTTTACCAGAATTACCAAAAGCAAAGTCTTGCTGAGAACACACAGGAACAAGCTGCAATCAAGAAGGAACCCATTAGTGAAAGCCAGTAATCTACCAATGTTGGAAATTGAAATTGAAGCAAAACCAACCAAGAAAAAGCACACACATGGAAGGAGAGTCATGATGACGAGTTTGGGCACCAGTACAATACTGCAGCTTCAGTTGTGAAACAGACAAAGTAAAAGGTGGCTGATGATTCTCCTCAGATTAATGCTGTTGTCTACAGTCCTACCCAATTTCCAATTTTTCTTATAGCATTTCCAATTCTTGGTCTTTGTTTGGTTTTCAAAAAAAAATGAACAGTAAAATCTTTGAAAAAGGAGAATAATTTAAAGTGTGCCTTATCAACATATCCATCATCAAGAATTCAAGATTAAATCTTGTACTAAATAAAGAGGCTCCAAGCCAAGAAAGCAAAGCCCAACTTTGTCTTGGGATTACTAGGGTACACTAGAGGACAGTGGACACCACTCTCACTGGTACAACACGTGTGCTTTAGGAAGTGGCTGTGGTGGCCCTGTTTGGTGCTTGGGGTTTGGACTTTGGAGAGTATGTGCTCATTAACTGGTAAAATTAAATGTAGTTTAGTCAAAATTAAATGTACTATAATACAAAAATGGTAGTTTAGTCATGAGTTCTTAGTCATAGTTCTAATCTATAAATCTAATACAAAAATTGTAGTTTAATCATAAGCCCTTAATTTTAACCCTAGGAAATCCGTAATTTGATTACATTTCAAGTACACTGCGATAGTATACTGATTTCTTAATTTTCACCCAATAGAAAATCTGTAATTTGATTACATTTCAAGTAAACTGCGACAATATACTGATTTCAATACTTATTCTAAACTATTTGGTTTTGGTTTACAAGTTAGAAGTTTACAACACAATGCAATCACCCTTGCCTTGAAAAAGTAATCTTGGCTTCACATCTAAAACTAATTGGCAATGAATGGAGTGGCCCAAACCCTTATAAATCCACTAGCAAAGTCTCATTTTTTTCATGTGAGATGTATATACTCTCAACATGTCTATCCCTATTTATTTGTTAGGATGATTAGTTAAATTCAATATCTTTTTGCCCTTTTACCGAAAGAATAAATGATCAAGTATTCAAAAAATTGCTTTAGAAAAAATAATTGAGAATTATGACAAATTAACATTAAATTTCTACTTTTCGCTCTTTGACTCGAATTAAAAAAATTTGAAATTTGCCACTGCGGTTCTGCCCCAACAGTGGTATGAATATAATAACGTAATATGAAAACTAAATAGAACCCCACTCAATGATTTCGCCGTGGTGCAAATGGCACTGGGTTGCTGTGCAGAAATGGATTAGTCCTAGAAGATGCATCTTCATAGAGTGTCGTATACGCATGAAGAAGACTCTAAAGAGAGGGACATGATCAGACAATGACCTTAGTCACTGATCATTTTGATAGAGAAATCATAGCCGTCAACATTTAATAAGATTATTCTCGTGACTCTTGAGGATTAGAACAAAGCAAGAGTATGAGAGAAGATCAAAGTGGAGTAATTAGAATAAGTCAAGGAAATGAGGGAGGACATGGACACCTGGGTCTACGTAGTAGTTGTTAGGTTTTGCTGATTGGAACCCGTTCGAGCAAAAGATTCAAACCAAAAATGAATGCACATCTGCATCCTACTGTTGCTGGACTGGAGAGAAAATGACTGATGTTTCAGACTCCTTCTGTAGTCTTCTTCCACTCTTGCACTGTTTCTGGATTGAGAGGCATTTGGATTGAGATGTAAATTTGTCGATCGTAGATTATCAAGATATTCAAATGCATTCGTATGTTATCTATTAAGTAAATTTGGCATAAACTCGAACAATTCTTCCTAAAGTTCGAGTTTGAGCTACGTTCGACTTGACTCAATTATCTTGTCTTTAATTAGTTTGAATTGAATAAGCAATTTAATTCATCTATCTTTACAATAATTGTATGTGTGCCCCATTACGTAGTCAGCACTATCCAACAATACTTATAAGAAGAGTATACGTGAACTGCTAGTGTGCGACAGTGTCTTAATTAATACTTGTATCTTGGTGATATATACTTCTTTCATATAAAAATCTTATAGAAAGCTCTTGCTTTAGGTTTAGGGCATTCTTAGACGATCATATCTACATCACAGGCTTGAAATGTAAAAATTCTACAATATTCTGATGAGTTATTGTCTATCCCCTTTTCATTTGCACTTATGGGGTCCAAATTTTAGCCTGATAATAAATGTGAGTATAGGTTTTGGTTTGGAAAACTTTTGAAACTTTGAAAAGGTTTAACACACTAAACAGAAAATTAGCACTAATCGAGCAAACAGAAACGAACTTAATTAGCAACTGAGAAAAGACCTCTACATGGTGCCTCTAGTGTTATATAATATGTAGTTTGATAAGAGGATTATTAGGAGCTTTGGAGATTGACGTCAAATTGTCTCAAATGTATCTATTGAATTGGTTCGGTTTGGTTTGCACATATGTTTATGTGTGAAGCAACCTAACTAATTAAACCGGCAAAACCATATCAGATCGGATTTGATTTCACACATACCTACTTTGACAATAAGAATCCTATTTGTGTAATGTTACTTGCACAAACCCACATGTGCAATGTTGTAGCACAACACCACCTAATTTCAACATCCCAACTATGTGCTAAACACCAAAAGTGCTCAATATGTGTTGGTGGCAAGGTTTTCAACCATAAAAAAGTAACCTCATGCAAATGTACTTGTGAGCTTTAGATAGAAAGTTTTTTTTTTTTTTTTTTTATCAGAGAAATATTTATTTAACTTTTAGCAATAACTTTCAATCAAAGAGTTTCTAATGCCTTCATTAAACCCAAGCAAAACAAGCCCTTAGGAAGAGTACTTCACTCCAAACTTAAAAATATCTATCGCTTGCAATTGATGACATGAGTCAACCTGGCATCATTTGTCACCAATAATTAGCAAATGATAACTTTAAAGTTGCCTTCGCCACACAATGGGCTTAGATAGACAGTTAAGCAACGACATTCAAACATGATTAAATTATAATTTAGTTACTATTTAATAATGTATATATTTATAATTATATAAATTTAATTAATTAACGATCAAATATACTAAATTTACATGACATATATATAACCGTACATTTAGTGGTTATATATAGTATGCCATGCAAATAATCACCAAAAAGAGAAGAGGACAGAAAAAACAGGAGGAAGAAGCGGGCACCCCAAGATTAAATCAGAAAGAAAAGCACAGCCACCAAAATCAGATATTCCCTTTATTTTTGTCTAAAGAGTTTCATAACCTGCCACCTTATTTTCTTTATATATCCTCAATCCCTTCGCCTCAAACTTGAAGGAAGGGCAGACACCAATTGGAAACCTCTTTAAATTCACAAAGCTTTTCTGTTTGTCCACCCAAAAATCTGGAAATGGATCTCAAATCCTGCCTTGTTGTGTTCCTCGTGGCCTTAGCCATGGTGGCCGCAGTAGAGTCCTCAAAGATCCACGATGCCGCCTGGGGTCTCAAACAGCGCCACAACAATGTGGGTGACATGATCGGAGAAGAAACTGAGATGTTACTGGACTCCGAGGCCGGCCGGCGTCAACTTATGCAAGGCCGTTTCATTAGCTACGAAGCCCTTAAGAAAGACAACATACCGTGTGGCCAGCGCGGCAAATCCTACTATGACTGCAATAACAGAAATCAGGTCAATTCTTACCGCCGAGGTTGTACTTACATTACTCGATGCGCCCGCAGTGATTGAAGAAGCTAGAACAAGAATAAGAAATATTTCCTCCAGATTTGTGTCATGGAGGTCAGTAAGTCTACTACTTATGTAGTAGTAGACATGAAAGCCAATTGTGTCGATCAGCTCTCCCTTCTACTGCATATTATATATGGTATTTTTTGACGTTTTTGAATGAAATAATTACACAATTTTCACCATTTCAGATACCCATTTGGAATCAGTTCTCTTGCTAAGTTCAATCTATGATTAATATGTAAGGAAATTACAATATTTGATAAGTTCTTGTCTGTCCCCTTTTCATTTGCACTTATATATAGGGTACGAATTTTAGACTGATAGTGATTAGTATATGTGAGTATAGGTTTAGAAACGTACTTTGAAATGGTCTAACACACTAAACAGCAATGAGCACTAAAAGAGTAAAAGGAGACAAACTTGATTTAGCAAATGATAAATCTATGGGAAAAGAAGGTACAAACAGGAAAAACGCCCACATCGATCACATGGGAAACGAAGGTCCTTGATAAGAAAGCTTAGAAGCTTCGGAGATGTCAAATTGGCTCAAATGTATCGATCAAATTGGTTCGGTTTGGTTTCCGCAGGAATTTGTGCTAAGCAAACCAAACTAAACCGGCAAGAATCGACAGAATCTCACCCATACTTGCTTTGACAATAGGCTAACCTAGCTTCTTGTGCAGTGTTACTACATAAAACACGGCAATTTTGTAGCACTACACTTTTTAATTTGAACATCCAAACTATGTGTTAAACCAAAAGTGCTCAAAATGTATTGATGGCACAATGTTTCCAACCATCAAAGCAAACCTCATGCAAATGTACTTGCCGGCCTTAGATAGAAAGTTAAGCAACGACTTTTAAACATGATTAAATTGTAGTTTAATTACTATTTAGTCATGTACATAAATTTAATTAATTCATCATTAAAAGAACAATACCACATGTCTTGGCCAGTTACACTACATCTAACTCGATTGGTTTAGGGATGGCAAAAATCTCAGCGGGTAAGGTACCCATCAGTTATTCGACTCCAATTGAAGAGAGATTCGAGGGTAATTGGATAATAGAGATGGAGATCTCCAATATTGAATTTCTCAAATTGAGGATGGGGCGAAGATGATATTGTCATCCCCATACCCATCCTTACCCAATAATAAATATGATTTTGTGACTAGGATTATATATTATGTGTATTCATATATATTATTTAATATATAAATAAACTTTCTTGTAGAATATGTTGATAACTTTTTTTTTTTTTTGAAAGGGTTTGGAACCCAGCCTTACTAGGAGACTCAGCCCCACGCCCGATTATTATTGATAAAAGAAGGATGATTGTACACCGAGGGGGACATGTAACCTTCACCTCGAGTACTAGTACAAGAATCTTCATAGAGTGCATCCTGAATAATAACAGGTGCCTCTTCTAACCAATACTCATCTAAAACAGATAAACTAGCAAGGTGTTTCAATCTATGGGCTACACCATTTGCTTCACGATAAATTGACTGTAAATGAAAAGGTGCAAGAGCCTGTAAATAGGCCTTACAGTCCTCTGCAATACTGCCAATCTCTGAAAGATCCTCCATGTCACCATTAAGAGTGGTAACAACAGTAGCACAATCAGTTTCAATGTCAACATTAGTCATCCCCTGATGTATAGCCAATAGAAGACCCGCTCTCATAGCCTTAATCTCCATATGTAGAGCAGAATGTATAAGAGAAAAAGGACGTGCAATAGCAGCTAAAAAAGTACCATTTTCATCTCTGATAACTACCCCAATGCCTCCTTGTCCTGTGTTCATATGGAATGCTCCATCTACATTCAACTTCAGTCTCCTACTTTGAGGGTGCTGCCATCGGGCCTTAGGCCTTGGCTGTCTCTTTTTCTCTTTGGCAGTATGCACTTTCCGGTAATCTTCAAGATGCTTCGATGCCCAACATGCCGCATTGATGGGATTAAACACATTGCCCTTCCAAACTGCATTATTATGTTCCGTCCACAATGCCCAGAGTAGCATGATGAAAACTTCACGTTGCTGTTGAGTGTGACTCTCCAAGACATGCTGAATCCACTCCACCAAACTATGCGTCTGCATCTCTCTTGACCTCAAATTCAAAGGTCTAAATAACCAAAACTCCTTGGCCTACTTGCAGTCTTTGAAAAGGTGAATGTCATCCTCCAAATTAAAATTGCAAAAAGGACAAGAAAGATCTGGAATGTTGCACTTCTTGGATAATGCCCATCTAGTAGGAAGAACACCCCTAATTAATCTCCATGCAAAAGTACATACCTTGGGGGGAACATGAGCACCCCACACCTGCTTCCATATACTATCACCAGCCAACGCCATTATTCAAACTAGAAGCACGTTTAGTTGCATGCATGAAGCTTCTGTATGCATGGTATCCACTCCTAACTAAGTATTGACCTTTTTTGTCATAGTGCCAAACCCATTTATCAATTGAGGGGCGAATGCTAAGAGGTATACCACAAATAATCTCTGTCTCTCTCTCAGAAAGTATTGTTTTCACAAACTGCAAATCCCATTCATTTTTATCACCATCAATTAAGTCAGCTACCAATAAGTCTTCAAGGCCTTCAACCGGAGGAGAAAAAGGCTTAAATTGATGAGGAAGTGGTACCCAAGGGTCACCCCACACTCTAATAAAGTACCATTCCTAACTTTGAACCGAAGACCCTTGCTCAACACATCTCGTCCCTTTAGAATACTCCTCAAGGCAAAGGAAACATTCCCCATAATGGATGCATGCATGAAATCACTATTTGGAAAATACCTGGCTTTAAGAAGTCTTGCAATCAAAGAATCGGGTTGTTGAATTAAACGCCACCCTTGCTTTGCTAGAAGGGCCAGGTTAAACTGATGCATGTTTCGGAACCCTAAAGCCCCCTCACTCTTTGGCCAACATAGTTTCTCCCATGTAAGCCAATGAATCTTCTTATCCTCCTCTGTAGTCCCCCACCAAAATTCCGCCATTAGGCTGTGCATTTCATTACACAAATGAATTGGTACCTCAAAACAACTCATCACGTACGTTGGGATCGACTGAGTTACTGCTTTAATGAGGACCTCCTTGCCAGCAGAACTCAAGGTCTTGTCCCGTCACCCACTTGTTCTTTTCTTCAGTCTTTCATTGAGGAAGTTGAAAGCTTCGGTTTTAGAATAGCTGATCTCCACCGGGAGTCCAAGGTACTTGTCATGCTTATCCATTCCTGTCACACCCAACACCAAAGCTAGCTCGTCTTGCTTTTGCCTTTTGCCTCCTCACATTTTTGCTAAAACTGACATTGCTTTTCTGATAATTGATCATCTGACCCGAGGTACTCTCATAGCAGCCCAAGATGTTTTTCAGCATAGTTGCATCCTCCACTTTTGCTTGAAAGAAGATAAATGAATCATTTGCGAAAAAGAGGTGAGAAATACAAGGAGCACCAGTACAAATTTCTACTCCACGTAACAACCCTTCCCTTTCCACCTTCAATATCAATTGGGAGAGCACCGAGATAGGGGAGATTGAGTCACCCTATCGTATACCTCTGGAAGGAACTAGATTACCCCTCGGCTCTCTATTCATAATAAAGAGTACGTAACAGTACGTAAACAACACATGATCCAGTGCACCCATGTAGAGCTAAAGCCGAATTTTAGCATCACCATCTCTAAAAAGCTCCATTCAACGCTATCGTATGCCTTACTCATATCAAGTTTCACCGCTCCAAACCCCTTATTACCTCGTCTTCTTCGCTTCAGAAAATGGGAAATTTCAAAAGCGATTAATGAGTTATCAGAGATTAGCCTACCCGGGACAAAGGCATTCTGATATGGGGAGATGATGCTCTTAAGCAAAGGCTTCAAACGGTTTGCAAGTACCTTGGATCCAATCTTGTACATGACGTTACACAAACTAATCGGACGCAACTGATTCATGTACTCTAGATTCTTTACCTTGGGAATGAGAGTAACGTTTGTGTGATTCAACTACCTAGTCAAATCTTCTGAACCAATAAAACTTCTCACTGCCTCCAACACATCGTTACCCACCAGATACCAGAAGTGCTGATAGAAACAAAGGGAGAAGCCATTCGGCCCGGGAGCTTTGGAGGGGTGCATTTGTTTCAATGCGTTATGAACCTCATCCAAAGAAATATTTCTTGTTAACTCCCTATTCAACTCTCTGTGATCACTCTAGGGATTACCTCAGATACATGCTCGAAAGTAGATGGCGAAGAAGTAGTAAACAATTTGTCAAAATAAGAATGCACCACCTTTTCAAGGTCTTCATCCTCTGTACGCCATATATGTTCATCATCTAACAGTCCTTTAATTCAGTTTTTTCGCTTTCGATTACTTGCCCTCTGATGAAATAACCGAGTATTCATGTCGCCATCAGTCAACCAAAAAACTTTAGCCTGCTGCTTCCAGAAGACCTGTTCTTGTTGGAGGAGCTCAATAAGTTGTGACTCCAAATCAACTCGTCGATCGATCACTGGCGCAGACAATGAAGTATCAAAAAAACTCAGCAAGTTTAGCACGGTTTTCTTCGATTTTCTTCCTCAAACCCCCAAAACGCTCTTCACTCCATGCAAGAAGTGCTACACGTGTTTGATGGATTTTGTTACAAACCCTAGAAAAGGGTTAAATACCCCCCGCTCCTTGCCATCCCCCTTCCACCACCTGCACGCAATCTGAATCCCTCAGCCACAGCTCCTCAAACCGGAAATATTTCTTTTTCCGTTTTTTCTTCTTTTTTCGACATTCAAGTACGTCCACTAGGATAGGGAGATGGTCAGACTTGCTTGGATTCAAATTCAAAGCCCTAGAATGTAGGAATCTATCCAACCAACTAGGTGTAGCTAGGAACCTGTCCAACCTCTCTTTGACTTCTAGATCACCTCGAATGCCTCTCCATGTAAAACAAGGACCTGACCAAGTAACATGCCGTAGAGAGAACAAATTAACAATCTCCCTAAAACCATCCATTTGAGCCTCACTTCGTATGGACCCCCTTCTTTCTCACTACAAGCCAATATCTCATTAAAGTCCCCTCCCAAAATCCATGGAAGATGGCATTGGGAACCAAGAACTTTTAGGAGGTTCCAAGTCAAATATTGTAACTCAGTTTTGGGATGATCGTAAAAGCCCGTGAACCTCAACCTACCAGGATCATCCTGTTTCCCGACCTCAACATCAATGTGATTAGCAGAGTAAGAGCTCAATCTGACATTCTCATCCTCCGCCCAGAGTAGGCACAAATCTCCACTGTGACTCACTCTCTTACCTTTCTTTGTCTTCTTAACTGTACAAGAAACTGAAAAACAACTAGTCAAACCAAGCTAAACTTTAATAAAATTTAACTCTTCAGAAGTACATCTAGTCTCACTAAGAAAAACAATCTTGGGAGAATGGAGGGACACCAGTCCCTTGAGTGCTTAAACTGTCCAAGGGTTCCCAATCCCTTGGCAATTCCAACATATGATCCTCATGGCTCGTGATGGGTCAACACCGGACCCATCACAGTAGAACGCTTAGGAGTGCGCCCAGAACTCTATTTCTTACCATTTGTTGCTAGAGATTTACCTTTCTTGCCTACCACGAAACCCACCTTCTTCCCCTTCTTCTTTGACGTCAAATTAGCACCTTCCGACCTATCATCATAGGGAGCTAGGCCGGCTTTTTCCTGACCCCCTTTAGATCCCAGCAAACTATTTGTATTGTGGGTTGCAGCATCTCCTTGGCCCAGACCATCTATTTGCTGACTCGAACACACCGCCAACTCAGCAAAATTTAAAGCATTGCCCATTTCCCGCTCCAAAGTAATTACTTCCTTCCCAGACTTCGGCGTTGACTTTCCAAGCAATGATTTTGGATCCACGATCACAGGAGAAACACTAGAGGTTGGAGAGATTAGCGCAGATTGCCCAATCACCGTAGTAGACTTCAATGCTCCCATCAATTCTGCAGATTCCATAATCGGAACCTCCATTAGTCCACCCTCCATCACCGTCGTAGGACTCCGATCAACCACCAGTCGTCGCGGTTCCACCGCCTAATCCTTCTTCCCCATCAATACACTCTATATCCATTGCATTCTCATCCAGTGTTCCCCTCCTCCCATTTTCAGATTCCCACTCGTCTCTTAAGCAAATTAAGCCAATCGTTGGGAATTCCGACGCCGTCATAGTCCACCCAGAAGGTTTTGCTCGGTGTAACCCAAATCTGGTACCTCCACTCCCAGATCGAGCAGGTTCCTCGAGCGCCCGCTCCTACACTGCCAACCAGGCCTCCTTTCGTTCAGCATTGAGAAGCACATCGTAAGTGGGTTCTGTGATTTCCCCTGATGCCCGGCTTGGGAAACTGAAACCTCACTACACCAATTTCGGAATCAGACAACACATATCAGACGACAGCAAACATTTTAACTGTCGTCTGAAATAATCAGACGACAGCAAGAAATATTCTGTCGTCTAAGTTTTCGAATCCAACAACAGTTTTTTCTTGGCTCTTGTGCAAAATCATTTCAGACAATGGTTGATTTTTTTGATGTTGTCTGAATGAGTCAATTCAGACAACAGTTATTATGTGATGTTATCCAAGGTTCATTTATACAATGGTTGATAAAAGATGTTGTCTGATTGTTTTTAATCAGACAACAGTTATTACTTCTCTGTTGTGCAATTACCATTAATACAATGGTTGAAAAAGATGTCGTCTGATTGTTTTGATTCACACAACAGTTTTTCAGTTGTCTATTGTGCAACTCTCTTTCAGACAATATACTGAAATTGCTGTTGTCTGAGTTTTAGGGTTCAATAGACCGCCCTAGTTAATTGACTTTAACATTTGGCCAAAATTTTCAATTTTCACTTCCCTCCATCGACCAAATTTTATGTTTCACATCGAGTAGTATATAAAGGAAAGAACCCTAGCCTTTCCTTTTTTTCTCCTTCTTCCTCTGTCGGGTCGCACGGGGCGCTCTCTCTCCCTCTCTCCTTCTCTCTTTCACTCTGGAAAGCTCGACTTCCGGCCATCGACTTTTGGCACCGCCACCATCACCACCACCACCACCACCACCACCACCACCACCAAAAGATAGCCTAGTTCTAGTTTTGATTTGGCTATCAGATAATCCTTCTCTCTCTTCTTTATCAGATTTCAAAACCAAAACGAAGAAGGAGCCCTCGTCAAAATGACAAAACCTAAACTGAAGTCGCCATCTCTCTCTCTCTCTCGGGCACGGGCCCTCTCCCTCTCAGCCTCTCTCCTCGACGGTTCGATTTCTTTTACAACAAAAAGAATGACTAGAGCTTTTGGGAACCCATTAATCCGACACAAGTTAATTGAGGCTATCCAGTTCAAAAGATAAACAAGCTCAAGCGCTCTAGTTTTGTTAACTGGTACTTCTCTTACCTCGAAATTTCATGTTTTTGAAATCGATTGGTTTTGGGTTTGATTGATTTTCTGGTTAAAATGGATTTGGGGATTGGGGATTTCATAGAACTCGATTTGGGGTGTTAGGGTTTGCTGTTAATTTCGATTTGGGGGTTAGAGTTCTTGTCGATTTTTTGTTTAGTTAAAGTTGTTTGTGTTCAAATCCTTATTATGGGTTAGAAGGGCTAATTGATGTCGTCAATGCAGGTACTTGAGAGAGGGGATTGTGGTGTAAATATTTATTGAAACTCTCCGTTCTGTGTTGCAGTGCTGAGAAGGCTAGGAGTGAAGGGCGTGGAGATAAAGAAACCAGAGCAGCTCAAAACCATGGCCTCACTCATAATCCCTGGAGGAGAGAGCACCACCATGGCTAAGCTTGCCGAGAACCACAACCTGGTCTTTCTATCACTCACCCAAACAGTCTCTATTATTTGTTGATTTGTTTAAAGCTTTTTACTTTATTACTCCCGGGCTCAATATGTATATGCCTGCTTCTGCAATTGTCGATACTTTTATATCAGTAAATGGGGATTAGATGAAAATGAGGACTGTTCTAGAAATGGTGTAATTTGGCTATATGGGTTTTGTTCTTTGGTGCTTTGGGTATATAGGAGTGGTGGAATTGTGAACTATATCGGCTTGCCTAATATAATCACAAATGACACAGGAGGTAAAGGAAATGAAGTAGATTATAGCATTATTTGAACATCCTAGTTCATTTTGTTGTAGTTAGAATTTGATTAGAAAAAAAAAGAAAAGCATTGAACTTGGCTCTATGTACCCACCAAGTCTTAGTTTTTTTTTTCCCCTGATATGTGGTTTTGTCTCTCAACAGAATCAATTAGGTCTTTTCAACAGATTCTGAAGATTGGTTTTGTCTCTCAGCTCATCCAAAATCTGCAGCATCCGACTGAGACCCAGAACCAAGTCAGGTAGCTTATATTCCTTGAACCTAGCTGTCCTGAATTTTGAGTCTTATTCATTGCCACAGCCATCAGTGTTCATTTTTCGTTTTCTGATTCTTAATCTTGCTTGGTTAGAAGCTTTAGACTAATGGGTTCCTACTTGTTGGGTTGATTTGTATTGTTATATGCAGTCTGTTTACTGGAAGATCTTGAGAAGTATAGAGTTTCTAGTTTTAAGACTGTTTTTAATCCCTAAATCAGAGTCGCAATCAATGTGGTAGTGTAATTTGATTAAGCCATCTCCTTGGTCTGCAACGCCACTAGAACATTCATTCTTCCTCTCTCTATTTTTTTTATTTTATTTTTAACTTTTTGCTTTGTTAACTTGAGCAATTGTCTTGATCTCATTCTTTTAATATAGAGCCACCGCCAGATTATCAAAGTGAGGGAAGAGATAAAGCTTAATTAAACTTTAGCACTGGGACAATTTTGGTTTCAATATATGCTTTGACAATCAAGTGTGCAATATGGCTGCAAAGTGTTTTACAGGTGAGTAAAACCTCCAAATATCATAGTCCACTGATTATGGCTTATGTTTTCCCCGTCCTTGTCTTGAATTTTCTGTTTAAAAATGGTCATAGAGCATTTTACTGTTAGTTTACTTACTTGGTCAGAAAATTTTCTCAATTCATTTTCCTTTCTTTAGTTTACACGCATGGGGTATTCTGAAGAACAGATGAACCGAGCTATCAGTGAAGTTTTAGGGACTTCCCATAACAAGGAAATCTCTTCACTATGGCCATCAGTTCTTTGTCTTCTTCGAGAAGATGAGGTTTATGGTTTTCATATGAAGTCTCAAAGCATAAGGGGAATTCTTCGGGCAACACCATCCACTCATACTCTTGTGAATGGTAATGAGCTTCTCTTGTGCTGCCAAATGATTTTGAAATGCTCCAATTTCCCTTAAATATTTGATCACCATCTTATACAGCTCCTTAATTTTTTCAGGTGATAGAGATTGTGTAGAGAGTGAGAGTAGACTGCCCAACACTTCTAGGGATGGAGGTCCTACACCAAGAATTAATTCTGACAAGGTTGCATCAAAGTCATTTACGATGGGAGCTCCTTCATCTCCTGTATGTGATGTCTACATATATTTGAAATAAGTTATACTAGTTCTCTGTTGGTATACCGTATACGTATATCTTCTTATGTGAGTGATATATATTATCTATTTTGAAAAGAATATTTCATTAATCCATATAATGTTTCAGCATTGCCAGGATACTCGTAAGTACTGCATTGTGGGGACATAATCACTTTTTGGTGTCTTTGTTGTTTTTTTTAATTGTATTTTCTTCTATTCTTGGTTTTAAAGCATATTGGATCTTGTGTTCCAAATGTTATGATATGAGATTTTGAAAAGTCAAAAACCCGAAACATATTGTATTTGACTGCCTTCATCATTTTTTAATTTCAGTGGAGGCCACCTTTTTGGTCCTTCCAAAACCTGCCTATGGTGCAGAACCCTGTGTCCTATACGAGACTTAGATTTTGGAGTTTGGACCATTTGTTTCTAAATTTTGCTGCTAACTTTTGAATTATTATGCTTCTGAAAATATTCCTGTCAAAGGGAACGTTTTGGGATATTCTTTTGAGAGATTCAATTATCTTTATCAGTATGTGAAGTAGGAGCTAAGCTATGGTTGACATTCAGTTTATCTAGTTTAAAGTTGGTTTTCCTACTTGAAGTAAACGAATGTTACTGAATGGTGAAGTATTCTTGACTTCATTGGTTTTTAAGTATTTAAGTGAATTATAATGATTTTGAACTTGAGCTATGATTGCATTAGTGTCAATGGTTATAACACAAGACACTGATTGCTAGATTCTTCATTATATCATATTTAATGAGCAAGATACATTTTTTATTTGTAGTTTTCTGCTATAGAGTTGCTTCTGTTTATTCATCCAGTCTCTTTTGTCTCTTACTATCTACTGCACAAATTTGTTTGCTTGTATTTTGAACTTTATATGCATTTGTTTTGTTTTTCCTGGTGCACAGCAATTTCATGCAGCTGCGTTGTTATTTGGACCACACACACCAAGGGAGTATGTGCAGGGCTCGCAAGCCGAATGGCTGCATATGCAGGTTGGTGGTAGCTTTGAAAGAACAACATAAACTCGGAATATAAACTCTTCAAGTCCCAATTGGTTCGGAATGTGCTTAATTAGTTATGCATCTGGTGTAATAGAAATCTATTTTTTGAATGTACTAATGTAGTGTGATCCTGGTAGTATATCATATTAGCTGTTACAAGACGGCTTCCAGTGGATTCTCTACTAAGCTCACTCAACAGCGAAAGTAAAGGTTGTTGATGTGAAAGTAAAGGTTGTTGTTGATGCAACTTCTGCTGGCATCTTCATTGTCATCATAAAGTGTGTTCTTCAAGACTTGGTTGGTTTCAACATTTTACTAAATTTTGTTAGAAAACTAGTTCTGTTGATGTAATGACTTTGTTGGATATATGGATAAATGTATCGGATTTTAACATAAATGAATGTGTTTTGGATGTGATGTCATTTTGAATGTCTATCATACCGTTCAATCCAGCTAAAAACTATTGTCCAATAATTGATCATCACAAAATTTTTAACAAAAACTGTTGTATGAGCCATCTAACTATAATACTATAAGGACTAAAAAGAACGAGAAAGTCATTGTCCAGCAAAACAACAAACAACAGTTTTTTGGAGAAATCTATAGTATCAGTAATGGATGGACAATGGGATTTGCAAGTATATATTGTCTGATTAAGCCTTCAAACAACAGCAAGCATATAAGCCCCTGTTGTCTGGCATAGCCTTCAGACAACAGCAAGCATATAAGCCCATGTTGTCTGGCACAGCCTTTAGACAACAGCAAGCATATAAGCTCCTGTTGTGTGGCACATCATTCAGACAACAGTAAGTATATAAGCTGCTGTTGTTTTTCTTGGTGTTCAGACAACAGACAGCATAGTAGTCGCTGTTGTAGTAAACTTTATCAGACAACAGTTTGTTGGTATTGTCTGATCCATGTATCAGACAGCATTGAGATAGACAACAGCAAAGTCTATAATCAGACGACAGTGAAAAACTGTCGTCTGATTGAAAAATTGGTGTAGTGCCTATATGAGAGATAATACCATAGAACAAGCAGAAGTGTGGTAGGCGCTCATATTCCAATTCAAAGATCTTGTTTGCTGCCCAAGATGCTCCCGAAATAACCACTCCCTTATTCAACGGTTTCTCCACATCAATTAATCCCTACACGGAAGCGCAAATATCTTCCTATACAACTCCCGTTCCAATCCTTTCCTGTTCTTATGTAAGAACCCACTGCCTTACCTATGCCCTGTCCCATTTCTTCATTCGTATACAGAGGGGGAATGCCTCGAATTCTAAGCCAAAAAAATTGAGTTTGCAATTTATACCTTCAGGGGGTCAACGGTCCCGTCAGTCACTGCCACCGCAAACAGCGCCTTTTTGAAAGACCAAGGCGCCCGAGACACTACCCAAAGCAGATCTAATTCATTACTGAAGGAGAAAATAATCCTTCTACTCCCTTCAAGTTGGCAAACAACAAGCCGTGATCGATCTGAAGATCCCGCCTCCGGTATCCATAAACTGCGTAGGGTACTAATTAAAGAATCCACACGGTACTGTTTATCTGTGAGTAATTCTCCCACCAGAAAGAACCGCTTAGATTGTCGCTTTTGTTTCTTCTGAGGGAGAACAACCTCCACCGCCTCCGATTCTGTAATAGCAAGTTTGCGTACAAAACCCACAATCACTTCCTCCATTTTAGAAAGATGTTGTGTAAAGAAATCCCACCCCACTATTAAGAAGGGAGGAAACCAGGTCATACGGAGAACCTCCGCCGTCACCAAGGACACAGCCGCCTTACTCCGACAAGGCTAAACCCTAACTCTCCTTTGCAGCCGCTAGAGAGAGAAGGGAACGTTCTTACGATGAGATCTATGTTCCTATACTTGCTTATCTGTATGTGGATTTTATGTTGATAACTATTATATATTATTGTATTATTATATCTGAAAGTTAAACTTTTTAAGACTTTATGATATCTAAATTGTAATTTTATATTTTTTTATACTCGATCATTGAATAAGGATTCTTTGGGCCTTTCTAAATATACCTAGCAAATAGCTTAGTATACCAATCAATTTTTTACACCCAACAAAATTTATAAAATCTCTAATTACACCCAACAAGTTGTCCTATAATGCCCTTTTCTTTAATTAAACCCTGCAAACAAAGCATGGATTCGTTTCAAAAAACAAAGCATGGTTACTACTATTGATTATCTCTTTGGTGCAATATCCTCTCATGTCCCTCTTTCATTGACCTTTTTTAATGCTAGCTAGTTTCATGTACTGATGTTTCATGGAGTTTCTGCCCAGAGAGAGTGGCCAACAAAGCACGCTATGATAAACCCTTTTTATAGGCAGAAACTGATCAGTCAAACAGAACAAAGACAAAGAGAAAGTTTGGGAATTTCTTATGTATTGATATTCTCCAAAGATGGAGTACATATACAAATTATACACATTCCTAATAAGAAACTAATTACACCGTGATATTCTCTCCCTTAACTATACAATCCTAATTATACTACAATTCCTACAATTATGAAGAATGACTCACACCAACACTCCCCCTCAAGTTGGAGCATACAGATCACAGATGCCCAACTTGTCAAGTGAGTCATAAAACGCCTTGCTAGAAACTGTCTTTGTAAGAATGTCCGCCAACTGCTCCTCAGTAGGTACGAAAGGAAAAGAGATGATTTGTTGATCTAGCTTGTCTTTGATGAAGTGCCTATCAACCTCCACATGTTTTGTGCGATCATGTTGGACAGGATTATGAGCAATTTCAATTGTAGCTTTGTTATCACAGAATAAGGGCATGGCTTTCTTCTGCTTGAACCCCAAATCCCTCAACAAGTGCCTTAACCACAACATGTCACAAACTCCACGAGCCATTCCTCTATATTATGCTTCAGCACTAGAACGGGCCACCACCTTCAGCTTCTTACCTTTCTCTGGCCCAACATAATACAATCTTTTCCTCTAGCAGCTTCAATTCTCAAGAAATATTTCAAACTCCCCAAGTCTTTCATTTCAAATTCTGCTGACAATGCACTCTACAACTTCTTAATCTCCTCAAGATCATTACCTGTCACCACCATGTCATCCACATAAATAATTAAAGCTGTAACTTTACCCTTTTGATGCTTAAGGAATAGGGTATGATCTGAATTGCTCTGCCTGTACCCTATCCTCCTCATGAATGTCGTGAATCGACCAAACCAAGCTCTTGGAGATTGTTTGAGGCCATATAGGGACTTCCTTAAACGACATACCACCTTGACTCCAGCGGAAGTACCATATCCCGGAGGCAAGTCCATGTATACTTCTTCATTCAAATCACCATACAAGAAGTCATTTTTTACATCAAATTGTTGCAGAGGCCAATCAAGATTAGCTGCTGGAAACAGAAGTACCCGGATTGTATTGATCTTTGCTACTGGTGCAAAAGTTTCATCATAGTCCACATCATACTTCTGGGTATAACCCTTCGCTACTAGCCTTACCTTATATCTGTCCACCGAACCATCTGAATTGTGCTTCACTGTATACACCCATTGGCACCCTACTGTTTTCTTTCCAGGATGTAGTGTTAGTAACTCCCACGTTTGATTTTTTTCAAGTGCATCCATCTCCACAGCCATTGCTTTTGCCCACTTCTCGTCCTTCATTGCATCTTACAGTTTATTAGGAAGTGACACATAAGATAATTGATTCACAAAGGCTGCATACAGTTTAGACAACCTATGAGTAGACACATAATTAGATACAGGATATTTGGTCTTAGCACACAAACTTGGTTCATATTTCTTGGCAGGCTAGCCACGATTGGACCGTTCTAGTAAGACTCGTGATTGAACATGTGTAGAATCAGTTAAAGGAGTAACAATATTAGACAAAAGTGGGTTATGGGACAAAGGTAAACTACTACGTACCTCAGATGAAGATTGAACAGGGGAGACCACTGATGGAGAGGGAGAGACTGAATGATTAGGAGTTTCTTCTTGAAAGGTAGACGATTCGGCAATTGTCCTTTTTGTTTAGGAATTCACAATGCTCTATTCGGCAGTTGCATGTTTAAGGGTAGATGATTCAGCAATTGCCTTTTTTGTTTCAGAACTCGCAATACTCTGTTCGGCAGTTGCATGGCGAAGGGTAGACGATTCAGCAATTGCCGTTTTTATTTTGGAAATCGCAATGCTCTGTTTGGCAATTGCCTTTTTTGTTTCTGCAAGAGAGTCGTTGGTTTCTGGGCCAATGGATATTTCCTCTTCACTAAACGATCGATCATTTGAGATAAAGTGATCGATCGTTGGCCCCGTTTGGTATTGTCCTTCATAAAAAAACATCATGCTCCCCTTGACTATGAGTCGCAGAAGGTGGAAAATAACATGTATCTTCACTAAATGTCACATCCATGGTGACATAAAATCGTTGAGAGGGAGGATGATAACACTTGTATCCTTTCTGCTGAGTCTCATACCTGACAAAGACATACTTGAGAGCCCTTGCATCTAACTTAGAACGTTGGTTCTTGTGAAGATGGATATAGGCTACACAACCAATGACACAAGCATGAAAGGTATTAAGAGATAGGATAGAGACATAACTAGACAATACCTCAAATGGAATACGACCTTGAAGATAGGAAGATGGGAGGCATACAACACTGCCTCTCCCCAAAGGTATTTAGGCATATTGAACTAAGGAGAAGGGCGCGACCCATGTCTAACAAATGATGATTCTTCCTCTCAGAGACCCCATTCTGTTCTAGTGTTTGCGGGCAAGTGGTTTGGTGAACAATTCCATGAGATTGGAAGTAATCACGAAATGAATGATTAGCAAACTCCCCCCCCCCCAAATTATCAGACCAAAAATATCTTAATATAAGCATCATATTAGGTACGGACAAGATTATGAAAAACTGTAAAGGTAGAGAGAAGACTGCATCTTTTGACTTAAGTAAAACAACCCAAGTCAATCTTGTGAAATCATCAATGAATAAAACAAAATAATGCATTTCAGAAAGGGTTGAATGTTTGGAAGGTCCCCATAAATCCGAATGAATCCATTTAAATGGCATTGTACTAGAATGAAAACTGGAAGGATAGCTAGACGTATGACTCTTAGCTACAACACAAGTCTCACAATGCAAGATAGACTCATTTATTCCCAAAAACAGAGAGGGCATAGACTTCTTCATAACTCCAAAGGATGGATGGCCTAAACGGCGATGCCACAACCACAACTCATCCAACCGATCAGAACTCAATGTCAGGGCAACAGGATTTTGCAGACTTGGCGGTGCTTGTGTCTGTCCTGCATGCATGCAATCCAAGTGAAACAGTTTCTCCCTTAGGTCTCCCTTGCCAATTATCACCCGAGTGCACAGATCCTGAAAGATGACATACATAGGATAAAAGCTTACAGAACATTTGTTTTGTGTATTCAACTGAGACACCGAAAAGAGATGATGAGACAGAGATGGTACAAAGAGAACATTATGAAGAGCAATGGAAGGTGTAACCTGGACAATCCCAATTCCTAAGACTGGGAAAGACTCACCATTGGCATTAGAGACATGTGTTATGGATGGGGATGACAACTTAACAAAGAAAGACTTATGATATGTCATATGATCAGACTCACCAGAATCAATTATCCATGTATTACTACCAGTAAAGCCAGAAACATGTAAAGCAACACCAATTTTACCTCGTTTTTCCTGAGTTAAGGAAATATTACCCCTGGTGAGATCCTAGCCCTCTACACCATAGAAGTCTGGTTCTTGCTTTGGCACCAATTGAATTGCAGCCTTGCCCTTCTAACCATTATTACCACTTTTCCACCTAGAGTTATTGGAGTTGCGTCTCATAAGCTGGGGACATTGACTCTTGTAGTGACCAAGATTTTTACAATAGTTGCAAATCACCTGATTGTTGAATAGAGCTGCTCCCCTATTATAGTTTTAACCCGGTTGGTAACCTTGTTTGTTGGACCGATACTGTGGAAATCCACCCTGAGGAGACAAAGTCATGAGTGGGGAAGGTGTGGCCTGAACTGTCAAACCAGAAATTTCAGTGTGTAGATTCTTTGTGGCTGCCTTGTTGGATTCATCTTTTCATATGTAGCCAAAGGCTTGCTCCAAGGTTGGTGGAGTGGTAAGGCGCAGCAACTCATTCTTTGCGCCTCCAAGTGTGAATCCAAACCACCAAGAAAGATGTGGACACGCATCTTATCTTGCTCTGCTTGGTATGTTTTGATATCAGCTTCACACGTCATAGGATCTCTGATCAAGTTCTTGCCAAATGGTCTTCAAGCTTGCATAGAAAGTTGGAACAAATTGTCCACTCTGAGTCATCTTGAAGGCTTTGTGTTTAATTCATGAATACGGGCAAAATCAATCCCATCATAATAAGTAGCAGCAGCAGACTCCTATATAGCCATGGGAGAATCATAATGTGCAAACAATTGTATCACTTCTGGAGTCATAGCTTTGAGAAGAATCCCCATCATATTGGTGTTTGCCGTATCCCATGCTTTTGCTTTTAGTCCTTCTAATGGCTTTGTGATGCTACCAGTAACATATCCCCACTTGCCAATCCCTTGAATATGGATCTTCATAAGCCTTTGCCATAGCTGATAATTGGTGCCATCAAGTTTAACACCAGAGCTGGAGTTATTAGTCACGTTTTGAACAACAACGACATCACGAGGAGTAGAAGAGGAGCCTCCGTTTCCTTCTTCATTGAACAACGAATTAAGGGTCAATTTTCCTTCCATTTTTCCTTCTTCAACCAGCAAATTTCGACAAACAAAAAAGGGAGGAGAGGTTGACGGTGAGGTATGAGAATTTTAGGGTTTTAGGGTGAAAGGAAAAGAGGACAAAAACAAAGGACAAACTCTCAAGGAGTACAAAGATAAATTTGTAGCGGAAACAAATAAGACAGAGTCCAAAGGATCTCTTCTTTGATACCAAGTCAAACAGAACAAAGGCAAAGAGAAAGTTTGGGAATTTATGATGTATTGATCTTCTCCAAAGATGGAGTACATATACAAATGATACACATTCCTAATAGGAAACTAATTACACCATGATATTCTCCCCCTTAACTACATAATATTCTCCTTAACTATACAATCCTAATTATACTACAATTCCTACAATTATGGAGAATGACTCACGCCAACATGATCCCTACATCTCCAATGTCTCTCGCATTTTTATGTGTGCCAAAGATAACTAGTTAAGTTTATGCTTTATGAAAAAGGCTTTAATTGATTGTTTTAATATTCATCTCTCTTAGTTTAGTAACAGTTTCTCCCCATATTTTGATTGAGTGCCATATAGAAGCCTGAACCAAGCTACATTCACATCAAGCGGCTGAAAACTATCAGACAATTGAGATTCTAGCGCTAGTTTTGAAACTTATTCTTCAACTATCATTCTATTTTTGTTCGTGAGTTTCGGGTAGCTAATGTATCTGATAGGCAATGTAATGAATTTCTAGAAGCAATCAAAGTAAAGGGTATTATAGGAAAAAGTTGCTGGGTGTAGTTAAAGTTTTTATACATATACCAGGCGTAAAAAATATGTTGGCTGTACTTAGATATTTGCCGGTTACATTTAGAAAGACCCTTGAATAATAATTATTGTTAAAGTGAACTAGAAATTAATGAAGCTCACTTATATTCAAGAGCCTACACAACTACAAATCATTTACATGTCTTTGATACAATTATATACTCATAAATAGTTGGCTTAGTTAATTTTGATATAAATCTTTGTTTGATATACTGCTATTGCGTGCAATTTTTTTTTTCCTTTCTTTTCTCTACCGCACAATCCTATATTTCCATATTTAGATTTTCATCCATTTTGTTTTGATATTTTATAGTATTGACCCTCCTTTTTTGGGTATGTTTTTTGGTAACTCTATCCAGGCAATTTAAGAAGTTCAAAGCTTTTGTTGGTATTTTACAGTATTATCCGTCCTTGATGGTTTTTAATTTTTCTATCATGGGCAATTTAGGCAGTTCAATTTTTTTTTTGGTATTTTACAGCTTTAACCCTCATGTGATGATTTTGTAGTTGTTCTAGCATGGCAAATTGGGAACTGTAAAAAAAAAAAAACCAAAAGCTACAGTAAACAGACCTCTATTATTCTATTAATAGAGGAGATATCCTCCATCCTTTTGTCTCAAACTTGAAGGAAGGGCAGAGACCAATTGGCAACCACTTTAAATTCACAAACCTTTTCTGTTTGTCCGCCCAAAAATCTGGAAATGGATCTCAAATCCTGCCTTGTTGTGCTCCTCGTGGCCTTAGCCATGGTGGCCGCAGTAGAGTCCTCAAAGATCCACGATGCCGCCTGGGGTCTCAAACAGCGCCACAACAATGTGGGTGACATGATCGGAGAAGAAACTGAGATGTTACTGGACTCCGAGGCCGGCCGGCGTCAACTTATGCAAGGCCGTTTCATTAGCTACGAAGCCCTTAAGAAAGACAACATACCGTGTGGCCAGCGCGGCAAATCCTACTATGACTGCAATAACAGAAATCAGGTCAATTCTTACCGCCGAGGTTGTACTTACATTACTCGATGCGCCCGCAGTGATTGAAGAAGCTAGAACAAGAATAAGAAATATTTCCTCCAGATTTGTGTCATGGAGATCAATAAGTCCACCAGTTCAGTAGACATGAAAGCCAATTGTGTCGATCATCTCTATCTCCCTTCTACTGCATATTATATATGGACATATGGTATTTTTGACGGTTTTGGATGAAATAATAATTTTCGCCATTTCGAATACCCATTTTGAATCAGTTCTCTTGCTAAGTTTACCTTATGATCACCGAGAGGCGATTAAATCTGACACGAAGTTGGTATCTTATAATCTATTTTTGGTACAATATGTAAGGATCGATTTTACAAAATTTGATAAGTTCTTGTGTTTCCCCTCTTCATTTGCGCTTATATTTGGTTCCAAAATTTAGCCTGATATATATGAGTATAGGTTTTGGCTGAAAATTTTGAAACTTTGAAAAGGTATAACACACTAAACAGCAATGAGCACTAAACGAGTAAACAGGGACAAAGCTTGATTAGCAAATGATAAGTCTATATAAGAAGATGTAGGTACAAACAGGAAAAGAAAGTCCTTGATAAGAGGCTTAGAATTGGCTCAAATGTATCGATCAAATTGGTCAATTTGATTTCCACAAGAATTTATGTGCGAAGCAAACCTAATTAAACCGGCAAGCCCAGACCGGATCGATTTGATTCAGCCCATACTTACTTTGAGTCTTTGACAATAGGAAACCCTAGCTACTCGTGCAATGTTACTTCATAAACCCACGTACATGTGCAATGTTATTGCACTACACCTTTTTTTTTCTCTGATATTTTTGGATGAAGTTACGCAATTTTTAGAAAGGTGTTTCTAAATATACCCAGTAAATATCTAAGTATACCCAGCAAACTTTTTATATTAGCAAATTTCCCAATAATACCCTTATTTCAAACCCAGCAAAACTTCATCCAACAAACTCTTCTGTTCTAAAACGAAGAAGACCAATCCTATATCTACCTTCCAAATGCTGATATGTTACTTTTCGAGCTGGGCATTTCAAGTTTTGATTGGAGAATATTGCAAGGAATATTTTGGAGGAAATCATATGGCACGAGGATACAAAAGTTGCAAGGGTATACTATGCCTTAATCTTCCATACCTACCTCTTCATTTCAGCATGAATTCCATCTCTCCCCAATCTATTCATCTCCCTCATCCTCTTCACCACCACAGACAACCCAGTACCCATCACATCTTTGTAAGCTGACCCCAATCCTTTATTTCCCAAAATCTTCGTCGCGGCCTTCATCAAATCTGGCAACCCAAACGTGCCTCCCTAATCATTCACCATCAACAAGTCATTCACTACATTCTTCCCCTCTGCGAACCCTTTTTGGAATCCCAAGTTTCTTGCTCCATGTTTTCCTTCCCAAAACACTAAAATGTTTCTCCCTTCGTTGTCTCTTTTGTCTAATATTTGCAACGTTTTACTTGTTTTTTTGTGTTAAAATTGGGGGTTTTGAGGTTTTTGAAATACCCAATTGGAGATAGCCGAGTAATTATATCAACTCTAATGTGTTGTTGAGTTTTTGTGCTTATGGTATTGGTGATTTGACTGCTGGGTTTGTAATTCTTCATCTTTGCTGGGTTTAATTAAACATATGGGTATTATTGGAAAATTGCTGAGTGTAAAAAATTTGTTGGGTATACTTAGATATTTGCTTAGAAATACACTTTTTAGAACTTCATATACCCGTTGAATCAACTATAGGGATGAAAAGAATATGAGAGGTGATTACACTACTACAATTTGGGCCATAGGGCACCGACACAGCCCACCAATATGTTTCGGTGTTCTTTCGATATTGGTTTATCACCGTTATGTTACATCGGTGAGTCTGTGCAAAGACAGCACCGATCATTAGTGGCTCAAATGTAGTTTTGATTAAATAATTTCAAAGTTTTCTCATAGGCCATACTATTTTGTGTCCATATTTACAATACACAGCCACTATGTCACATCCGCTGTCAGCAAAACAATGCTTTTTACGTGGGTTGGCAGGAAATCCAACTAACATTACTTCAAAAAAAAAAAAACAAACCAACCTTTACCTTCACGGCTTCACAGCCTTCACTATCCTTATTGCACAGCTCTCATCTCTCTCTCTCTCTCTCTCTCTCTCTCTCTCTCTCCCTCTCCCTCTAGCCTGTTCATTCGTTCATCTACTTCTCTAACTCCCGTCGCCGATTTTCCATAACATGGTCATCGCCCATGATCGTTTTTGCCTCTTGAAAATAGATGGGTTTATGTCCTCCTCCAAACAAATCACACCAAAATTGGGTTTAGATCTGCCGATTTCGATTTTTTTAAAATTGAAGCCTTACATGAATTTTCATTTGTTTTTAATAATTTATCTTGCTCCCATGATCATTTTCCAGGTGAATTAACATTTCAGCACATAGTTTCATTGTCAAAAGTTAATATATTTACTTAATCTTTTCTTTCTTTTACTGTATACATGTTCTTCTTGACATTTATTTAAGGAACATTGGGGGTTTATCTTCTTTTTTCTTTCTAATTTTTATTTTTGGAATTCTATATTGTTAGGTTGTTTTGGTATAGATCTGGGGAAGATTCTGACCTCATACTTGTGGCATTGGAGCTTCAGCAAGGTTGCACAGGTACTCTCATTACCGGTCTAAATCTAATGCTAAAATGTCTTATGTACATTTGAAGAGAAAATATAAACATAAAAATGATAACTTGCGGTTCTATGTGCATGATTTTTCATAAGGACTTGAAGTATAGGTGTGTCAATGTCTGTTTAGATGAACTTTGTCATTCTCTGTTAAATATGTTTGAACTTTTGATAGATTTTATTTTATTGCAGCTGTTTAATTTATTATGTTTATGCAAGTTATTAGAGTACCTTGGTTACTAAAAACATAACAAAAACAGTCTATATTGGCCACTATTATGATTGAAAGAAAAAGATATGCATACATCAGTTATAAGCAAAGCCTCACCTCTGAGGTTAACAAAGAAACTAGAGACCTAAAACATAAATTGGCATCGGTATATCTCTGTTATCCAGAAACAGTCTACCTTTGCTATCAATATTCAATCATGTTGGTAACTATTTGTCCCTTTTTTCTTTCTTTCTCTAATCCTGAGTTTGCATCCATTATGTACTATTTCATTTATATCCAGAATCCCCCAAACCTTAGTTTGGCAATGGTTTTTCATTGAATTTTATCCTCATTTACCTTGTCTTCTATCCATGTTGTTTCTGAAACTGTTCATCATGTGTGAGGGAGGAAGTTATCAATAGTCTTGGCCAGAAAGACTATTGGCTATCCCCAAGTGGTATAGCTTTTGAAGTGAATTAATTTAAGCTGATTAGTATTTTATGAAATATTTAAAATGCTAGTGGAACTTGAATAGAAAGCTGGTACAAGCTGACCATAGGAATATAATCAATTTTGAAGGAGAATATAACTATTGAGTTGGATAATTCTGTTGCATGTAGGTAACCATGGTTGAAGCTAAGTGCGTCAAAAGTTTACGTGCTGTATTTAAAGAGGTATGATGCTAACTATTGAGTGTTGATATAGTGAATAATGCCCTTAACAACTCCAATTTTATCATGTGCAATGTATATTGTGAGACCTCTAGCAATTGATATTGGAAGTAAAACTTGCTGACACATGAAAGATATTACACAATTCTACAGGAATGGAATTTATTTTGGTGATTGATAAGTGTGGTTATAAAGTCAAGTTAAGAGACAATGCACCTTTGGACTTGTCGGATTCTCAATATTTTGCAACTTTGTGTATGTTGGACTGTCAATTGTAAAACTAGGGAAAATGATTCTTTCTCCTTTTGATTTCTCCATAATCATCTCAGAACTTGTTGATTTGATATATTTAGAAATGAACTGATTTGTGTGATTTTTGCACAGGATTTTGTGATTATTGTTGTCACCAATCCCACCAATCCAGACTGCAATCCACCAAATCAGAGGTGCATCATTATAGACATTTTTCAGTTACATAGTCTTTCTCAACAGGTTGTATAGGTAGTTTACGTATTAAATTAGAAAGTTATGGTTATTTAGATAGATTTGGACTCTAGTGTTCTGTTATGATGTATACACACTTAAATAAAGAGTATATATTGAAATCATTTTGATTGTGCTGATATTTATCTCTAAATGGATGTATATTCTTTTCATTATAATTACAATTTTTAATTTTAATTTTTTAATTGAATGGGTGTATTTTGATTTATATAATTTGTTAAGTAAAGTACGTAGCCTATAGCCAAGTTGGCACCAAAAAATTTGGTGCTTATTTTTAGAAACAACCCAACAAGTTTTGCCACCGTTCTGGTAGTGTGAAAGGGGGAAGGAGTTGTTGACAGTATAGTGGGCCCGGAGTAGACTTTGACAGCTTTTCCTTTGATTTGAAACTGAGACACCCTTGTATGAATTGGTGTATTATGTTACATTAGAAACTGGGGTAAAGACCACTGACATCAAAAGGGTGGCTGCATAGTGGCTAATGTGATAAACAGTGTCAATTGTAGCCAACTCACACCAATAATGGATGGTGTCCTATAGCCATATTTCTAGTAGTGTTAACACCTGAATGAAGTTTAGTATCTAATTAAGCATCTATTTTTTGGTACGTTATGTAAGTAGCTCATAAAATGGATCAACCCCTTTAACACAAATTACCATAACTTCCTTACTTAGACTGCTTATCACATCGATATGGACAACCATTACAGGTTCTCCTTCGATCTACCTAATTTTCAAAGGAAGATGGGCAAGCATATATGTTATAAACCGTTACCCAGTACATGTGCACTATAGTAGACTTATGGCATAAACCACACGTACACGCGCACTGTCCTAAAATAAAACACACAACATTGCGCATATGTATTGTAGGGAAATTCTAGTGTAGTGGTGGGTATCTCATACCCACATTTACAAAAGTGAGAACAAATTTTGTTGTCAAAGTTGTAATTTGAGTCCTACTTTGTGTAATCATAGTTCTAATAATGGTAATTACACATTTTATGACATTTTATAAGTTTTTGAACAAATTCATTGTCAATGTTGTAATCTTAGTTCTAATAATGGTAATTATACCTCTTACGACATTTTTACAAGTTTTGAACAAATTTGTTGTCAATGTTGTAATTTTTGTTTAACTATATATAAATAGTGTAAATGAATATGATAACTTTTGTTCTCAATGTTGTAATTTTAGTTCAAATACTTATAAATTTTTGTTCAAATAGTTGTAAATGAGGGTATTTCATACCTATCAGTACACTAGCTTGTCTCTTGTATTGTATATGAAACCTATTTAATTTGAGTCTCACATTAGAAAGATATAAGTCCTATATATGGTTTTATACTAGTCACGCACTCTTTTGATAATGAGGTAGAGGCCACTAGGAATTTTGGACAATGCTAACCTGTCACTGGAAAAAAAAAAAAACGGAAATACAGTAGTGGATTATTTCAAAATATGAGAATAAATAACGATCATCCTCAGCAGCCGTACAGTACTGATTAATATTCTGATACCCCGCAGAGTGCAAGCTGCAAAGAGCAAGAGATTCATTCCACACCGTAAGGCGAAAGGAAGCCATCATCGTCATTGTCAAACTCCAATAACTCATACGGTATCATTAGACGATGAAATTCCTAATCACACATATCCAAGGAAATGATGGCTTTAGCAATGCGTTCAAAGCTTTAGCGTCATATATACACAAGAGTTCCTTCTGTTGCTCATATCCCAACCAGTAACACTTTCTCTTCAAATATAACTGGAATGTTTGTGGCCAGAGGTAAATAGTTTCTCTCTTCAAAGAAGAAGTCGATCTTGATTTGTGCCCAAGAATCAGTTCCCTGCAGGCTGTATACTACTGCTAATTTTGGAGGATAAACAATCACACATGCCCACCATAATATTCTGGATCACGGTATGTTTTGGCACAACAAAATATAATGTCACCAACTTCATAATCTTTAGATTTAGGATAATAGCCAAACCCCATAGTTCCTGTGGGTTGAGAGATTGGCCTTACGTAAGAAAATTCTTCCACCAGAGGGCTGTGCGGTAGCTTTGACCAACCTGGAAGGAAGGGATAACAAGTTAAATCAATTGCAGGATTCCATAGAAACACCTCATTTTTAGCTATCCCCTCCTTTAGAACTAATTAAACAAACAATTCCGTCACAATGGCCTATAATATGAAGCGATTTGAGTCATTTGACTACCCTGACAGGCTGATAGGAATATTGAGGTCTTCCGCGCTAGAAAGATTAATAATAAGCCCGGCACCATGGCTATTACCATTCTCATAGGAAAAATTAAGGAATGAGAAAACCATTTTTGTCTCTTTAGTTTTTGTGATTAAATGCTTGATAGCACACAATTAGTTAGAGGTTGTTTGTGTTTAGACTTGGAGAGGTGCTTAGCTACGAACCTGGAATCGGTGGTGAGAGCATACCACCATCAAGAAAAAGCACCAAAATTTAGTGGCGTGGAAATCTATCAATAGAACAAGAAAAAAAAAAATGAATAAATTCAAAAGCTTATCAAATTTCAATTAGAAATAAAAAAGATTCATAATTACCTTAGTCCTAATTAAAAGCAAGGGAGACAAAGAGACTGAGAAATAATTGGACAAGAATTTGAGACTGAGAGAGATGCAGCAGCAGCACTGAATTGGGTGGAGAGTATTATTATTATTTTTTATTTTTTTGATAAGTTTAGGGATGACGAGATTATTAGGTTTAGGAGTTTTTTTTTTTTGTCAAAAGAAATAAGTACATTAATTTTAATTTAGCTTTTGACATGCACTCTGTGTACCATTTAATTTTTTCTTGTGATGAACTGATTAGGTTTTGGAGGAAAGTCTTTTTTGTTTGTTTTTATTTTTACTTGTGGTATTTTTTTTTTATCAGATAAACAACTCAAATGCTACGTACAACTAGTTATTTCGTGAGTCGAACTCACAACCTCCCACTTATGAAGAAGAGACTATGCCACTAGACTAAATGATACTGGGCTTCTTTGTGGTATTTTGCTTATTATTTAAAAAAAAATTATAAAGATGTAAATAAGACCGATAAAATTGTGATTGTGATTCTAGAGAGTTGTAGAGTGTTTAAAGTATCTTCAGGAGCACTATCAGAATTAAGCTCATTCTTTAGGATTTTCAGTGTGTAGTAATTGAGAATCGATCAAACCTACTTTTGAAGTGAAATTCCATGGGAATTGGCAATATATACAGCAACCAAGGACGATATGGGTTGAACCCATACCCAGGTTACCAGGTAAGTTACTTTCAAAGACAGGTATACATGGGAAAATCGTAAACTGACATGTGCAATGTTGCTAGCTACCATAACAAAAACCCACTGCAAACTTCTCATTAACCATCAAAATTGGAGACAAAACTGTTTTTACATTCAAATTAAGGACTTAAACCGTTGAAAACATGTTAGCCTCCACGTCCTAAACAAACCTATGCCATGCAATCTTCAACGAACACCCAAAATTGCGCTTAATCACAAACGCTACCAAAAACCAAGTCTCTCCCTTCTTTTTTTGGCCTTTTTTTAACCCAATTAAGAGCTTCATATATAACCAAGCCCTCTCACCCCTTTCTTTTCTACCCATAACTCTTTCCCTCCCCAAACAGGAAGGGCAGAGAAGAAATTAGAAACCCCTCTCTATACAAACCCTTGTGTTTGTGAACCCTTTTGCACCCATATGGACTTCAAGCTCTGCCTGGTCGCGCTCCTATTGGCCCTGGCCGTAGCAGTCGAGGCCTCCCAGCTCCATGATGCTGGCTGGAGCATTGCCCGCTACAGCCACGATTCATCCCTCGTCGACTTCAGCGTGGATGACGTCATTGGAGTGGACAACGAGATGATGCTTGACTCCGAATCAAGCCGCCGCACGCTGCGCGGTCGAGGCAGGTACATCAGCTACGGTGCTCTCAGGAAGAATGGCATTCCATGTCGCCGCCGTGGTGGGTCGTACTACAACTGCGGTGGACCCAGAAGGCAGGTTAACCCCTATCGTCGTGGTTGCAGTTACATCACCAGATGCGCCAGGCAAGCCTAAGAAGCTAGAAGAAGAAGAGGAAGAGGGGAATAAAGTTATGCAGAAGAGAGGGTGGGACTAGAAAAATTATATAAAGACGAAGAGGAGGACGATCAGTTCCTCTAGTTAATATTGTGTGTAATATTTGTAGTATATGCGGGTGCAAAAGGGTTTCCTTCTCTTCCTCTCGCTTCTGTATAATTGCTATGTGTGTATTTCAAGAAGAAAATAAAAGGCTAGATATAAATATATACCTGATGTGATCTTGATCATGTGGAATATAAAGACAGGAGCTAGGGTTTTTTTTTTTAATTTAATCTTCTAACAAGTCATGCCTGCCGATATCAATTCCCTTCATTGTTTAGATTTAATCATTAATTTTGTAACTTTTTAGTTTTCTGTAAGAACTGGGGACGGTCTCGATCTGCTCGATAAAGTACCTCAGTGAGGTTACTAAATTTCTAAAAATCCATACCAGAGCTTCTTCATTTTGTCCAAAAAGAAAGAGTTCTTGAATCCATAATTACATGTTGCGATATTGTGCACTTCCATACAAATTACAACTTAAGAACTGCAAACTATATATAGAACAAACACAAATAAAGAAATTTAACAACGTCCAAATCAAAATAGGTTCTGAGTTGATATATACCTGCTAGGAAGAAAAACTTAAAGTGGGATTCTATTTTGGATTACTATAGCTTTTAGAAAACTGAGGATCAAGGCCGTTGATGAAAAGCAACTGAAAAATGTAGTGAAAGATGACCTAGTTAAGCGGCTTTACTATAGTGGTCAGGCTCGATCCAAGGCTGACAGGTCTATCCCTGCAAATAACGTTTGGCTCTTTCTTTGGAAAATTAGGTATAAGATTGAATTGCTGTGATAAGTTGAACCAGTGGATGAAGATGAATCTATTTTTCGGTCCAATCCAACTTGATTCATTGACTGATCACTCCACAGGCCGAGCTCGATTCTAAACCAAACCAGGTCAACCTCAAAACCTGGTCCAATCTTGACCCTTAAACCTAATAAAGATTGCTCAACAAGTGAAGTTATGAAATCTATTGCTGTGTTTGGAAGATCTTATAAGCAGCTTCAATTAAAAGCAATAGATAGCAATGTGTTTAGTAAACTAGAAGTTTTAAATACACACCCCTAATTACTTAATACACACTCCATACTTAATACACCACCCATTTAATTTCTCATTCTAATAATTTACTAAATACACAACACAAAGTACCTAAAATACCCTTAATCTCAAAAATCATGAAATATCCTACTTTTTGACTATATTAAGGTTACTATTTAATATGATTAGTATATTCTAGTACATTGACATTTTGTAAATGACCATATTGATTACTTGTGTTAGTTATTGAGAAATCCATAAAGATTTATTATTGTTCCCTTTAAATAGATGCATATAAATAGGCTTTGTGTTATTTGAGCTCTCATCCACCAAACACCATGTTAATCAAGTATAAAATTATGAGTTGAACATTCAACCAAAACTATATCAGTAGTTTCTCCATAGTGGCGGAACTAAATAGTTGTCATTAGAGGGGCCAAACAAATTAACAATTACAAAGTTTTTTCACCTGTGATGTTTTATATTAGAAAATAAATTGATTAATCATAACTCTTAGAACAAAAAAGGAAATTAACTAAAAAATGGGAGTAAAGCGATATGTTTTAAAAATATTTAATGCCATTGATTTTGAAATTCTAAATGTTATGGTCTCTAACCTCATCTAATTACAATTTATTTAAGGAAAAATTAAATTAGATAGTTTCTAACTTTATTCTTGTATTAAATTGGGAGGTTATGTATAGAAATTTATTGTGTTTATCTAACTATTTATACATAAATAGAATAATATAAGGAAAATATGACTATTTTTTTCTTCTTCTAATGCATAGATGTCTGTTTTTGTCATTTAACCTACCTACAAAATCAAATTTGAAATATAAAATAATAGGGGATGTGTGTTAAGTGATTAGGGGTGTGTATTTAAAATTTCTCTTAGTAAAAATAAAAAAACATATCCTTTTTTTTCTTTTCTTTAAGCTAAAAGTAGAATCTCACTCGACCAAATTTATGGAAGCAGCTTATTTTTTACTTTTTGCCACTATTAACTTCAAGTCAAGTAAAACACTTGCCACTATTTTTAGTATTATAAACACTTTTAGAAATTTAATTTATCAAACACTCAACTGTTTTATTTAACAACCACTTATTCTCATATCAATGATATCAGAGCATAAGCTAGCTCATAAAGCCGTACCAAACTGACCCTATCATAGGTTTGAAATTTCTGTTTTTGATAACTACTGGTTTTAATCTAAACAATTGGTGGATAAGTTGTTTTAGTATTGTATAATTGACTTTACACTATTTTCATCCACATTGAAATTGTATCGACATAGCTATCCTTCTTTATCTCACCATCTTAAAAGTCTCCGTATTTATGTTACCATCGACGTTTAATCCTTGATTATGAGGCACTAAGGCATTTGGTGATACTCTTAAGGCCACGTTTGGTTCACAGAAATAAAGCATCAGGAAACCTGCTTTTGGGATGCAAAAGGAAAATAATTCATTTCCTGAAGGAAGGGAAAATAAGGGGGAAAATGATTCATTCCAAATATGATTTTCTCTCATTATTTCCTTGCATTTATTATTCACAACATATTATTTTATTACATTATTTACAAACTTTTTAACAACTTTATGATAATCCTTACGTTACCAAACATCAGAATGAAAAGTTGTTGGGAAATTTTCATTTCCCTTCCTATAGGAAAGACAAAGGAATTACTTTCATTTCCGTGAACTAAACGAGGCCTTACTGGTAATTAAGTAGTAAACCATTACGAGCTCGTTACCATGAAGTTTGTCTAATAATAAGAATCCTTAACCTAAAACACCATAATATAGCGATACATTAACGTACATAAGATTAACCTCTTCAGTAATCACATGTTTGAAGATGTAAACCTTATACAGTAATCTCATGTTGAAGATGCAAATTAGAAAATGCTGAAAGGAGAAAGGCGTCTCAAACAGAGCACATGAAACTTTCAAAGTTTGCAATCAATAGCCCACCAAACCATACGATACTCTCATAGTGTGCAAAGTCTACAAACCTCGCCCACAAAAGCAAACAGACAAACAAGCACAAGAGGCCAGCACCTACACCTGGTTTTCTGGCTTTCTCTCTTTTCTTTTCTTTCATCATCACAAGACCCACTTTCCCCCTTACGCTTTCACTTTCTCATGTCCCCAATCAATTACACTTCTTTGGTCTTTTAGAGTCAAAGAAGCCATTGTTGGATTTCAACAAAGGAAAAAAACCCAACTACCTTTGCATGATTGCTTTTACACCAATTCAAACCACTCTGGTTGAAACCAGCGTACAACAAGCAAGTTCCAAAATTTTCCAAGCTTAAAAAATTAACCCTCCTCATCAAAGCTCGATTAAATTTGTTTCGTCCTCACAGGAAAGGGAAAACAGAAAAGGATAGGTCAACTATATCAGTCTGAACTTTGCTGTAGATGAGCTTAGGCAAGCTAGCTTGATGGACAGAAATATGCAGCATGGGACAACTTTAAATTGGACCAGCGAGGTCACTTTCTTTTCTATGATGACCTATAAATATAGATCTACCAAGCCAAGACCATGAATATGTAATGCTCTGTGCTTATAACACAACTGCAAGTGCAAACATACACATCAGCAAGTACATATTTTGATATAACAAACCTAAGTAAAGCTGAAAAGAACAGTTTCTCATTAATTACCGATATCAGGGTAACTAACCTCTTGCCACAGGCAATAACAATTTCTCATTAATTACCAGCACTGGTTAACTAACCTCTCGACACATGCACGCGTAATAAAAAGTTTTCATCAATTACCATCATCGGTTAACTAACATCTCGGCATGTGGTTGTTCTAGTTTATTGTAAATTTTGATAGATGAGTAACAATATAAGCAACTAAAGTCAGTGACAATGGAAACTATACCAGCATAGTACTCACACAAGCTTTTGGATAGGAGTTTACTTAATGCGGATCGACATGCTATCAACATTCTCACTTGGTCAGTTGGCCTCTATCTTTTCTATACAGCTCAACCTCCATGCTTAAGCAATAAGCAGGAAGATCATGTATCATCTATGCAGTAATCACCTAAATGGCTTAAACACCCTAAATTGTACAATCAATAGTAAATCTTCGATAACAAAACCCATGAGACCCATGTAGATTATGAACAGAAATCTCTGTCTTGGCTTCTCTGTCATTATCTTACTTGAGAAAAAATACAAAAGGGTCAAGATTCCTTGCCCAATCTTCTACTCTTTCTTTGACAGCTATCCCTAACCTCCTCCTCTTTTCATTGATATAAAAAACCAGAACTGCTTCCCCTTCCACTCTTCCATGGTAACAATTAATGCCCAAACGTAATGAAGGTGAATTCATCCCTGCTATTTATTTACTTCAGTATTTAATGAAAATAGAAGAGGTAGACAGACAAATACCAGAAGAGCTGGTAACTCTTCCCCCTGCAATTTATGGTGATCCATAATTCCCATTGAATTCTCACTTCCCCCACTGACTTTTTCCCCAAATGGTTTTCTGATTCAAAATTCGAATTCTAGATTTTTATTCAATCATAACATTCACCCAACTAAAGTTTTCAACTTGAAAGACAAATCATTCCCAGTAATTTTTCAAATTTTACTAATCCACCAAGGGAAAAAAAAAAAAAAAAACATTCATGAAATAAAATTTTACTCTTGATCCAAACATTCTCTCTTCCATTCATCCTCAGCAAATATTCGATTACAAATCTTTACCTTCCTCCCTCTCCTCTTCATCATCAATGTCAACAATAGCATAATAAAATTACAGAGATTTCAAAGTTTCGGTTTTTTTTTTTTTTTTCCAATTCAAGAAGAAGATGAACCTGAAGCTCTAGGCGACGTCGTCGGGAACAAGGGCAACAATCGGGGCTCCGATTCCCTCGGCGTCGTAGTCGGCGACGGATGCAAGTAAAACCCTTTTTCTTTGATCGCTTTCTCTTCGGCCTCCTTGTTCAACTGTGAGCAGCCGTGCCCGAAATTCGCCGACCCGGCCCGGTCAAACGGGTCGGGTATGAGCGGCGTGACGGGGCTGAGCACCAGCGCCGGGAAATCGAGAATGCTCGGCGACAAAATCTCCGGGTTTCGCGGCGAGAACCCGGAGTTGTTGTTGTTGTTGGAATTGAACACCGGGATTGGGATAAGAGGGTTGAGCCGGAGATTCTTCAGGGCGTTATTGCGGCGCTCGTAGAGCTTGAAACCGGAGTTCTGTTGCTGTTGCTGCTTCTTGGGGGTGGACTTGATCGGCGGGATGTTGTGTCTGGCATCGTGTTTCGAACACGCGACCTTGTTGGCTGTTTCGGAGGATCCGGTCAGCATTTGGACGACTTGTTTGAAAGATGTGGTGTCGGCCTGGACGAAGGTGGTCGGGTAAGGGTTAGCGGAGTCGGATCTGGTCATGGGTTTCGGGGGTTGGGCGGTTGGGGTTGTTGGGGGAGCTTGGAGTCCATTGTTGTTGCTGTTGGTGCTGCTTGTGCTGCTGCTGTTTGGGGATGGGAGAGCGTTTGGGTTAGGGTTAGTCTCTCTTCTGGGAGAGGTTTCCATTGATGAGGGTCTGAAATTAGAGAGAGAAATATGAAGTGAGGAGAAAATAAGAGGGGGAAGAAGAAGAAGAAGAGAGAGAGATTGATGAGATGAGAGACTTCGTTGTTTACCTTGTGCTGCTTTGGTTTGGTAAGAAATGTTTTGGTGGGGACTTTGGGTCTTACTGCTGTGGCGAGTTGCACGCGCCGCAGGATATAGTTTGCATTTCAGACAAATAGAGAAATAAATGAAATGTTTTTTTGACGGAATTAAATGCAATGTATGTTCAGATATTTATTTATTCTTTTTCCTTTTTTGCCAACTCGTGAAGTTAGAAATTAATTTTTTTTCTATTTGGAAAATTAGATTTACGATATTTTTTTATGGGAATTAGAATGAATTGTGTATCGTACCGTTCTCACGTGCACTTGCACATGCGCGTGAGAATTCATCGGTTATGTGGATGTGAATAAGACGTGCTTAAGATTATCTTTCGTATTAACTATTTAGCCATCATAAATGTAGATTGATTTTCCTTCAGATTTTGATCATTTAGGCATCATAAATATAGATTGAATTAGTGTTTGATCGGTCTCATTATTAGAAATCAAGTACCGTTATGACAAAATATTATATTTAAAAATGAGTGCTGTTTTTTTTTTTTGACAAAATTATAGAGATTTCATTCAATCCCAAAGTCAGAACGGCACTTACAAATAATCCTCATATGCTTGTATCCTATATCAGTGGCCAAGCAGGTAAGGGAAAAAGTGTACCATCCACTATTACATTCTGGCTCAAGCATTCAAGAGCCTACACAACTATAAATCTCAGCTTACACTAAGAAAACTACCTTTCGTCAATGCACTCAATTGTGGTACTCCAGGAGATCCATTAACTTAGTGTAAAAAAAAAACCATAACAGTGTAGACTTACTCTATCTAAACTAGCCAGCCTAACTTGGGCCGAAACCCACTAGCTTCCCCAAAAATAGGGAGTTATTTGAAAAGTAAAAAACATAATCATAAAAGCAAAAAACTTGGAGCCCAAAAAGAAAGAGCCAGCCCAAGGTCCAAACAGGATAAACCCATGCCAAGTCCAAACACCACCTCCTTTGCTAAGGCAGATCCGTGCTCAGTTGCAAAACGCGACCTCCACCCCTGCCACGACCGCCACCACCCATCCAAGCACACGCTAGCGTTTCACCACCTTGAAGATGATCCAAAAGGTCCGAGCGAGACCCGACGTACCGAAACATGAAACCAAATCCCACCGGATGCAGATATGCAGCATCCCAAGCCATCACCCTAACCTCCACACCGCGGCCATGAAATTTTGAAGAAATATGGCAGAGAACTGAATCCCTCCCAAATCCCAAACCTGTGCCCATGATCTCCATAGCCGCAGAGCGGCGATCTAGAACCATACGCCGGCCTCCCACCAGAACCTCCAAGCCCGACAATCCCAGAGAACTCAAACTTGCATTAATCACCAATCACCCGTCTGGCAGCAAGAGCCGTACACCATCAGCATGACCAAAGGCCATCACCAGCAATGCGGGCGCTGCCAAACGAGGGGGATAGGCACCGGATGGGGTCCAAGTATGAGCGCGTGCAGTGCACGTTCTTTTACTTAGATAACTAGCCAATTAAAAAATTTCAACCCCGGCTTTTAAAAAAATGAGTGTTGTTGGAACAAAATGTTATATTTGAAAATGAGTGCTGTTGGGACAAAATATTATTATTTGAATGGGAGGTCATCCTCACACCTAGCTTATCATATTATAAAGAAAATGATGCATAGAGGGGAACATAGAGCTTTAACCTCTAGTAATATTACAAACATCCTCATAAAGTGCATTTTGAATAATAACATGAGTTTCATCTAACCCAACATTATTTAGAAAATTAAAGCTGGTAAGATGTGCTAATCTATGAGTAACACCGTTTGCTTCACAAAAAATATGTCTAACATTAGTTGAGTAAAAGAACGTCGAATGTGACTTACAATCATCGATAATACGCTAAACGTCAATAAGAATGAATTGAGATTACGTGCCTCATAGGAAGCTAAAACCTATTCGAAACAAGAAATTACTATCATATACGACTATTACAACAAGTCCATGGCCTAGCCTTTTTTTATTTCTTTTTTTTATGAGAAGAGCTTAGTTCTTGAGAAGAGCTTAGTTCTTGATAAGAGCTTCATTATCTTGAATTGAAAGTTTATAGCAGAAAATTGTGCTCCCATAATTAGCAATAATATGCTTCGGTGAGTTTTCTAGATTTGATATTCTCTACATGTACTGCATTATTTAAAAATTGTACTTCTAATAATTATGTTAAGATAATATTCTCAAAACATTGGTATGTACTCGAATAACCAAATTAGAGGTGATACGAAGATGAAACTCGTCCTCGACACTAACCCTTATGTCGCAATCCCCAACTCCACCCGTGCTTGTCAAAATAGTCATCTAATAATTATGTTCATGTATCTAGTCTCTACTATTGCAATCCCCAATTTCTTCCGAACCTGCTAGAATAGTCATCTAATAATAATATTCATGTATCTAGTTATCGGTACAAGGTATATTCATTTTATCAAATCATCTGTACTTTTATGCATTTAATTCCATATAAATGATTTACCATTTTTTTTTTTTTGGGTCTGAACATAAATGATTTACCATTATCAAAAGAAAAAAACATAAATGATTTACCATAAACACTCCAAACACCCGATTCCCTGAATAGTCCAAAATTCAATTACCTAGAAACCTTGAACTCTCAAGGTGCGCGTGGGCGTGAGTTAAAAGAAGTCTCCACTAGTCCACTGCCATTGGTGGTGTTCAGAATTTCGGACAAAACATAACACAATGGGTCCTGGCCCCTCTCGGCTTTTTTTGTCCCTGTGACTCCCTCTCAGACTAAAATATATTTATTATATTCAAAGAAATCGTCAAAAAGAGCTTCAATTTTCACATTGACTTTCCTAACCTCTCTATTAACGTAACCACCATGGTAATCAACACTAATATAAGCATCAGTGGTGTTCACCTAGTCAGTTGCTGACTAAAGAATTTATGCTCAACAACTTTTAGATTTACATCCAATGGTGGAAAACAAAACACCTCAACTTAATAATAATTCTCTCTGTCCTTGGATTTACATCCAAGGGTGGTTGAGCATTATTTTCTTGGTCAGCAACTAACCAGGTGATCATTTTTCTATAACCATAATTAAATTATTTAAATCTCCTGACCAAAACCAAAAACTTTGATGCTTCCTAGGTCCGGCCTCTTCCACGTGAAACAATTATCATAATCCCGCGGAATTTGACATAATCCTGTGTGATTCCTATTCCTGCTGGCACTCGTAACTTCAGCATTGCTAACGTTATCGCGGCTAAGTGACTAGTCCTTCAGCTTGTTCTCCAAAGTGGAAGGGGACTCTAAGCTTATTATCAATTGCATCAACAACGTTTATGAGATTCCACAATGCCTTAAATCCCTAATTTTGATATTAAAGAGTTAGTTAAGAATTTTGTAGACAATTTCCTTCGATCACATCATTCGTTAAACTAATTTTATTGCAGACGCTATTATTTTTAATTATTTATTGATCACAATTTCTAATTTTTCTTTTACTGTCGTGATTCTGACTTTTTTTTTATATAAGAAAAAAAAAACTCTGCCCTGTGAGATTACCATTCTACCCTTTCCCTCAGGGTCCATGACCAGTAGATAATGTCAATATCTGCAGTCCGCAACACACAATGTGGTCTTGTCACGCTGCCAACTATTAAGTACAGGACAGTACACCCTGCTATTGTAAGTACACCTTTTTTCCGAACCCCATTTGATTTTCCAGGACAAATAGACATTTCTTGCACCGTTTAAGCTTTGAGCACAAGGATATCCAGATCTTATTATTTCTTCTACAGTAGTTTGGTTAATTATGGATTTAATCCCATTCGATCAAACTAACAAGACCCTTTTGTCCTATCAAAAAAATGATAAAGGACGTTTTGATACGTCTTGCAACATTTTACGCAACTTAATTACCTCTCTCTTATATTCCAAATATTGAAAGTTTTGAAATTGGGAGCTGTTAATATGGTTTGCGATGTGTATCATATGTAATGAACTAATCCAACAACTATTTTTTGGGAATTCAAATTCTCGAGAGCATTATATGAATCGATCGCTAAGAGCAAGTGCACCCGTAGTCAAGAAAAGGCAAAGTCGAGAAGTCAAGAATTCGACCAGTCAAGTTACTATTCACTGCCACTGGACATAGGTTTGCACCCGTTATTTTTCTTGCCCGGTCAACACTATTCATTATTATATAATTTTAGGGGGTCTCGAAAATCGACTTTTTACACATACATAATTTGGGAAAAATTCCTTCATGAAAGTTATAGAGATCGTATCGACGATCTCGTGCATACGTGGAACGCAATATTCGGAGTTAGTATGAATTTATTATGAATTTTTGAAATCTGAAAATTTTCCATAAATAGCAAAAAAAAAAAAAATTCTATTTTGTTTAAAAGGATCTTAAATTTTCAGTTTTTCATTTCCCCCCTCCGGTTCTCTCTCTCGCAGCTGCACCAGACGAAGGTCCGACCCGACCCGGATTTTTCTCCGTCCTCCGGCGTCCTCCGGCCAAGGATCCGGCCCCCCCGAGGTCGCCTCACCTCGTCCGGCCGCTTCGTCGCCTCAGCCCGCCCAGACGCCGCCCCAGGTGGAGATCGAAGCAACCCCAGGCGGGTATGCTTGCTGTTGCTGCTTCAGTTTCTGCTGCTGCTGCCCCCGAGGTCGCCTGACCTCTTCTCTCTCCTCCTCCTGTCACCCACGTTTGGGTGTGGGTCGAGCTGGCACAAGCCTTGGCTGGGCAAGGAATAAGTCATGGAATTGACTTATTTCTTGGCCGTAGTCAAGAAAGAGTGGCTTTTGCCCGGTCAAAAAACAACCGGTGGAAGCTGCAAAATCCTCTCAAAGTCATGAAGTCATGTTTTTCTTGACTATGCCCAGTCAAGACTCTCACCAGTGGACTTGCTCTAAAGATAGTGTGAGTTCTTTAACTCTGTATGGATGCTGCATGGGTTTACCAAATGTCAGAGACCTGGTGATGGATGTCTACATTGGAGTTGATGCTCCTGGCAGGATCATTGTTATAGCTAGCTGGGAAAGAAAAGTGAAAAGTTAAATGAGAGGTGGTGAATCCAATTGCGGATTGTGCAGACTAAAAGCTATCGACTGTTGCTGTAAAAAGGTCGAAGCAGTGAAGGACCACAGTCTATTATTTCGATCAGACACTTCTTCCGAGAGGCATATCTTGGTTTCTTGTCAAGTGCTTGCTTGTCAGAATTCTTTTACTTTAACTGTTTTCAAAAACCCTGGATCGAGAGCAGATGAAGCATTGAAAACATGCAGGCATGCAGCAACCAAACACTTCGAGTGTTGGTTCATAGTGCTGGTTATATTTTGTTGCATGTACGTGATTCTCTAAAACTCTCATAGATTGCATGGCGAGGAATCATATTAGTGTTAAAGACATTTACCATCGCTTATAAGTTGTGTTCTAACAATCTAACTCTTTCACTCATGTTATTTGTAAAGTTTTTTTTATGGAAATGTTATTTGTAAAGTTAACTTTCTGTTTTAAGTTCTTTTAAAGCAATTCATTGAATAATTTATTTGTATATTTTGAAGTAAAATAAAAAAATATGGATCAACGGGAAGTTAATTTAACTTACGCTTTATTGTTTATTGGTGATAAGCATAATAACTCTACCTTCATCGGAACGCTTGACGAAGATGGTTGGGAGAATTTTAGATGGGGATTGAAGATGGTTGGGAGAATTTTAGATGGGGATTGAGCTAGATCCATGTCCACATTTTGCTTTATACACAACTTTATTAGTTAACGAGCTCAAATTTGAGATGTAACCACTGTGCACGTTTAGAAAACTTGCAGATCGAGTTGCTTTAGAAGACGCAGACATTATACAAAATCTTAGATCTGAATACCATTAGAAGCCATAATCTGAAAATGACCGGAGCTGAAAAATCCAGCACGTTTGCACGTGCATAGAAAGCTAACATGTCCCTTAAAAATAAAAATAAATAAAAAAACTTGTGTGTTTCTTCTTTGATTGAGATGGGCTGCAAAGGCTAGTTATTGGGCCGATGAACCAAGCCCTCCCAAATTAGGAACAATTATATAATTTGACAATGGGGTTGTGGAGTGCCCTCTGGATGCCTGTAAATCTCTCCCAACAACTCCGCATGTTAAAAGGCGAGTTGACTGTCCATCACAAACCCAATGGGTATCATCCCCAGGACCTAATAAGGCCTTGCAAAAATGATACAATTTTCTTATTTAAATTCTCCGGTGTTAAAATCATTCAACTGGTAAGATATAAATTTTAGAAGCTTCTCTAAGTGATGGACTGCAAAAATGTTGACCCCTTTTTTTTTTTTAAAGATTTTCTCAGTTTTCTAACTTTGAAAAATTGTAAAAAAAAAAAAAAACAGGATTTAGATTTTTGAGTTTTGTTCGTTTTAGAATTGCACTTGCTTAAAAATTTTGAATTAGTGATGAGAAAATTTTGGTGAGAAAAAAAAAACTTGTAATTTTGGCAAAAACTTATGTGCTATCCCCAATTTTAGGTGGAAAATTTACCATGGTCACGATTTTTTTTTTCTTTTTGAAGTGTTACAAGGTTAGCTCTCACGGTTTTGAAAAACATACGATATCATTTAGTGTGCTTAGCCTCGCTTGAGGAAACATTATTAGCCTAATTTGCATGGACGTATGCATAGACACCGTTAGCCTTATTAGACAAGCGCGTCCATAACCTCACTTGCTTTGTGCACTTTTAACCTCATTTGTCTTGCCTACGGTTAGTCTCACTTGCCATACTCAATGTTGACAACACTTGTCATAGGCATTGTTCGCCTCATTTTAATTAATTTCATGCTCACCAGTAGTCTCTAAGGCTGTGTTTGTTTCACAGATTTTGGGCATTGGGAAAGGAATGTCATTCCTTTCCTGTGTTTGGGAGTGACAATGGAAGGGAAAATGCTTCCCAATGGAAAGGAAAAAGAGGTGGAAAATGATTCCCCCCAACCCACCCAGGATCCACTTTCCCAATGGAAAGGAAAATGATTCTTTTCCCTTTCACTTGTTTGAACCCAAAAGTAATTTTGGCAAGATCCTTTAGTGGATTTAGCATAGCAGGCCGATACCTGCGACCCAAAAATAAGTCTACTTGGAATTGGGTTACAGCTTCGCCCATTCCGAAACCCATAAGGAAAACGAGCCCTTATTGGAGTCAAGTAGCGGAGATTGAATAGGAAACTCAATCAATAATCCTTCTATGGCAAGGAACAGTCGAAACCCTAGGTATAAATACCAGGTTTCAAGGACAAACAAAGGACAACTCTCAAATCAATCAATCCCTCGGATTATCAAGCCTCCCCGGAGCAAACCTTCAAACCTCGTTGAAACCTGGCGACCGTGTTTCCAGTCCTAGTCTCTCCAAGAGTCGATTGTTAGTGCTACTGCCATCGATACTACCAGCGAAGCAAGGGTAACGCCCTCGCAACCCCCGCGAAGCTAAAGTCACGCTTTAGCAAAACCTTGTGCTTTCTCCAAACTTCCCAGTGATTGCTCTGCTCAACCTATAACGTTGAGTATCGATTCGGTGACACGAAGAGATCACAACCAAAGCCCTTATCCGTAAGGCAAGAAGTCCTTTCTGGAAGGCAGAGAAAAGAACTTTGTGATGAGGTTGGTGCTCTCCTCGTCCACATCATTTGATCAAGAAGTCAGGTCAAGGAACGCCCCGATGACTGCACCCACGGTGCTGGCACGCTTGTGCATTCAAAAGAGACAGTTTGTACCGCATTGATTTTCGTGTCAAACATTTTGGCACGCTCAGTGGGACTTTTAGATTTTCGCGAACGAAACCATTGGGAAGTCAAGCGAAAACCCTTACCAAAAGGTTTACGCTAACTGCTCAAAGCATAAGACCTCCAGTTACAGACCGCACCTCCGCGCGGACTGTCGTGGTCTTTCTAAAGAACAAGTGACTCAAAGGTTTTCTTGTTACCCCCAATCAACCGATATGTCAACCAGACAGGGAGAAAATCACCTGACCGCTACTGAGGGTCAAAGTGTCACTACTAACCAGGCAAGTGAGCCTGTCCGCACTACTGTGGTTTCTGATGCCACGGAAAGTGTAGAAAGAGAGGCTTTCGTTCCGAAGCCTATTCCAGAGGAAGCGACCTTTGAGGAAAGACTCGCGATCATTATGGAGAATATCGAGAACCATCGTGTGAATGTAGCTGCTGACTTTGACAGGGAAACCGCGAAAACAGACCAACTTATACGTGAACTAGACCAACGCATTGCCCAACTTGCTGAGGATACTAAGCAACAAATCGCACGATCGGAGAACGCAGTAAGGCCATGCTAGAGGTATCGCTGATGAGCAGAGTCAACATCAAAAAGAAATTATGAAAGCCATCGCGAGCCAAACCAAGCAAACTACGTCAGATTTGGCAGGTCTTCGCAAGGATGGTTCTAATCTTGCCACAGAGGTCGCCATGCAGAGAGCCGAATTGAACCAGGCCAAAGAAGTACTGAACAAAGCTCTTGGCGATCCTAACGCCATTCTCGGCTCCCTTGGTCAGCCTTCTGGTTCTGGTAAGTATATAGCACCAAACGCTCGTGAGAAGGCCAGCAGCAGTATGACCACACCTCCTGCGACGGCCACTGCCGCATCAGCCAAAAATAAGGAAAGAGCTTTGGTGATTAGTGAGAACAAGGCTGCCTCATCAGCCTCAGTGCATCACCAAAGGATAAGATCCAGAAGACCGGTGATAGTACTCCAGCTGATCCTGCAATGTTTACTCAGTACGACAGCGACAGGGCGGAGAATGTCTACCATGAACTCCCAGACAATTACTACGGCATTGACCAGGCAGACAACCCCGTCAAGATAACAGCGTTGGTCAAAGATGCACCCGTACCAGCGGTAACTCTTCAGCAGTCTGCTAATCCCCAGACTATTCGCCTAAGGGAAAGAACAACGACTGTTAGCCAAACCGTACTCTTGCCGTTTGCTCACCAGACTGTGGCGAATCCTCCTCCTCCTGGTCCAGAGTATGTGAGACGTGAAGAGGTAGAGGAGATGATCAGGTTGGCTAACCCTAGGGCCCAAATGGACGGGGTTTATGAGGGACCTTTCCCGCCACATATAATGCTCGCGCCCTTTCCAAGAGGTTATAAGAATATCATATTTTCTACTTTTTCAGGGGAGGACGCTGAGAATGTGGCAACTCATCTGGCCAGGTTTAGGGTGCAATGCGGTCAATACCAGAATGATGACATCCTTAAGTGCAGGATCTTTGGCACTTCTCTTTCTGGAGCAGCCTTTAGATGGTTTTCCAAACTCCGACCAGGAATAGTGGCAGATTGGCCCGCAATGGAAAGACTTTTCCGGGAAACTTTTGGAGACATTGAGCCCGAGGTCGATTTTGAAGAAAACCAAAGAGAATTGAAAAGAGAGAGAGAACTCAAACAGATATTTTCATTCTTTCATTCTTTTTAAATCTGTTACAACTGATCGTATATATATATATATATATATATATGTATATATATACACAAATATCTGTAACTTAATTCCTAAAGATTTGGAGAGAATCATTTACATAATTCTAGAAGGACTAACAGAATTGCTATGGTTTTCTAGAAGGAGCTATAACAGAGTGACTGAAGCTACGTTTTCTTTGCCTTCATAAGGTGTGATCTGCTGTGACTGCAGCTTATGATCAATATCCCCCCTCAAGCTAAAGGGAGTAGCACGAACTGGAAGCTTGCCTCGTAAGAAATGGAACCGATCTTTGGAGAGTGACTTTGTGAAAATGTCAGCTGGTTGCTGAGTAGTGGACAGGTATGAAACATGTAGGAACTTGCTAAGAACCATTTCTCGAACATAATGGTAATCCATATCAATGTGCTTCGTTCTGTTATGATGGATTGGGTTCGAAGCAAGGGCAAGGGCACTAACATTATCGCACCAAATGCAGGGTGCCTTGGGCAAGGGAAAGTGATAATCCCGGAGAAGTTTGCATATCCAAATAACCTCAGCAGTAGTCTGAGCAAGAGCACGATATTCAAATTCAGTGGAGGAACGTGAGACAGAGTGTTGCTTCTTGGAAGACCAGGAGATAAGGTTTGGGCCAAGAAATATACAATAGCCACTGATGGAACGACGATCAACAGGGCAGCCAGCCCAGTCAGCATCAGAGTAGCCATGTAGGAGAAGATCTCGTTTTGAGAATTGAAGGCTGTGATGAAGTGTGCCTTTGAGATAGCGGAGAACTCGTTTTGCAACTTGTAGGTGAATATCTTGAGGAGAATGCATGAATTGGCACAATTGACCAATAGCAAAAGAAATGTCTGGGCGTGTCCAAGTGAGATATTGAAGGGCCCCCACAAGGGATCTGTATTCAGTGGGATTGACTAGAGGTGTGCCAGAAAGATCAAGTTTGGAGGAAGAAGAGGGAGTGGTGCAGGGTTTGGCGCCAATCATATTATATTTTTGCAAGATATCAAATGTGTACTTAGTTTGGGAGAGAAAAAGCTTGTCTTCTGTACGATGGACTTCAAGACCAAGAAAATAATAAATTGGTGTTAGAGGCTTGATTGGAAAACGAGATTTAATTTGTGAAATGATGAAGTCACAAAGAGAAGATGAGGAAGCAGTGATCAAAATGTCATCAACGTAAACAAGCATGAAGGCAATGTGATGTGCAGATGTGAAATAGAACAGTGATGTGTCATTTGGAGAGGGTGTGAAACCAATGTCAAGTAAAGAATTGTATAATTCATCATACCAAGCACGAGGGGACTGTTTAAGGCCATAGAGCGATCGTTGAAGCTTGCAAACTAATGGAGCAGCTGATGACACTTTGAAACCAGGTGGTTGTTCCATATAGACCTCTTCCATTAGATGGCCATGAAGAAAGGCATTATTGACATCGATTTGAAGAATAGGCCAAGAGAATTGAACAGCAAAAGTGAAGAGAAGTCTGATTGTGCTAAGCTTCACTACCGGAGAGAAAGTTTCAAGGTAGTCGATCCCTTCTTGCTGATGATAGCCCTTGGATACTAAGCGAGCTTTATACCGATCCATAGATCCATCAGGCTTGTGCTTTATTCTGTAAACCCATTTGCAGCCAACAACATTCATAGAGGGATGATGAGCAACCAATTGCCAAGTTTGAGTTTGTGTGAGAGCGGAGAGCTCCTCTTGCATGGCATTATTCCATTCTTTGTATTTTGAGGCTTGAGTATATGAAGTAGGAGTGATAGGGCAGGAAGCAAAGTGAGCAGCTGCAGAAGATATTGGATGCTTGGTGGCGAAGAAAGCTTTTGGTTTGCTGTTACCAGTTTTAGAACGAGTAAGCATGGGATGTGCATTAGTTGACAGATTAGATGGTAAAGAAAGGAGTGGACCTTTAGAACGACTGACCATGGGATGTGTATTAGTTGGCAGAAAAGGTGGTAAAGAAGAGAGTGGAGTGGGGGACTGAGGTGGAAGTACAATTGCAAACTGAGGAGATGAAGGATGTAGAGGTGGAGAAGAAGATATAGGAGAAGGAGAAGAAGATATGGGAGTAGGAGAAGACGATATAGGAGAAGGGGAAGATGATGATGGAATAGAAGATGAAGTGAAAGAGGGTGAGTATGGTTGTAAGAAAGTGGGAGGGGCTGAGTGTGTGGAGGCAGGGTGTTGAGATTGAAGATATTCAAAAGGAAAGGTTCGTTCATCAAACTGGACATGATGAGAAGTATAGACTTTGCCAGTAGATGGATCTAAACATTTGTATCCTTTATGATCATGACTGTAGCCGATAAAAACGCAAGGGCTGCTCCGCAATTCAAACTTGTGAGTTATGTAAGGCCTAAGCCAAGGGAAGCAGGGACAACCAAAGGGCTTAAAGAAATGGTAATTCGGAGCTTCGTGAAACAATTTCTCAAATGGAGAAGAAGAGTGCATGGTTGGCAATCTGTTGATAATGAACAATGCAGTGTGACAAGCATCAAGGCAGTGAGCGTAAGGGAGCTTGGATTGAGCAAGAAGAGTACGTGCCATTTCAATGAGATGCCTATGTTTGCGTTCAACAGTACTGTTATGTTGTGGAGTGTGTGCACAACTGAATTGTTGTGTGATGCCTTGTTGAGTAAGATAAATTCTGAACCGTGAACTTGTAAACTCTCCACCATTATCACTACGCGTCGTTGAGGATGAGCTCGCCGGAGGGAGAGGGAACCTTCTTCGGAAGACATGGTTTAGATCCGTCGACGATGGAAAGAAGATGATACTTGTGAAGGACTGGAAGAAAGATAGACTTCCAGAGCAGGTAATTGGTCTCAGTAAGTCGAACAGGTATGACCGGACCCAGATTCTGAACCTGCATCCCCGATGAGGAACCCAGAGTGAGAGGAAAGATCGGGCTAGGATTTGGAGTAGGAGAAGGTGAAGAAGTAGTGGAGGCCATGGTAGAGAAGTAAGATGCAGGTCAGATCTAGAGGTTGAAGATGAAGATTCAGAGAGAGAAGGAAGTTGTGAAGCAAAAGGCTCGTGATACCATGAAGAAAACCAGAGAGAATTGAAAAGAGAGAGAGAACTCAAAGAGATATTTTCATTCTTTCATTCTTTTTAAATCTGTTAGAACTGATCGTATATATATATGTATATATATACACAAATATCTGTAACTTAATTCCTAAATATTCGGAGAGAATCATTTACATAATTCTAGAAGGACTAACAGAATTGCTATGGTTTTCTAGAAGGAGCTATAACAGAGTGACTGAAGCTATGGATCACGTTTTCTTTGCCTTCATGAGGTGTGATCTGCTGTGACTGCAGCTTATGATAAATAGATTTGGCCTCTCTTACTCAGACGTCGCAACAATTTACCGAGTCTGCCGTTGCCTATCTTCAACGCTTTCAGATCCAGAAAGCCAAACTGAGTGTAATCCTTCCTGAAAAAGAATTGGTCAAGCTAGCGCTTAAGGTTTTGGAACCGCGCCAACAAAAGAAGCAACATGGCAGCATGATCCAGTCAATGGGAGAGTTGATCACAGAGGTGGGTAGCTTCGATCATCTCCTCAGAGAGACTGATGCTAGGAAGAATGCATCCAAAGAAACATATGTGCCCGGGAAACACCGCACAGTGGCAGGTCTTGGGTACCTACAACCAACCTATGATCCTTATTATCACTATCAAAGGGAAGAGGTTTTCCAGAGTGAAGATGAAGCTGAAGAAGAGGAGAACGACGTCTCCGCACTAGAGTTGACAGGTAGGAAGAATTCAACCCTCAAGCAGTTAAAGATATCTAAAGAGCCTGTCAAGCTCAATCTGTGGCCTTCACCAAACCTGAGTTCGCGACATATACATATGATGCCAATAAGGCACATGAGATTCTGGATGAGATGATTGCCATGAAGATGGTGAAAACAGACTTTGGCCCTTTCCCTCGACTCGATCAGCTGAAAGGGAAGAAGTACTGCAAATTCCACAACTTGTGGAACCATAACACAGCTGATTGTGTGAAGCTAAAGGACCAAATTCAGGTATGGCTCAATAAAGGCAGTTTGCAGGTAGAAGCTTCGGCAACCACGGCAGCACTAGTAGACTTGAACCCTTTTTCGGATACAGGAGTAGGTATGGTTGATGTGAACTGGCCCAAGAAGAACCAGAGGAAACCATCCCTGGATTTGACTACAAAGGGGAAAGAAGAGAGAGATGAAGGAGAGGAAACCCCTGTAAAGAAGAAAGTTAAGCCCATCAATGAAGCCTCACTAGTAGTCCTTTGCTCGAGATGCAAAGAAGAATGCAGCATTCAAGTGTCGCACACAGAAGTCGAGCAGACATTTCGTTTTGGTTCCCTCCCACCAATCAAATGGGCTTCCCATCACGAAACTACCAACCTTATAGCCCAAAGGCGAGAGATGAGGTAAAGTCACCACCATCCCCAAAGGATTCCAACTTGTTCAAGAAATTGAAAGCGGCTGCAGTCGATCAGAAACAAGAAGGAAGGGCTTGGAATGAGCACAAGGAAGTCATGACCAAACCTTATATTCCTCCAGCTCCAACGTCCACCATCAAGGAAGGCAAATGGTATACCAGAGAGAAGGGGAAGGCAGTGGAGATCAGCCCTTCCAAGAAAAGGAAATTGTAGCGCAGGTTTGGAGAAGCCAAACGTGCCTTAGAAGCTCTGGATCAGGGTCTGATCAAGCCATCGCAGTTGGTTAAATCTCCTGAGCAATATCAGAGGGAGATAGAGGCATTGGCTGCTAAGCCATTAGTGGCTCCTCGCAGTTTCAAAAAATAGGGGCGCTCAGAAGCAGGAGCCTCTAAGCCTAGTATTTTCTGCAGGATCACAATAGAAAGGACACCTCCGATAGCTAGGATGGACAACTCGCCAACTCGGCCACATGTTAGGCGCATGTTGTTTCGAGAGGAACCAGAAGCCAAACCCTCAGTTTTTGAAAGATTGGAAAGCAAAGGCAGCACTGCAGAAGCTTTACAGTGGAGACCCTAAAAAGTCCAAAGTTTGGTGGTCACGCCCCTAAATGAGATATTTGTAGGGAAACAAAGATCAAACTCACCACTGTCGATGGCCGAGTTGCAGGAACAAAAACAGTATGAGGTAAAGGGTCTTACATAAGAGTCATTGGTAGACCAGCTGGCGAAGCAGTTCAACACTGACATCCCGTTTGGGGAGCCGAAGCTCAACCTAGAGGATGACATAGACGAAACTGAGGCAGTTGATACTTCCTGCAATATGGTCTACGTACTTCCTGCGAGATATGCTTTGCCAATTGCCGTGCAAGAGTGTGTGGAAAGTGAAGCAGGTACCGATTAGCCTCTGCAAATCACATCGGCTGCAACAATACCTTTAGCAGAGGCAGTGGTTCTTGAGATTGAAGACGCTGAGGGTAAGGGTTTCTTTATGAGCTTCACAAGACCAACGCCCGCGATGGTTCAGCACATGCGACCTTTATATATAACAGTGGACATTGCTGGCACTAAGGTCAGCAATGTCATGGTCGACACAGGGGCCGCTGTCAACGTTATCACCGCAAGAACCATGCATTTAGTTGGGATCAAGAAAGAGAAAATCCAGTCAACATCCCTCACTCTGAAGAACTTCGCGGGTCCCCGAGGTGTTAGTATCAGACAGGGGGTAACATTTATGGGTGGTGATGTGGAGCAGCTCGTCCAAGACTACGGCATCCAGTTTCTCCACAGCACACCGTATTACGCTTAGTCTAATGGTCAAGCAGAGGCAAGTAACAAGATTATCATCACACTACTCAAGAAAATGCTTGTTGCAAACCCTCACCAATGGCACGAGACATTGTATGAAACGTTGTGGGCCTATCGCACTTCGAAGCGGACTCCTACTGCCACAATGCCCTATGCACTCATGTTTGGTCACGACGCTGTTTTTCCTTTGGAGATCAATGTTCACTCCCTACGCGTCCACAATCAACATCATCTGATCGGTGATGACTATGTTCAGGCCATGTGGCAGGAGGACGAAGACCTTAGCGGCAAGCGTTTAGAGGCTCTGGACAACTTAGTCATGGAGAAGCAGTGCATCGCTCGTGCATATGACAAGAGAACTAGCGGCCGCAGTTACAAAGAGGGCGAGCTTGTTTGGAAGGCAGTCCTTCCATTTGGTGAGAAATTGACTGGTCGTGGTAAATGGACCTCACGCTGGGAATGACCCTTTGTGATTCATCGAATTCTGGAACGTGGGGCTTTTCACCTCAAAGATTTAGATGGCGACCTCCACCACAACCCTATCAATGGCAGGTTCTTCAAGAAATACTATCCCAGCGTTTGGGAGTTTGAAGATCCACTAGATTCATCCGCTACAAGGACAGGGGGGCAAACATAGTGTCTCTTGGCTCGCTTCATCCCTTGTAATCAGGCCATTTCATTGTGGCCTCGTTCACCTATCTTCGCTCTACCTACGAACACTAGGGGGGCAACACTCTATATGCATAAAGGCCTTTAAAGTGGCCAATATTTTTGCACTTTTGCACAATATTTTTGCAGTAATTCTTCTGGCAAATTTTTTTGTACATTTTCGCTCAATATCCTTGACAATATGTGTTAGGAATGTATGTAAGGGCCTATACCAGAGGCCTTATTATATTTTAGCAAATAAGAAAATTCGAATTTTGCATTCATGAAGTGGCTTTGCGGCCGAAAGCAAGACAATGTGTTCAAGAAAACTTACATTAACGACATACAAAGCCAGAAAGTGGCCGAACAACTAATAAAGATTCAAGTCTTCTATGGGCTTCCGGATCTTGCGGCAAGAAGGGTTGATGAGATATTCACTCTTCCTCTACCTCTCTTCACCCTCTTCCGAGCTGAGTCGCAGCTGCTATCATTTGTACTGGAAAGAGAGGGAAGGAAATATTCCATATGAACCTTTCCAGTTGGTTATCCTCCGGGATGGAGACGGAATTAGCGCTAGAGTGCGACCCAGTTGCCTCACCTACCTCCAAAGGAAAAATAGAAGTCAGCTCATCAGACCCCGGAAGTAGGCCGCAGAAGAAGAACGGTCGGCCTCAGAGTGGCCTTCTGCCGTTCTTCTCTTTGCTCCGCGCAGAGAAATCTGAGGAGAGGGACTCCCCAGATTGTGGTGCCCCGCGTTAGGATCTCCTCGTGTTCTTCAACCTACCCAAAACCTAGGATGTTCCATCCAAGCTTTCATAGACCAAAGATACGAGGTTGCCTAAGATTAGGCCATAAGGCCTACGCAGGCAGTGAGATTAAGCCATAAAGCCTAAGATCTAGAGGCTAAGGGCGAGACCGTATAGAGAAGATTTGATAAATAGAAGGCAGAGGAGAAAGGCTTGCAAGGTCATTTCTGGGTAAGCCATGTTTGCGTAAGTATTCATCTTTCCAAAGTATCGATATTTATATAGGCCTGCCTCAGTGGCCTCAACCCTTGGATATGGGCAGTTGAAAATGATTCAACGCTTTCAATGGGAATATCAATAGAATTCAATGCTGAGATCTCGGGAAGAAACGAAATTGAATACGCGTGGACGAGAGAGCGGTCTCCAAGGAGGAAACTGCTCCTTTCCGAGATTATCTTTTTGAAACTGTTTTTGTGCAGTTAAATTTGAACAGAGCTATTGTTCACGAGATAAAATAAATTTGGGCCAACAAAGTGGGCCAGATAATTTATTGCCAGTAATATTGTTCATACAAATTAATGGGCCTAATATCAGAGGCCTAAAAGTCTCCGGCCTGCACTAGTTAAGCGGAGGAAAAGTTCGTCCAGGCAAAAGCTAGCATCAGCGTTGGCTTGCGCGGCCTGTTGGGCTGCTACACGAGCTTGGGCCAGGCCATGGGTTAGCGTCTCGAAAGCGGCAAGGGGCTGCTCCAATTGAGGTTCCGCTTGGGCAAGCCTAGCCATCACATTAGTTAATCGGGCCTGAAGATCCTGGATTTGGGTCCGCAGGTGGTTCCTCTCGAGAGCCAAATTCCTGATGAGACTAGCCCGGTCACCCAAGAAATCACGTGCAGCGTCTGTTTGTTGAGCAAGAGTCTGATAATGTGTTTCTGTCTGCCTGGCTTGCGCGGTCGTGACTGCCCTCTCATTGAGCCCTTGGGGAAGATTCTGCAGCAGCTCATCAACCTCTTGATATTGGTCTTCAGTGATAACCCTCTCGCGAAGATACTCCAAAACTCTCGCGGGCGCGCCAGGAATTAGAATATCAGGGCCCAGGAGGCGACGAAGGCCTTCTCGGGCATCATCTACGACCCCAGGAGGAACCACTTCGAGCACGCGAGCTAGCCGTTCTAGGGTAGACCGAGGCGTTTACTCAACGACAGGAGATGCCTCGAAAGGCTCCGCAACAGGTATCGCCTCTGGCATTGGCTCATGGTTTTCCCCAATTTCCCCAATTTCATTGGTTTGGGGGGCATGGGGGGCAGGCTCCTGATTAACCACATCGAGGACAGGGTCAGCAGGATCCTCGGCCACCATCTCTCCTGCTATGACAGCCGCTTCCTCGTTTGGGATAGCATTTGAGTCCTAGAAAGAGGCATAGTCAGAATAACCAAGCCAGAGGTTAATAATAAAGCATTTGGTTAAGAAAGGTACCTCCTCAACATGTGGCTCGCGAAGAGTTGCTGCTGGCACAGGTTCCTGGGCAATCTCACCGAACGTTGGAACTGAATCAGGCGCTGCCTGTTCGAGGAGAAGGATTGCAGTTGTTTGCTCGTGGGAAGTGTCTGGGGGCGGCATTCTTTCTTAGCCCTCAGACGAGCTGTCATCTATAACCTGTATTGGGACCGGAACCAACTGCATATTGTTTGCAGCATCAGTTGGTGAAAGAGGGTTTGGCTCTAGGACTTGTGAACCAGACACACCTTCGCCAGCAGCAGAAGATCCTTCCCCAACTTGCCTTGATGATCTACGACGAACTTGTAGAGGAGGAGCGTTATAGAGTCATACATAACAAAACAAAAGTCATGGCTCATTTTAGATGAGTATTACCAGTCGGTCAGTGATTGGTTCATCTTCTGCCCATAGATCAGTCTGAGGATCAGCGCGACTGCATTTGCGGGCTAAAGCGGCAGCAATCTGTCAGGATTAAAGTGGCTTCAAAATAAGTTTCGAAGGAGATATCGGAACTATGAGATTTTAAGACAAGAGCCTTACTGTTTGTGGGTCATCATCGTCAGAAGAAGAGTTTTCGACTTCAGGCTCCGTCACTATCACTTTCTTCTTCTCGGCCTAACCAGTGGCCGGAAAAGCATCAACTGCACGACCGCCAGAGGGTGATGCATTTCCCTGATGTAACAAAGCGTGAGTCAGAAGGGGAAAAGCAGACAAGAAACAAGAAGTGAAAAGGGAAAAATATATATGTATATATATAAGACATTTACCTCTTGGGGTGGCTCGCGAATGACAATCCCAGCCTGGACCGGGCGCAGGGCTCGTGCGGGTCGCCGAGCAGGTTCATGTAGCTTGGGTTGCGCCTCATCTTCAGGAAAGTAGGCGAGTAGCTCGGTATCAACATCATATGGATATCTCAGCTCTTCAAAAATGGTCACGAAGAGCTCGTCATCCCTTTGTCCCCACCAGTTGATAGAGACGTCTGACCACTATTGATCGTAGTCTTCGACAGTCCCATCCACGGGGTCGATTTTATTAGCCCAGTCAGGGAGATCAACCAGTACAAGCATTCTTTGTGCTAGCGGAGGCCTAGTAGTGGGGACAATTCTGCGTCAAGAAGTGTTGTAGTTCCAAGCATCATAGAGGGGGAATGACACTAGTTGGATAAGGCCAAACTGGCGAGCGAAGTGGTTGGGAGAGTAAAGCTCATAACTGAGTTCATCAACAGCAAGCCTAATGTCTGAACAAGAGATCGTGCGGTGAAACGCCAAGCGCGCGCGATCACTATAATTAGGAGCTCCATGAAGGAACCCATTTTCAAGAAGAGTGGGGAATCTCCTATTGAGTACTAAGTGGCAGTAAGGCATTTCGTGCAGGAGGTATAAATATGAGAAACACTCAGAATAGGGTGGGGATGTGTACCTCTCCTCGCGACAAAATCACTGACCAAGAAGAGCGTCAGCTGGTGGTAGCAATGAAATATTGTCGTGGCGGAAGAATGGAAAGTAGGTTTGAATCCATAAATCAAGGATCCAAAAAGGGCCAGAGATGCTAGTCTCGAAATGGTGCATGGTAGCCTGGTATAGAGTACGGTAGAGGGCACCCAACACTGGTTGTCCTAACCCCAAGCGGCGGCCGTTATAGAGGGCTGTGGCCAGGAAAGTCCAAGGACAAGTGGGCTTATTGGAGGAGATACAGAAGATGAACTTGCAAAGCCAATACTCCAGAAAAGCAATGCCACCAGTCGCATTGTGTTCTTTGTGGTAATAAGCCAGCCACCGTGGATATAAGCTGCTATGAACACCGCGACCAGTTTGGGCCATGGTGGATGAGAAGTTGTCAGAATCGAATTCGCCATGCAGATAGGGCTCACCATCAATAGCCAATCCAGTAATGGTAAGAATATCCAGTAATGGTAAGAATATCCAGTAATGTAATGCTCATTTGGCCAAAACAGAAATCAAAGGTATTGGTGGCAGTATTCCAAAAGCAAAGGAAGGCAGCGAGTGGCGAGCGATTACCACCGCGAGGGAGGCGAAAGCATAAATCGATGGTTTGGGTAATACCTGCTGCGTTCCAGCGAGCCAGATCTCGCACTCGCTCTTCGCGATACCAAGAAAGCTCCGCCGCTGATCGAGGATGGCCAGTACCCTATTTTTGCTCGATGTTTTTGCTCACCCCAACTGCTGAAGTCTCCAGGGGTCCTTCCGAGGATCAGAATGGGTCGACGGATGGGTAGGCCGTAGAGGGCGATAGCGTCGTCTGGAATGGAATCTCCCGGTGCCGGGCCCAGTCCGACATGTTGATTTGGGAGCCTAAGAAGCAGTGGTCTTTGGATATTGGTGTGGATATGACAGCGGGCACCGATTCCGGTTCTCCAAGTGCGAGCAGCTTTTTCGTTGAGTTCTTCCTCCTGATCGATAGCTATTTTCTTTGGATGAGCCATTTCTGGGTTTCTATACGGAGGATCGTTTAGGTTTAAGACAGAGAATTTCTGGGTTTTTGGAGAATGAAGAGTTTCTGATGTGACATGTTTGAAGTGGCTGCGGGATTTAAATAAAAGATTTTGTGAGGAAAACGATGCGACGGAAAGACGTTTTGCCAAGCGAATAGACGCAACCCTCATTAATGATATCGTTTCAGTCACCAGACGCGTCGTTTTAGCCCCTTCAATCAGTTACATTCTCGTGGGCCCGATTTTGGGGCCTGGGGGCAATGTTTGAGCCCAAAAGTAATTTTGGCAAGATCCTTTAGCGGATTTAGCATAGCAGGTCGATATCTGCGGCCTAAAAATAAGTCTACTTGGAATTGGGTTACAGCTTCACCAATTCCCATAAGGAAAACGAGCCCTTATTGGAGTCAGGTAGCGGAGATTGAATAGGAAACTTCAATCAATAATCCTTCTATGGCAAGGAACAGTCAAATCCCTAGGTATAAATACCAGGTTTCAAGGACAAACAAAGGACAACTCTCTAATCAATCAATCCCTCGGATTATCAAGCCTCCCCGGAGCAAACCTTCAACCTTGTTGAAATCCGGCGACTGTGTTTCCAGTCCTAGTCTCTCCAACAGCCGACTGTTAGTGCTACTGCCACCGATACTACCAGCGAAGCAAGGGTAACGCCCTCGCAACCCCCGCGAAGCTAAAGTCACGCTTTAGCAAAACCTTGTGCTTTCTCCAAACTTCTCAGTGATTGCTCTGCTCAACCTACAACGTTGAGTATCGATTCGATGACGCGAAGAGATCACAACCAAAGCCCTTATCCGTAAAGCAAGAAGTCATTTTCCGGAAGGCAGAGAAAAGAACCTTGTGACGAGGTTGGTGCTCTCCTCGTCCACATCGTTTGATCAAGAAGTCAGGTCAAGGGACACCCCGATGACTGCACCCCGCGGTGCTGACACGCTCGCGCATTCAAAAGAGACAATTTGTACGGCACTGATTTTCGTGTCAAACACCACCAACCAAACAGGGCCTAAATGTGTCGACCAAACTCCTACGCACTTCACTACTCCGTATCAACCCTAGTTAGCTTTCTATGGCCGAAACAGGTTACCTAATTTATTACATACCCTTTCTTCAAGCAACCATCGTACGTAACTTGGACTTGGATGGTTCTACTATGAAGCTACGACACATGTAAAAGATCAGAATGGCTACAATCTCAGTACCCAGACTCCAACATTGCACTCTCAGTTTCTCACTTTTCCATACTAGATCAGATTTGCACTTGCAACAGATGCAACCAAAGGCTATATATTTACACCAGTCGGCATATTAATATTGAATAAACTGATGAAAGAATATATACAGTTAGTGACTTTTGACCCAGTAAATATCAAGAAGATTAAGATTAGTTTAAGTAACTAGCACTAGAAGTCGTTGATCGATCAAGGTATAAATGAATAAGTAAGATTAATCAAAACGATGAGCGCAGGATCCAAAGGCGATTTAAGTCGAGCATCAATCCAGAGTTGCATTGGTTACTGATCAGCTAGCTCGTTTAACAATTTGACCCTGTGAATTTGACCTGCAGGAGTAAGATATATAAGTATATATCTTTCTTCGTACGTCCTCTGCTGGATATCCTAGCCCTTCGCATAAACTTACAGTTCATACCCAGATAAAATATTATTTTTCTTTCTACAGAATGCATTTTTATACTAGTTTATTTATGCGATTAAATGCCGGGTTGGACGCAGCGACCCTGAAGCTATAGGGCAAGATGGAGTCAGTGAAATCAATATTCGACGAGTGCCCTAAATTCGAGGTTCCATTAGACATTATACGATATTCATTTCCATTAAGACATTAAATATATAATTGAGTGCATTACAAGCATTTGTTTTTAATGCCTGTTTTCTTCACATGGCTCGAATTGAATTTCAAACCGGAAAATCGGGTTGATATCTAAATATTGTTGCGATCGAAGTTCATAAAAAATTGTCGGACCACCACAGTCAGCACGAAAAGCCTTTAGTTTTGGGTGCTAGTGGTTTTATACCAAGAACACTTCTACACGTTTGTGTCTGAAACTTGAGCTTAATTATATGCATGACATTATTGAGAAGGAGATGAGTAGAAACTAGAAAGTCAGAACCCTACATACACCTGCCCTAAATGGCCGATCCCGAGTTGGGTTTTGATTCAATGCCCCAAACCTTGCCTCCGATTATGTTTCCTCTATGTTTAGTGACTATATAGATACAGATCATTTGCTTAATTTGATGTTAAAACATATATCGTGAGTACATATAAGTATTTAAAACATGCAATAGGTACATTATTATTTCTAAAAGAGAGTAAAACAGAAACGTTGCAATGGCTTATGTTGACAAAGAGAAGTAGATCTAATGGGTAAAATACTAAACTTAGACGCTTGCAGTTCTAAGTCTTAAAAAATAATCAATCCTGAATTAAAAGATCAAGTTGAAAGATGATAATGTCAAACTATGCCGTAATAAAATGTCGTAGAACACTATTATTGTTCAAGACAGTATTGACTGCAAACATAAATGGACCTACAAAAGTGATATAATAAATATATGAATCGTGAAAAGAAAATTGAGTTATATATAGATGATGGAATAATATTAAATGAAAGAAATATCACAAGAGCATGTTGACTAATCAAAATTATGAATTCTTACTCGAGATCCATCACTGCTATCAACATATTTGAATCATGTAGTGTTCACAAATTATTTACATATCTCTTATTTTCACTTTTTTTTTTTACAGATTTGGAGTCATCTTAGAGCATCTCTAGTAGAGATGTCAAAAGTTTTGGGTCAAATTTGAATCTGACAGATGATGTGGCAAATAACAGTTTGTGGACTTCACCTCCAACCCATTTGCCAAATCCAACCCAACTCAACTCAACCCCTTCTTTTGTTCCTCTCTCTTCCCCTTTTTATGCTCAGACCAAGATATGCAAAAAGCATCAAAACAGAGAAAGAAAGATCAAAGTTTGAGTCTTGATTAGGAAAGAGCTTAGCTTGACTTTGCAATAAGGACAAAGACAAGCAAAGCCCAATTAACAGAAGAAGTAGAAAGAGATTGAATTATTGGGGTTCATTTTGATATACTTTTGTGTGTAAGATGTTCATGATTTTGCTTATCTCCATTAAATCACCAACCCCAAATCTCAAATCTAAATTGGACTTTGCGAATATCTGTCAAAAATTCATGAATGTTTGCCATAGTTGTTTCTAGTATGGTAGAAACTTCCTACTAGGAAGAAATAGAGAGACGAGAATCGGAGAATGATTCATGAAGGTTGGTCATAAGTGGATTTGTTTTGGGTAAGACGCGAGAGAGAGAGAGAGAGAAGAAAAATTTGACAGAGTTGGGGAGAACTGTCAAATTTGACAGATTGGTTGGATATGTCAAATCCACGTAGAATTTGACAGAAGTCACAGAACTATTTAGAGTTGAGTTGCTATGTTATTTCCTACTGTTGCTTTGACCATCTGGCAAAAGATCTCTCCATTTGTGATGGTTTTAGCAGTAATAATGCCCCTTGTTACCGTTTGAGACTAGTAAAAATTAACTGTACACAGAATCACACACATTTGTCACATTGTAACGTACAATATTCTCTCATACATCAATCTCTAGGGTCTAGTCTTTATCATTGCCTCCACTTTTCCATGACTACAGTCTCAATACCCAATCTCCCAGTTAATTTTCTTCTTTCAAGAAATCACTTTATCTAAATTACTTAGTTAATTACCTTTTTAACCAAAGTTAAGCATCATTACCCACCAAATAACCCAATTAAAATTAGGTCAAGTGTGTATCCATTTAATTAAACCCGGGTCCGATTCTCGAACGCCTTGGAGACTTCCACACAGCCACCTCAATATTCATTGGCTCCTGGTTTCTGTGCATGTGAGCCTATCTGCCACTTCCCAAAAACTTACCCTAAAAAATGGAAAACCCAGTAAGCGCCACTCCCCGACCCGACCCGACCCTTAACCCACCAAAATTTAAAAACCAATTCCACCAAGCATTGCCGCAGCGAATCCCGGCCGAAACCCCTATATATTTCATATTTCACTTCCACTAATCCCCTCACTCTCACTCACTCAACAAGGCAAAAATGGGTTTTGCAAAAGCTTTAGTTTTTGTTCAGCTCTCTGTTCTCCTACTAAACACCTTCACTGTTCTTGCTCATCTCTCAGCCATTGAGGCTCAGGCACCGGTTCCGTCGCGCCATCATGGTTACTATGCACACCCAATAGCCTCCCCTGCTCACCCTCCCACTCACGGCCACCACCACCACCACCCCAAACCTCACCCACACCCTCCAACCGCTTCCCCGGTCCACCCTCCGGCTCACGCTCCTGTCCACCCTCCCACTCACCACCACCATGCTCACCCACCTTCCCACATGCCGGCTCACTCTCCCTACCACCACGCTCCCGTTCAGCCCCCGAGCCACCCTCCCACTCACCACGCTCCACCGGCTCACTCCCCTGCCCCGGTTCACCCTCCTACCTACCCTCCCAAGAAGCCCTTCCCACGTAGCTTCGTGGCCGTTCAAGGCGTCGTCTACTGCAAGTCGTGCAAGTACTCCGGCGTCGACACTCTCCTCAACGCCACTGCCATTGCCGGTAAAGTTTAAATCCCGTTTGTTTTATTTGACAAGTGCACTACAAATATTACATTACAAACCCAAAATGACGTCCTTTTATATTGTAGGTGCTACCGTGAAGCTCCAGTGCAACAACACCAAGTACCCGCTGGTCGTGAAGGGCACGACTGACAAGCACGGCTACTTCTTCATCACAGCTCCCAAGACCATCACAACCTACGGTGCCCACAAGTGCAAGGCCTCGCTAGTCTCCGCTCCGACAACCGCGTGTTCCAAGATCACCGACTTCCACGGCGGACTTACGGGCGCCGTTCTGAGGCCGTCCAAGCCGTTCCTGTCGGAGAAGAAGCTCCCCTTCCTTCTGTACACCGTCGGTCCGTTCGCCTTCGAGTCCAAATGCCCCCATTGATTAGCTTATTTACAATCTACGCCACTGTGATTCCTAGTAGAGTGTGCCATTACTGTATGAGGGTTTATGAGTTTGACGGGTTTCCCCCCAGTGGTTTGTAATTGATGGTTTAAATTTGGTACTGTGTTGCTTAATTACTTGGTTTACAATAATTAATAACAGTTATATTATTGAAATATCTATGTTTTTAATTTATATACATTGGGTCCCCCCTCCACGGAAATATGAAGATGTGAAATATCCACGTTCTTGGACTTTGTAATTAGAGAAGGGGTTGCATGCTTTGTTAGCCGATCGGGCTCTTAGCGGATTAATCATTCAATTTAAGAAGTTTTTGGGACACCGACATCAATTCGAATGAGCGCGGTGTCAAAAATCCATGTATTTTTAACTTTTAGTGCGGTAATAAATTGAAATTGGCTATTTTGACGTAAGTGATTCAACGGTCATAAGTAGTTTACGTGGATACTGTTTGTTCAATGGCAGACAAGTAGCTTTCACTTTCACTGGGAATAAAGAAAAGCTTTGAAATATGAATTTACGTTTCTATCCTCGGAAATATTACCCATTCATGCGACAACCATTGGATTCCATTTTTGTGAAAGGTCCCGTTGATTTCATCGTGTTATGTCGTTTAACCCAATAAAGGGCTCTGCAGCGAGTCCTCTTTTTTCCTGTGAAAAGAAGGTGTCTTTTTTACCGGACCAAAACTGAAGGTCCCAGTCGCTAAGGACAACACCATATCCGTATGTGATGAACAGGTCTTTTAGGGTTTTGGATACCTGAAAGGTTAATCAAACCATGTGGATAGTAGTGCTTGAAGAAGAAAATTCATGTGGTTTAGGGCTTTAGGCAGTGATTTATCACATGTTGTGTGGGGAAGATGGAGTAAACCTTATGAGACAGTGTACGTGGTTGGTTCAAATTTTATCCATAACCAATACATATCGAAAATGTAAAAATTGAGTGACAATTTGTAATATTCTCAATTCCTTTTATTCCGGACAAAATTTTCACTTAAAAATACAAATATGCTGTTCGTTACACAAGTGAGATTTTCATGTTTAATGATGCGACCGCACTGGTGCAGTTTATACATATAGCGGTAGTTTTGTAAATGCGTGTCCAGCTACTTGTAGTTCTACAACACGTTTTAATACGAAATGATGTCATGCATGAACCTTGCTGGGATGCATACATTATAAATTCAAATTGGGGTTGATGGGTATTCATTTTGTTTCCTTTCCTGGTATTGTTGTTCAGTGCTTTCTCTGCGTCATGAGAACATGAGCCTTTTGTATGAAATTTGATAGACAAAAGTAGCGAAGACAGTCGGAGGACTTTGTGTGAATTAATGTTACAAAGCATTCACTACAGTGCATGATGATTGATGACCAATATTGCCATGATGGAGCAGAGCTCCTCCTTGGATAAAACAAAGAGGGAAAAAAAAAAAAAGCAGAGCCCTTTCTCTTTATAATTATTTTTATTGCAATCTTCTCGATCTGTCTGCTTGATTTGTAGGGCAGCATATTCTTAGAGATATGCACGCCAAAATCTAACCTGAATAGTTCATGTAGATGAACATAGAATGGGGATAATCTGAGAAAATTGATGGGATTACACACATCCCTAAACTTCGCCTTTTTTCAAACGAGCATGGCAATTATCAAGTCTTTTTCTCCATGATCAATGATTTTGGTGGCAAATTGGTACATTTGGATATGGTAAAAGGAAAAGTCAGTGGGGTGGAGAATATGGACAAATGCTCACAAAGTTGAACGAGAAAATAAAAAATAAACAGTGAAACTGATTTATCTATTGACTTTTAAACAGTTTTTAAGGTGTTATGTTTCGATATTTTTTAATACTTCGAAGTATGGATAATTTCTTAATTTTTATAATTAATTGAACTTTTATGAATTTAGATATTTCAATCATAGACACATATGTTCGCATTATAAAAAATTTAAGATAAAAATTCGTTTATCACAATCGTCATGAAGAATAGAGTAGAGCCAAAAAAATATTGGTGCAAAAATGCCATGACACATTTCAAAATTGCAATTCAAATTCTAGCATCTATTTTTGTTTTATTTCATCGTGTTCATGTTCAGTACTTGACTCTGTCTCTGCATCATGATGGAAGTCTGCTCTTCTGTGTGTAATTTGAAGACAAAGTCGTTGGGAAAGTCTGGACCTCTGTGCACAAAGCTTTGCATTCACTCCCTGCCAAATATTCAATAATGTTATCGGAGATCAGACTCGTGGGAGGCCCTGTAATGTCACCAAGCCCAAGTCGGTAGGCTGAAAAACCAACCGGGCCATAAAAAACAATAATCTAGACTCAACAATCCAAACACACATGAATCTGAGAAATGACCACCACCACCACCAAAGAGGAGCGGCAACCCAACCGGCACAGAAAACAAGAGACAACTGAGGTCCCAGAGGATGGTCTACGGAGCTGAGTACACCGACAACGCCACTGTATACTTTTTCCGTTGACAGATTGCTACCGGCGGAGAGTGTATGCATTGGCAGACCTAGCATAGTGCTAGTGGGGGCTACCGCCCACACTGCATCGTCATATACACACTGTTATATATATAGAAGCTTTGGATAATTTTATTCATTTGAAAGTGTATTGTGCGACTTTTGCCCCCACAAATGTCATGATTTAATGATTTGATGCATGTTTAATCTAATATCATAAAATTTTCTCCTTATTTTCATATGTTTTATGCATAAATTGTGTTAGTATATATTTTATTGTATATTGGCATTCCTAATACAAAACCTAGAGTCTTAGGTCTAAGTTAGAAGTGTGCCAATCATTGGAGTGAAGACCTAGTCGAATGAAAATAAAAAAACTCAATGCACTCAATGCTTTAGCTGACTCCTCAAGATACTTTACAGGTAATTGCATATGCATCTCATACGTTTTGTGCCTTTATGCATACTAGGATTGATGCATGTGTTGCAATCCTAGTTAGGTCAGAATATGTGAGTTGGATATGTGTTCGATTTCTTTAGTTCGGAGATCTTTTGTGCATTATTGCTATCAATCATTAAGTTGTAAAAGGATATTTATTCTACATGATTTACATGATTTGTTCAGTTAAGTCTATCTTTTTTTATTAGGGATAAAATCATGTTTATTTGTAGAATATCTTTTTAAGATATGTCCCTTCCATATAAGGAGTCAATTAAGTTTTGGTGTCTTTATTGTCCAAGTTTTTAGGGGGGGGGTCAGCATATTATAAACCAAAAGAAAATGCGTTCATTTTGTAGGCCTTTTGACGTGAAAAAGATTGTGTTCATCCATCGTGATTCAGAAAAAGGCTTCATTCATCTTTGAATAGTCATGTGCTTCAAATCGTATCAGTAATCTACTTATTCCATGTTAAAGTAGATTGTTGAGTCAAACACTTTTTCATTTATCAATCATATACTGCATATCAAGTACTCTCGAGGTCAGTTGGAGCTGTTGATGTGCAAAGAAGATTGAAGGTCGAGGTCAGTACCTATCAATCCTACCAGTAGCAGTTCATCAGTGGAGAAGATTTACGAAGACGTGATCATATAGCCTTCTAGAATGTGTCTAGTAAGTATAGCCGAGGTCAGTGCTATTGGTTGTTTGTAAGAGAACTCGTATCTTTCCATTAAGTGAATTGGTTTTCACTAGGGCTTTAGAGAGTTAAGGCCCCGCAGTTATTTTCCTCATTTTGAGGTTTTTACTGCGCAAACAATTCTGGTGTCTCTTGATTGCTGTGTGATTGTGTTTACCTTTCTTTTCTGCACTTTATCTACACTGCTATATTCAAGGATTCATATATGTGTTTCAATCTTTTAACGTTTCTTGCTGGAGTTTTAAGGAAAAGTTGTGGTTTATGTAGGGAAAACCTATTTACCCTCCCTCTAGGCTTTTTAGTTTTATCCTAATATTTTCAAATTGTTTTTTGAAAATGGGTGTACAAGGATTTCACTTTTCATTAGCTATTATGATTTAAATTCGCCCCCACATAACTAATTTTCTAGATCCGTCACTGAGTGTATGGCATCAGTTAGATATCGTTACGAAACATAAACTCTACTAGCTACGCTAGTACACTTTGGAAATACTTAAATTGATGTTTCAAAAGTTCCAACTCCCGGGGAAGACATTTTTCTCCTGTATTAACTACTAAGTTAATCCTCCCTTCTCCGAGTTATGTGACTGAACATGGAAGCAATTTGAGGGAACTGAATCCACAAGCCTACGATACAAGAAGAGCTGGAAGACAAAGCAAAATTAAATCCAAGCAGCAAAGTAAAAATCACCCAAATATGGCAAGGAAATCATACTAGACAGCAAGTAATGAAGCATGAATCCGTTTGGTTCAGCAGGTAAAGTCTGCATACTGATCTCTTAAGAGAGAAAAAGGAGATTATGAACATGTCCTCAACAATATTAAGGCAAAATTAAGTTTTATCGAACAAAACATAAGAAGTCCAATAAAGAAGCAAAACAATTCCCATGGCTAACAAATTGCATCTAGCCAGTATAAAAGATGGCAAGCACAAATGCTGAGGAAGTACTACAAGCCAATGATCACTGAAAATATAGCGAATTCAGATACAGATCGAGTCTTCGAACAGGTATATAATCTTGTCTCCCGTTGCAACTGGTACAGTCGTAATCATGTCTCAGTCCCAGCAAATCTGATATTATCAAACTTAATCTACAGTGACCAAGTATCATAATTAAAATCCATGCCAATTCATATTATTTCTCAAAAAATAAACATCATCATGTCGCATTGCAAAATGAAATAGGCAATCTACATGACTGCATGTAAATATTATGACCGTAAGTCACATCTCCAAATTAACAAGATAATAACCATGCTTTAAAGGAGAGCCCAGTTATCACGTTCCTTGATAATCAAATTAAGTTCATAGTGGAATTCATAACTGTTAGGATGTAATTTACTATATACTAAAGATGAGTTCCACTGTTTTACTGTTCCTAAGGCAACAGTAAGGAACAGTGTCTGGGCTTAGGAACAGTCAGGAACATTTCTTGGGGCTGGAAAAGACCGTTCTGCCCTCCTTTGAGATTTTTTTGTTCTGCTGTGTATCGTATCTGAATATCTAAGCTTCTTCTCTTTTCTAGAGCCGTCTGCTCTAATCTCTCACGCGAGTCAAAATCCACCTCACAAATAACTGTGTTGCCGACCATAACTTCCAAAACAAAGCCGATCCAGAAAACCACTTCTCAGACAACCGCAAAGCCACCATCTTTGCTGCAGAACCAAGCTCAGAACCAAGGTTAGCGCAATTGAATTTTCAGGGCATTGACGAAAGAAAGGGAGAACAGAACGGGGAAGAAGGAAGAGAAGGAGAAGAGACAGACTGGAAGCTCTTGATTAAAAGAACACAAGTGGAAGGTATTTGTGGCTTTTTGAGAATTTGATTTGAAATTTCTTCTGGGTTGTATATTTGGTTGGTCAAGGATTGGATTTGAAATTTTTTCTGGGTTTGTTATAATGTTATTTAATTCTCTCAATTGACAACCGTTTTTTCTTTTGGGATTTTGTTGAAACAGAAGCAAAGAAAAGAAAAGAAGCAGAAAAGAAGAAGAAGAAAAAGGGAAGAATTTCACTGTAATTCAAGTCAGCACGATTTTTTTGGGAGAAGGGAGAGACAGAAACACTGATAGCGAAGTAGAGGTCGATAGCAAGGTTTGGATCCGGTTTGGGAGGGATCTTTCAGCAGGAGAAGAGGTATGGGTGTCAATCAAAGTTGAGTCAGTTTTGATTTTTATTGAATATATCTGCAACGATTTTGCAATCAGTCTTGGGCAATTGTTTTGCAATCAGTCTTTCAATTTATCTCTGTTTTTTTTTTTTTTTTTGGAATATTGTCTGAACATCATTGTGAGATGTCTGGCTCCAGTGCAATAGTTCCAGAATAGAACGTGTAAGAAACAATTAAGGAGGTGTAATGCAGCCTAGGTCCAAGTTATGGTTTGGGTTAGCTAAGAGGTCCAGTGCAAATTCATGTCCGGTTTCCACTTCATGTTTAATTTTGGCTTTATAGAAAAAAAGGCTCCTTGCAATCAGAAGTCGGACTAGAAAATGGATGGTCATAGCTATATCACCAATCTCAACTTGCCTTTGAAGCTATTATTATGAAATCGCCATAAAATTAGATTGAAAATGGATGACAGTCTCTTCTCTGTTATAAATTTTATTCAATCTGTTTTTTTTGGTTGCGTATGGTATAAATTTTTTATTTAATCTTTATCCTATGGTTGTGGATGGTATAAAGTTAAAATTGGAGTGGCATTGCTGCTTAATCATCTTAATCCCTTCTTATCTCTTTTTTTTTTTCTTTGATGACAATCCCTTCTTATCTTTGATTACTATACATACTGGAACAAATTTTCTTGCTATTGCTTATGTATGTGTGTTGGTAGGAGTGATTGCTGTTGGTTTTTTTTTTTTTTTTTAAATTCTAGATAGTTGGTTTTTGTAGTCATTCGTTTGGGGAGATAATTCTCATAGTTAACTTTAATTTGGGGTTATTAACCTGTTTCAACTGCTCTAATGAAGGTGTATAGTTTTAAGATTCCTTGGGGCCCCTCTTTAGTACATTGACGAGGTTTGGACTGTTAAGCCACTCTTGCCCTCCGATCCTTACCTCAGATCCCAAGCCAAGTTCTGGGCCGACTTTGTGGACAAGAAGGTAAATTTCCATTATTTGATTTGGAATATGTTTGAGCTGACTCTAATCTGTTTGATTTGAAATGGCTTCTCTGTTCTTATGTGTTTTGAGATATTTTTTTAATGTCATTTAAGGGTGTTGAATTTCTGTGCATATCATAATCAACTAGACTGTTAGGTTACCAACATTTAGGTTGTTTAATATTATGTAGACAAGCAGTTCTGCATCTTTTGTGACCAGCATTTTGCTAAGCTGCAGCTTTTTGGGTTTTTAATTTAGGTGCTTTGCAGCGTTTACATAATAATCTTAAGTTTGATTTATCTATTTGAAATGATGTACTATGTTTTGTTAGCAAAATTTACAGTTGCATTTGGTTTCTAATTTAAATAGAACTATATGATTTATCCAAAGGAAGAGTGTACTTTCAAATTCTCTAACTGTTTATTTCTCATCAAACCTACACTTTTGCATTGATATTGATCTTAAGATTCCATGTTAAATTTTTGACTTTGGAATCAATTTGCATGGTATTTCCACTCATACTTTGATCATGGTCTTACTGCTTTTTTGATAGAAATTGTCTTTGGCAACTAATTTATGTAAAAGAATTAAAATTAAAAAAAAAAACAGCAGTGCATGAATTTAGTGATCAATACACCCATCTTCAACCCCTCCATCTGCATGACGAATGGTATTGATAGTCTTCATAGAAAATAGGAACTCCTTTACATAATGCTTTTATGAATGTCCAATTATCTCCAGCCATTTCATAAGGATCATTCTGATCCCAATAGACAACCAAAAGATTTGATAGACATCCAGCATTTGCATATTCCAATACTAGAAAATTGTGTTTTGAAAACCACCTTTAGTGTCATTTATTTTTTTCCTACTTTGCCTATGTAGTTTTTATACAGATTACAGTCCCAACCAACCCAAACAATTGAGAAAATATATGCTGACGGTCTTTCTAACAGATACATGTTTTATTGCTGACGTAGAAATAACTTGCCATCTTTGAATTCTATTTCGCAATACTATTTGTTTTTGTATCTGGAACTAATTGGAGTTATGCTTCATATACTGTTTAGCTGACTTTGAAGTATGAGTTTTTGTCAATTTTGGTAGGATAACTCCATTTTCTTTGTTTTAAAGTGACAGGCCTGGATTTCGGGTAATTTCAGAACTGTTTTTTTTTTTTTTGGTGCTGGAGTGGTGATATCGTTTTGAGGCTTTTCACAGTCGAAGTTTTGAGGTAGACTATAACATTAACATTAGGTTGATCTTTGCTTTCAGCTCTTTCCTCAATCGGAAGCCAAATTACTTGGATCAAGAAGCTTCCACTAGCTAAAACATTTGAGCATCCCACAATTTTGGAGTTTTTAAGTGTTGCGAGAACTGCAAGGAGGAGATCATTTTGTTGTTTTTGAAATTCACCCCCCCCCCCCCCCCCCCCAAGTTACAGTTATAGGTAGGTTGGTAATTGGAGCCATGACTATAGTCTGCGGTTTAAACTTCCCTTTAAGTTACTATTTTGTTGTAGAAAATAGTCAAATCTCTTCATTGGCTCCTCTGTAAGGTATCTGTAAATGTAGTTAACCATATTGATAATACACCCGCGGAGTAACCACATTGAAAAAGAACAGAGAGAAAATAGACATATGGTTATCATGATTGCTGACAGGGTAAGACAAGCTTTTCTTTTGGAGAAATTGCAGTGGATGAACCAGCAAACAACAGCAACAGAAAATGAATATTCTATTGTATATGTCTTCACAATACCCTTTCAAATCAAATAAAACTTACCAAAATTTTTGCACCCACTATCAAACAATTTTAAAGCAAGCCAAATGTACAAACCTATAATACAAAATCAATGATATGCTTATGTGTGTGATCATTTTCTTTTCTAAGCAATTCACTTACAACCATAACTCCCGCAGCAACGCGCGGGCAGCTATGGCTAGTAATCTTCTAGTTGTTAGTCTGTTAATTAGGAAAATTAGTTTGTCCTAATTACCGTCTAATTACTAGTTAGTTGCATGGTGTTATTGTTAATGGCCTACAGCTGTCAGACACGTGTTTCTTTTCTGTTAAGTCTCTAGCAACTATATAAGCTTCTGCTCATGTACTCAGACTTATCCAGATTAATACTAGCTCATTTTCTTCTTCGTTTTTACATTCTCTCTAGAACTTTCATGGTATCAGAGTTAGGTTTCATGAAACCTTCTCACATACCATGTTACTAGACACACAATTGTTAGACTGAACTTATGCTCGGCAGCTCATTTTCAACTCGAAATTACATCAGTTAGATGTCAAGAATGCTTTTTCGCATGGCTTAGTTAATGAGAAAGTTTACATGACACAGCCAGGTGGATTTGCGAACAAAAATGCACCAAATTTTATTTGCAAGTTGAATAAATCTCTATATGGTCTCAAACAAACCCCACGTGCTTGGAATGAAAGATTTACAAGTTTCTTACCCTCCATTGGTTTCAATTCATCATATGCAAATCCCAGTCTGTTTATTAAGCACACAGAATCATTTCAGGTATTTCTGTTACTCTGTGTTGATGATATCATTCTAACTGGTGACTGTGATGATCTCATTGCTGCCTTGTCAAGGTTGCCCTTCAACATGAGTTTGATATGAAGGATCTTGGTGAGTTACATCTCTTCTTGAGACTGGAAATCAAGTTTCTTTCTAAGGGTATGTTTGTGTCTCAGCATAAGTATACTAAAGATCTCATGCTCAAATCTGGTCTAGCTGATTGTCAAACTCACACTACACCATGTAAATCTGGTCTCAAGCTCGTAAGAGATTCTTGTTCACCTTTGCAACCTCATGATGCTTCAACTTGCAGAAGTTTGGTTGGTTGTCTGCAGTACTTAACTTTCACAAGACCTGATATTGCATTTGCTGTCAACTCTGTTTGTCAGTTTCTTCACTCTCCTACACGTGCATTTTATTGCAGCTATAAGAATCTTGTGATACATCAAGGGTACACAAATTCATGGTATTATGTTTCAACATAGATCTTAATTATGTCCACAACTCCACTTCAATTGAATGCTTTCTGTGATGGTGACCGGACTGGAGACCTTAATGACATAAAGTGCACCACTGGATTTGTCATTCTATTCCATGAATCTCCAATTTCATGGTGCAATAAGAAACAATCTGCTGTTTCTAGGTCCTCTACAGATGTTGAATATCGTAATATGGCTAATACAATAACCGAAATAGTTTGGCTCTCTCATTTGCTTAATGATCTTCCCATCTCTTGCGGAGGTACCTATACGGCATTGTGATAATATCTCAGGTCTTGCTAGTGCTACAAATCCTGTATTCCACTCCAAACTCAAACGCATTGAGGTTGATGTTCACTTTACAAGAAATCAAGTGAAAGCTGGCTGTTCCAAGCTTCAATTTGTTACTTCAATGGATCAACTTGCAGATTTGTTCCACAAGAGTCTCTATATATGCTCCTCAACATATTTTCTTTTGATCCAATCTGATGCTGCTTTCTCCACATTAAGTTGAAGAGGAGTGTGATACTTCTAATGTGCCAACTAGATGTTGCTTTACCCACATCAAGTTGAGGAGGGGTGTTAGGATGTAATAATCTTCTAGTAATTGTTAGTCTGTTAATTAGGATAATTAATTAGTTTGTCCTAATTACCGTCTTACTGGTTAGTTGTTCTTTGTTAATGGCCTACAGGTCAGACACGTGTTGCTTTTCTGTTAAGTATCTAGCTACTATATAAGCTTCTGCTCATGTACTCAGACTTGTCCAGATTAATACTAGAATTTTCTTCTTCGTTTTTACATTTTCTATCTAGAACATTCAATAATTACAAATCAAAGTGATTTTTTTTTTCGGCCACAAAGGAGAAATGCTCAGCAAGCTAGGTAAAGAGTTTAGCTAACTGCGTCCAATTCTCAAAAGTCAATAAAGGAGCTGATCGAGGCAAGTATCGCAACAAACTATTATCAAGAAACTCAGTGACTGCTCTTAAGTTCAAATGTGGTCAAGGTGTGTAACACTGTGTGTATGTGTGTCTATATACATAAACATGCATATACATATACATATATATATATATATATATATATAGAGAGAGAGAGAGGGGTTATGAAGAGGACGTCCGCAACCCAGAAAATGTGCGGACGTCCAGCATTTCTCCACGATCAAGCTCCGACGGCGGCGCGCCTCTCACCGGACGGAGGCCAACGGCATCCCAGACCAGTTTGCAGTGAAGACGAAGGCCAAAGAGATCGAGATCGGAGGTCTAGGCATCGTGGTCGACTGCAAAGTGGTAGTCCGATCAAAGTCGACTAAAAAGTGGTAGCCGGCGAGTCCACCCAACTGCAAACTGGTCCGGGATGTCCAAAGGGTTCGTCCGGCGACCGCAGCTTAGCCATCGCCGCCTTCTCGACGCCGGAAGAGGGATGTCCGCACTTTTTCTGGGTTGCGGACGTCCTCTTCAGAACCTCCATATATATATATATATATATATATATATGGCCCTTCTAGTGAGGGATTTTTTTTTTTTTGATCTTTTATAGGGATAGGCATTAGACCAACTTTTCGATCATATTTTTACATCTTAACCGTTCAATTTTTAGGTCATAATGTATAGATCACTTCTGCAAATTTTCTGCCAAATTAATGATCGTTAAGGCATCCAAAACTACAATTTACCATTATAAACACGAACGGTTCCGGTTAGTAAGATTCGGTCAGTTCGTGTAAATTGCAGTTTTGGATGCCTTAACAATCACCAATTTGGCTGAAAATTTGCAGAAGTGATCTATACATTAGGACCTAAAAACTGAACGGTTAAGATGTGAAAATATGATTTAAAAGTTGGTCTAATGTCTATCCCTATAAAAGACCAAAAAAAGGGATCCCTTAGTGGAAGCCCTCTACACACACACACACACACGTCCTTACCGTCCTTACCTAAGTTTAGGTACAGATTTTCAGTTTTTAGTCACTTTTCAATCACATATTCACATCTTAACCGTTCAGTTTTTAGATCTCAATATATATATTGGTACAGAATAGCAACTAATATCAATCGGGTTAAAAACCAGCCAAAATAAAGTGCCTGCCCTAAAATGGGACTTATAATATCGGGGTCGTCTTGGGTACCTTGATGTATGTCATACCCTTATTTATTTATTTTTTTACTTTTTGTAAATTAATATAGTGGAAACCTACTGAACTGGTCAACAGGTTACCCAATTAAATATCGACATGTGTCATTTTTAAAAATAAAATTTACCATATTAACAACACACTCTTTCTTGATATGTAATATTGTTAAAAATCATGTAACAAGTATTGTCAAAATAATAAATTACACGTAGTTGAACTACAATTACAACTTATGACAACAGTTGTTGTGGTTCTTGTAATTGAGTGGTCAAAAATGTAAATATCATATTTGGACAACTTTTATCAAATTTAGAACCTTGATTATCAAGTGGATAAGCTCCTTACAATACTGAGTGTTTACATATCTTTTGGTCTAATTTTAATTTTACCATGTTCATAACACAAATGTTGTCGGAATTGTAAAATGGTTGGTAATCTTGTAAATGTTATAGTTTTTGAAGTAATTACTACAATCAGAACAAAAGTTACCACTTTTACACAAATAGTTGCGAGTTATGGTAAAATATGTAGTCATTGAGTAATTATTTCATTAATGATAAAAATATAACGATTTACCCCTTTGACAACAAATTTGTTGCTGCACTTGTTAAATTGTCCATAAATTAGTACATTAGTTTAGGTTGAGTAATTACTATAAATAGGACAAAAGTTACCGCTTTTACATCAATTGTTGTGATTGAGGTAAAATGTGTAGCCATTGTAGTACTCATTTCATTAATGATAAAAACATAAAGATTTACCACTCTGACAACAAATTTGTTGTCATACTTGTTAAATTGTCCATAAATTAGTACATTAGTTTAGGTGGAGTAATTACTATAATTAGAACAAAACTTTTCATTTTTTTGTCAATTTTTGGAATTTGTGCTAAATTACGTTGACTAAGAGTAATTACTAATTGGACGATGGACATTACACAATATATTACTTTCATTACGCAAGGGAGAACTTTATTACACAAATGAGGACAGGTAAAGCAATGGACATTAACATTTCTCATACATGTTCTATTTTATATAATATTTACCACTCTGAGGACTCATGTAACCACTTTGAGGACAAATGTGGTAATTAGAAAAAAAAAAAATCCTCATTAAAGTAATAAGGTCTTTATTAGAGTAAAGTAGATTCTCATTTGAGTAATTAAGTCCTAAAAGTGGTAATTGTAATAGGTTCTCATTAGAGTAAAGTAGATTCTCATTTGAGTAAATAAGTCCTAAAGTAGGTTCTCATTTGACTACATTTAAAACAAATATTATTTATTTTTACACTAATTGTTGTGGTTGTCATAAAATGCATGTAAAAAGAATTATATTTGGTTAAGGAAACTACTAATGATATAATTAATTGGTAATAAAGACTACTTAACTAATACTAATTTTGCAAACTTAGGTTAGAAGGTTTTGTTTTTAATAAGGAAAAAACATAATTTTCAATTGTGTAATTGTCCATTATTAACAAGCATTAATCAAACAGTAATTCACTAATAATAAAATTAATTAGTAATATAGACTATTTAACTAATAGTAATTCGGTGAACTTAGGATAGAAGGTTCTTTTAATTTTTTTTGAAAAAGGAAAAATCATAATTGTGAATTGTGAATTGTGAATTGATAATTAAATATTAATTGGCTTTATTGTTTTCAATTCAATTAATTAGTAGTTTGTGTTAACATTTTTGCTTATTGGAAATGAGTAGCATAATCAGAAAGGCTAAGGGCTAAATAAGTTACCAATTTGTTAAATATTTTGAACCATTGGATATATTACTAATCCAATGGTCTAAAATATTTAACAAAATGAGGGTATGACAAACACCAAGATATCCAAGAATTCTCCTATAATATCAACCATAAAGAAGCAAACTATCTTAATGTTCATCTTTACGGGAGAATTCTTGGACAATTTACCACATGTGTCCTAAAATGGGACTCATAGTAATTACATTGTTTTTTTTCTAGTTACCACATGTGTCCTCAAAGTGATAAATATTATATAAAATAGAACATGTATGAATCTTTATCTTTTTATCATTAGTGAAATTATTATTACAATGACTACACATTTTATCACAACCCACAACACTTAATGTAAAAGCAATAACTTTTGTTCTATTTGTTGTAATTACTCCACCTAAACTAATGTACTAATTTATAGACAATTTAACAAGTATGACAACAAATTTTTTGTTAGAGTGGTAAATCTTTATGTTTTTATCATTAATGAAATGATTACTACAATGAGTACACATTTTACCACAATCACAACAATTGATGTAAAAGCGGTAACTTTTGTCCTATTTATAGTAATTACTCAACCTAAACTAGTGTACTAATTTATGGACAATTTAACAAGTGCAACAACAAATTTGTTGTCAAAGTGGTAAATTTTTAAATTTTTATCATTAATGGAATAATTATTCAATGACTACATATTTTACCATAACTCGCAACTATTGGTGTAAAAGCGGTAACTTTTGTTCTGATTGTAGTAATTACTTCAAAAACTATACCATTTACAAGATTACCAACCATTTTACAATTCCGACAACATTTGTGTTGTGAACATGGTAAAATTAAAATTAGACCAAAAGATATGTAACAACTCAGTATTGTAAGAAGCTTCTCCACTTGATAATTAAGGTTCTAAATTTGATAAAAGTTGTCCAAATATGATATTTACATCTTTGACCACTCAATTACAATAACCACGACAACTGTTGTTATAAGTCGTAATTGTAGTTCAACTATGTGTAATTTATTATTTTGACAATACTTGTTACATGATTTTTAACAATGTTACATATCAAGAAAGAGTGTGTGTTAATATGGTAAATTTTATTTTAAAAAATGATACATGTCGATATTTAATTGGGTAACCTGTTGACCAGTTCAGTAGGTTTCCACTATATTAATTTACTAAAAGTAAAAAAAAATAAAAAAATAAGGGTATGACAAACACCAAGGTACCCAAGACGACCCCCATCTATACGTACTATTACTCAATTAACTACTAACCGCAATCTCAGCCAAGAATATCAGAAAGGATTAAATTTTGCATCATAGACTGATCTCAACTCCAACTAAATTTCTCAAAAAAAAAAACTCCAACTAAATTTCTAACCGTGTAAGGTTCAAAAGATAAATTAAACAAAGTACCATATTTGATCAAGAAATAAGCTAAGATCAACACTGTTAGAAGTAATGAGTGAACTTGACCCTACGTGGCCAGGTTGATAATTCTATGACAAAAGCACAGTACATCCTGTTGGATAGCATCAACAAAATTATAATCATCCATAAATATCAAAGGAATTCGAACAATCAGCAAGAGAAAAATGAATTAGATACTTAACACATAACATTATATAGAAAGTTAAAAATAGCTAACAAGGTAAAAGAACTGAAAGTAGATAATGCTGGTAGAGAAGCTACCCTTTAAGTTTGAGCATCAACCTCTTCATCGTCCACATCAGTTGCAGCAACATTTGGCTATACACCTTGGCCATCTTCAGTAAGGGGATGAACTTGCTCATCATCTGGTAATGGTTCCTCCACATTGTCATGCTTCAAAGCATCTGGTGTGGCACCCTATATAGTCTAACTTGCAGCTTCGATGGATCTTCACCAGTACATATATTCCTATCTCTATCAATTTCATACACAAGTCTACTGGCCTGGTTCAGAACTTCAGATTAATCTGTGATGAAAATCCTAGGGATAATTATATCCATTTCCAGGCAAAACCACATGGTTGAAGTGATCACGAGGATGCATGAACCGTTGAAGCATAACCCAACTTCATATATATCAGCACCGGCCAACAGAGATTGTGCAAGTCCATTGTGGCGAAGACGGTGGCCTAGCTTGTCTTCATTTGCAAGTCGGCGAATGACTGGATCATATCATCAGTTTTGGTTCTTGAACTTTTCGACTCTACGCTGATTCGATCTAACAGTTCGGTCATAGGTGTCCAGTGCACCGCAGATGAGAAGATCCTCTGGCTGACTGTGAATGAGAGCTTGGGCAAGATCAAGAACAGGATCTGATTCACCATTTTCATTTGTACCATTTGAACACGGCGAGGGATGTTCACATTGGATCGGTTCATAACTTCATATTGTAAATACCTGTCACGGCGAGCCCTCTCCTTTTCAGCCTCAATACTCCTCGTCGTGGCGGTGAGCTAGGGAGCTGCCTCTGCTGCTGGAACCTCCATTTCAGGCCGATTTGGGACGCGGTGGTGGCTTGCCGTCGATGAGGCAGAAAGTAGAGTCGTCATCAGCCTTTCCAGGTAACGACGGCGTCGGAGGACCTGGCCGTGTTGCTGAAGGCCGGTGCGGGTCCAGTCGACGATCCGGTCCAGCTTCTCGGAGCGGGAGAAGGAGGCGAAGGATTTTACTTCAATATTATGTTATGCAGCTTTTCTTTATCTTATCAGACTCGATGTCGGTGGTCCCACTCGGAACCTCGGCTGATCGGAACAGGCCAACACTCCCGTATAACAATGCTGCTGCTTCAGCATTCTTTCCTCATTCCTAATTAGAGCAAGTCCACCGGTCTCTACTTGACCGGGCACCAGCTCAGAATTGATGATGTGTTGCCCAGCTGAAGGAATTTTCATCTTCCACGGATGGATTCTTCACCAGCCAAAACTTGGCTTTGCATGACCAAGGCGAAACAAAAGGGTAAGGCCCTGACTAAACTCCTGACCAGTCAAGCAAACGCTCCAGCTCGGCCCGCCCCCCACGTGGATGACGTCAGCCACTGACTCCATCTTACCAGACGAGCTGGAGAATAGAGTGGACTGCACGGAAGAAGCAAGAGCCACCTTTCCGCGTGGGGGTCATGATTTTGTCCTGTAGTGCCAGATAGGGATGAATGGTACTGCGCCACGTGTCCAGCAGCCGTTGTATGAGGAGAAATTTGATTCCAACAGTTCTTTAAGCTCTATGAACAGTTAAAATCGATGAACAGTTTTGACTGGTCAAGAAAAAAACTGGTGGAAACCCATGTCCAGTGGCAGTGAATAGTAACTTGACTGGTCGAATTCTTGACTTCGCGACTTTGCCTTTTTTTTACTACGGGTGAACTTGCTCTTAGGAGATTAATATTGGTAATACTGAATCATGTAAGCGATCCAGTTCACTATTGCTTCTAAGTTAGGGATTTCGTTATAGCTGATCGAGTTCATTGCTTGATCAGATTAAAATGAAGAACGAAACGCGGAACGTTATACACATGCACAAGAAAGAAGGAGCTTACATGTGTTAGGAATATGAAAAGAGTAGTATTGTCTTTTGTAATTGTTGCCTATAAATGGGCTGTTTCTGTCTGTTTTCAATCAAGGTCGGTAACAATGTAGTCATAAAATTCTCTCCGCGTTCTTCTTCGTTTTCCTTCTTCTTGTTTCTTTCTGTTTCGATTTCAATAAACAATGAATGTTATCATAGTATAAGAACTATGACTCTTGATCCTGTGGACTTTTCCTGCGTGTAGATGCTTTCATTCTACATCTAGCTTCCGCTTATATCAGCTTCATTAGATTTCAATTCTGTGTATCCCCAATTTCAAACCCAAACCCCCCAAATTCAATTTCACCTGATTCTTGAAGCCTTGGCCATGGATTCTCACTCAAAGCTTGAACATGATCTCATCATTCGTTATCTATGATTCGAAGTTTTATTGTTGTAGTGTGTACCGTTTGCTCCAGTGTGCTTCGTCGGGAGTCCAGTATTTGCTTGGTTCACTCATTGGACACTGGGGATTTGTCTTTTCGCTATAATTGAATTGAGGTTGCTTCGGTTATTCACTCGGTAATACAGAATCACTCTCTCATCTCAGTGAACATTTCATCGAATACCTGGTGGGCATTCTTTCATCTAAGTTTTGATGGAATTCGGTAATTCTAAATCGTTTGCACTACACTTAGTGGATATGATTTATTATTCATGGTGTTATTCTTGTGTTGATATGAAAAAAATTGATGGAATTGACTGTCATGTAATGATAATTATTGCTATATGGTTATTCGGTGAAAGTTGTGTGTTGAAGATGATGATGAATATGGATATTTGAGAATTCTCTATTATCTTGTATTTTGGATGATTGAGCTTTATGTTCAAAACTATGCAAATCAACCTTTGGTGTTATATGGCTGGGAGGTTCTCATATCACTAAGGTCTTATATGGCAAATTTGAGAAGGAAGATGTCTTAGGCTTAGTTTGGGATTGCTGTGCTGTGAGAGGAAGCACTTCTGATTTTGCTGTGAGAGGAAGCACTTTTGATTTTGCTGTGACAGAAAGCAGTTAGGTGTTTGGTAAACAATTTTTGAAAGTGCTGTGAGAACGAAAAATTATTTTAGAGTGTTTGGTAAAGTATGAATAAAAAATGATGTGACTATTTGCAATGACCAAAAGAGACATCATGCTAAAATACTAATAAATAAATAAGTAAAATGTTTTCATTGTTGAAGGAAAACCTAATTTGTGTTTAGCCCAAACTCTAGGTTACTTGATCTAGTGGTAATAGGATTTAATTAGAAGGATCTAGAATCCTAATCAATGTAGAATTACTTTCCTTGTATGATTGAGATTCTATGCATTGTAATCCTCTATATAAAGAGGCCCCTATTATCAATGAGAATACACAACAAATTCCTCTTAAATTCAGTTTCTCTACAACACGTTATCAGCACGAGCCCTAACCCTAGCCCTAAAAACCAAAACTACCGCAAGCTCCTAGCCCTTGCTAGCCATGCCGTATGCTGCCCCTGCAGCCCTTGCGCACCCGTGTGCCACCTACTGCCCCTGCAGCACAACAGCACGCTCATTCCTGTGCAGATCAGGCTGCTTGCACACCCCGAAACATCTTGTTCGGGACCTCTGATCAAAATCCTTTATTCATCAAAGTTGTTCATCTATGTCTCTTATATTTGATCTCCAAATTTCAGACATATTTGAGTCTTTTTGAGATCTGTACACCATTCGAGGTGGGAGCTGTTCAGCATGCTCGTTCCTGTGCATATCAGTCAGTTTGCAAGCCCCGAAACGTCTATTTCAGGACTTCAGATAAAAATTCTTCCTTCATCAAAGTTGTTCACCTATGTCTCTTCTATCTGACCTACAAATTTAAGCCCAATCGGAGTAGTTTTGTGACCTGTACACCAATCGGAGTGGGAGCTGTTCAGAAGTGAATCTGCTCCGAATTTCAAAAGGTTTGATTCGCCTAGGACTGAAGCTCGTCTGCAATCCTACAATGAGGATCGAATATGCTCTGCAATCCTACAACGAGATCAAATACGCTTTGCAATCCTAAGAGGTATGGTTTACTAAAAGTTCCCGTTTTTGAAGTTTTTTTTTCAATTTCTTCTTCTTTTCTCGGGGACTTACAACATCCCTTCTTCTACCCCCTTTTCTTCTTCATAGGGGAGACCAAAAGCCGAACTGTGGGGGTTCGTGCTCACTCCAAGCTTGGAGCTTGTAGAGTCCTCCAAACTTAGAGTTTGTTGAGAAGAAAACGATCGACCACATACATCGTTGTTTCGATCTAATCCAAAACCCCTCTTGGAATCAGATTTTCTTGGAAGCGACTACGCTCAGAAAATTCATAATTTCTTGGAAGCGACTACGCTCAGAAATTTAATAGTTTTTCGTGGTAGCCTTTTCCGCTCCGAAACTAACCCTAATTTCTTGTTCTCTTTCAGGATGAGTAACCTGAACAAATTGGACTTTGCTCCATTGGAAACAACTGGCTATGGATATCACAGGTGGGTTCGTGATATCCGCCAGCATCTCAAGGCTAATAGAATCCTGGATATGATTCTCAAGCCTAGCCAGGACGTGCAAGCTGTTGAGCAAGCTCAAGCTTTGGAAACAAATAGAGCAGCCTTATAGGCAAATAAGGAGAAAGCCATCATCCTAATGACTCGTCATATGGATGATTCGCTCCAGTACGAGTATATGAATGAAGAAGACCCCAGAAGGTTGTGGGTCTCACTCGAAGAAAGATTTGGTAACGTCCGTGACTCCTTTTTTCAATTTCTTCTTCTTGACTATAACTCGGAAGCACTTCGCATTAAATCCTTAATAGAATTCTGTGGTAAAAAGATCACAAATGCGATGTTGATTGAGAAGACTCTCTCTACCTTCCCCGTCTATGCATTGATGATTGCTAAGAACTATCGAATGGATGTAAATGCAAGACGGATCACAAGGTTTCATGAGCTCATTGGAGCTATGAATGTTGCTGAAAAGCATGACAATATCCTTGTGAAGAACTATAATTCGAGATCTGTGGAAACAGAACATATTCCGGGATCCAATTACAGTCGCACCTCTAAGAGAGGGCGCCAAGAGCGAAACCCTAATCTTAGGGATACTTCTGGACGTTCTAGTCCATATAATCGCTCTACTTGGGAAGGTGACCGCCAAAATAGGCGAACACGGAACCGAAGAGGTCAACGCTGAAAGAGAGAGGGAGGCAACGCCTCTGGCCATGTTGGTGGCGCCACCAACACTAAGAGCCATCTAAATGACGCTTTCAAAGCGCCTCAATCAATAGAGTCTGAGCAAAGAGATGTATGTTCTCGATATGGAGTATTCATTGGGCACACATTTGTAGAGCTCGTGAAGAACTTGTCACCTCCTACAAAGCATATTGTGAAGCAAGAGAAGCTCACTATGTGGAACAAGAAGATCAAGAAGATGATCTAAAGTGAAGGGTTGAAGACTACAAATCTGGCTGGGATCAATAGATCGCCAATTCTGTTTAAGTCTTTATTTTCCAAGAGATGTAGGCGATTGCCATATTACTTTTTATTGGATTAGATTTTCTTTTACTCCGTTGGCTTATGAATAAAATTTTGAGTTCTTTTCATTATGACTCAATTTTGATTCTGAGCATATTACTTTGTGACTACGATGGCTGGGCCATCAATATTAATTCAAGGACATGGAATAGCCCAAGTTCCACTTGCCAAATGGCACCTTGATTACAGTTGTCACAAAAACTCTCTACGCTCTTAGGGCAAATCGTACCCTATGAATAGCAAACGAATTTCATGCGAAAATGCATGTAGAGAACGGAAATGTATTTCTTTGCATTACCTCTAATGATTGCGAACAAAGACGCATCTTAGAGAAGTTTATGTGTCTCTCTAGTGGACTTTATGTCACTATTCGAGCTATTAAATCCAATAAAGTTATGAGAGAAGATCTCTTGGATTTAGACACATATTGGCTTTGTCACGACAGGATAGATCATCCTAGTCATGATATGATGATTCGTCTACAAAAAGACTTCACACGGACATCTTTTCTCTCGAGCGAAACAAAGCATGAATCAAAAGTTGATTCTTAGACTAACTGTGACCGACGCTGCTGCCTAGGGCACCGCCTCTGTCCACCACCAGCCTAGGGCTGGCGTAGTCCCTATCCATGACTCCATGGATGGCGTCCATCATGGTGATGGCACCCTAGGTGATGCTGCAATCACCAACTTGCTTCACAATAGCGTTTCAGACGCTCAGGCCTAACCAAAATTCTCATTGGTTACTTCTAAAGCCTCTCGCTCGTTTTACTAAGCCCGTTCCTTAGGGAAATTAGGACTGAGACAGTCCTATGCAAAGGATATGACAATACTCATTCTGTTCTTACAAAGAATCCGTAGGGATTTTGTGGATTGATTCAACCAACTTGCGGACGCTTAAATATTTTATGATGTCGGTTGACACGCAAACACGCTGGTCACGTGTTGTGCCATTGTCCACCTATAAATGCTGCGTACGCTACACTCCTAGCACATATCATGTGACAACGGGCTCACTCCCCGGATCATCCTATTCAGTCAATTGGATTTGACTATGCTAGAGAGTTTACATCGAACGACTTTCGATGGATATTGCAATGGGCTTGATGTTGGACATCACGTTCCCATGTCTACACCCAATTGGTCTCGCGGAAATGACTACGATGGTAGTTCGAACATTGGTAATGAGCACCAATTGTTCGAACATCCGCTTGGGGTGATGCAATATCGCATGCAGCTATGCTAATTCGTCTACGACCTACCGCCACTCAATGTACCTCTGCGTTACAGCTAGTGACTGGGTACACGTCTTTCGTACTTACGCACATTTAAGTGAGCCATTTATGTGCCAATTGCGCCGCCATAGCACTCTATGATGGGTCCTTACAGACGAATGGGCAACTACGTTGGATTTGAGCTTCCAACAATTGTCCGCCACTTAAATGCCCTTGCTAGGCGATCTCATTACCGCTAGATTTGCGGGTTGTCACTTTGATGAGACTGTCTTCCCTGATGAGACAGTCTTCTCGTCGTTAGGGGGAGATAAGAACACGGATGTTCAGCAGGAACGACAGGAATTGTCGTAGTCTGTCCCCACTATGTCTCATCTCGATCCCTATTAAAGTGACGAGATCACACAAATACGCTGCAAACATGCCTGCAAGGACGTACGTCCCTACTAGAGGACGTAGCGCCACCCTACACAGAGGTAGGCATGGCGCCAATGCCAAAGGGAGTGGCATTCTGGCGTTACAGGCCATGGCCCCAGCTAGGATGCGTGGGAGGCCCGTGGGTTCGAAGGATACTTTGGCACATTCCAATCCTTTGATCATCAAGACTCAAAATCCATCTCATGAGAATCTTCCGGGTTATGGTTACCGTTGTGGGACGCCTCAACGTCAGAACCTATTCCTGAGAATATAGAGCTCTATGAAAATTACACTAGTGTACATGAGACGTGGGATAGAAACTCCATCAGAATTGATGATGTAGTTGCGTATTTTGTTGCGCATGAGTTTTTGAGTCCGTTGATGTCGAACCACGCTCCGTTGATGAATGAATGCCAACGTAGAGAGTTTTTGGCCTAAATGGAAATATGCGATCCAGGTTAAGATGAATTCTCTAACGAAGAGGAAGGTTTTCGAGCTAGAGATGCCAACATCTCCTAACATAAAACCTGTTGACTAATGGGTCTTCGTTAGAAAGCGTGATGAGAAAAAGATATGGTAATCTCGCCTTATGGCGCAAGGCTTCTCACAAAACGCCCTGGAATCGACTACGATGAGACATATTCTCTCGTAATGGATATCATTGCACTCCACTACCCTGTCAGTTTGGTAGTTTCCGAATAACTGAACATGCAGCCTACAAATGTGGTCACTACGTATCTCTATAGGGATATAGATACGGAATATACATGAAGGTTCATGGTGAACTTCATTTACCAAAGTGACTACTTGATTGGGAAGGGATATGCCCACGTGTTTCTATAACAAGTTTCGGATTCTATCGCGGTTCATGTTGGACATGATCTTCATTAGAAGCCCTTAAAGAGTTAAGGGAAACCGCTGAACACTTGAAATCCGAGTTTGAGATGAAGGATTTTGAGAAAACACGATTATGTCTCGGTTTGGAACTTGAGCATCATGTCGATAGATGCTTAGGCATTTTGACAAGGTCAAGCCTTCAAGCACCCCCATGATCGTCCATAGTCTTGATCCTGAAAAGGATCCTCTTCGTTCTAAGGATGATGACGAAGATGCTCTAGGGGCAGAAATGCCCTAGTTAAGTACAATAGGCGCATTATTGTACTTATCTCAATGCACAAGACCGGACATCTCATATGTTGTGAACTTGTTAGCTAGATATAGCTCTGCGCCAACGCGATGCCATTGGATTGGTGTAAAAGATATCTTTCGATACTTGAGATGTATGAATGATATGGGCTTGTTCTATCCCTATAGAGAGATGATGGATTCGGACCCATCACACACCAGAAACGCCGCCAACGCTGGCCTGCGTTCTCTATCCCCATTCCAAAACGACATGTGTTTTGGAAGGTTTTGCTGATGTTGGGTATTTGTCTGACCCACACAATGGTCATTCCCAATCCGGTTAAGTGTTCACCATGGGAAAAGACCGTGACATCTTGGAGGTCTACATAATAGACCCTAGTCGCTATATCTTCGAACAATGTAGAGATCATTACTCTTCATGAAGTGGTTCGTGAATATATATGGATTGGATCCATAATTACGCATGTTCGAACAATTGTGCTTTAAAGTCTACCACAGATGAGCCTACGAGCATTTAGGATAATGCTACTTGTTTTGAACAAATGAGGCGAGGCTACATCAAAAGCGACAACACCAAGCATAATCAGCAACAACAGACACTCCTCGAGATCAAAGTGAACTAGGTTCGATATGAGGACAGTGAGGCAGACTTGTTTACTAAGTCATTGCCCAATTCCACGTTCGAGAAACATGTGGCAAGAATTGGCTTGCGGAAATTATCTGAACTCCCATGATCGTAGTCATCAGGGGGAGGCGCAGACATCAGGGGGAGATGTCTACATGTTCGTCTCGAATCGTGAAGGGTGTGTTGTGCTCTTTTTCCTCTTCAACCGAGGTTATTTTTGTCCCACTGGGTTTTTGTTACTCGGCAAGGTTTTTAATGAGGCAACGAGAGAAGCACCGTGTTTGGGCAACACAAGGGGGAGTGTTGAAGGAAAACCTAATTTGTGTTTAGCCCAAACTCTAGGTTACTTGATCTAGTGGTAATAGGATTTAATTAGAAGGATCTAGAATCCTAATCAATGTAGAATTACTTTCCTTGTATGATCGAGATTCTATGCATTGTAATCCTCTATATAAAAAGGTCCCTATTATCAATGAGAATACACAGCAAATTCCTCTCAAATTCAGTTTCTCTACAACATTCATCTAATTCTTCCCTTTCTTCAGATCATATTTCAATTTGTTTCTTTTGTCTTTCAACTAGTTTATATCTCTTGTATTTTGCAACAGAATATTGACATAGATTCTCACTGACAGGGAATTAATACAACACCTAATTATCTTCTAAAAACAAAAAAACAAAACCTAATTATTGTAAATAAAAAAAAGGACCAAGATTTTATTGTTTTTCCTTTAATATGTCGTGGTTCTTCCCAAAAACTAGAACAAGGAGAAGTCAACCACAAAACCCAGAAAACGATCCAAGCTTCATCCAAATTCCCGGAAAACAATCCAAGCTCACGTCTTTTTCTTCTTTCGTCAATACCAAATTCCTGCCAATTTCGGAAGCCAATCGCACCCAATTGCAATCCCTTTCCAATATGGACTGATTCGGTGTTTTGACTGATAGTTTGGCCTGAAACCGCAGGGCAAATCATCAACAATGGCCGCCTTGAGATCGAAGACCAACACCTACCAACCACCAAACTTCGTTGATTTTTCTTCAGAAGGGATTCTAGTGGTTTATGATTAGATCTGGGTGTTCAGAGTATTGGGTTGTTGAACTTGCTGCTCATGTGATTTGCAACTTTCTTTTCAAGATCAGAAGATTGTGTTTGAGATCAGGAGAGAAATATGTGTTTGAATTATTTGCAGATAATATAGGGTTGGATTTCAGTGAGAGTGAGCAGGAAGAGGGAAGGTGAAGGAGAAAATGGAGGTCACACAGAGATGAGATGAGTTTCAGACTTTTTCGATGTAAATTCTAGAGAAGAGGAAGAACAAAATGGGTAGTCTGATAGAAATCATTTAAAAGCTCTATGTTTTCGTCTTCCTTCGGCAAAAGCAGTTTTGAAAAGCTACTAATTGTAGCTTCTCAAAATCACGGTTGGGAGAATCCATAATTGACCAAAAGCTGCTTTTTAGAGTTTTACCAAACAGGTCAGTTTAGGTCCAGAAGTGCTTTTGGTCTGAAAAGCACCCTGGGAAGCAATCCCAAATTAAGCCTTATTCTCTGTTATGCTAATTCCTATAATATATTGTGCTCTTCTTGGCGATTCTGAATTGTCTCATCAGCCTATATTCTTGCCACATTATAATGCTAAGTGATGAATATTTTTGTGTCATAAGGCTGATATGCTGTTGTTTAGTGTTTTTCCTACCGCTAAGTGTGTTGACTTACGAGCTATGAAACAAAACAAAACCCTTGGAGGTGTGTTGTCCTCCGTATAACAAAATTTTGGAGATGGATTTTGTATAACATAACTTTTGGAGGTGTCCTGTCCTCCGTATTGATGATGTCTTGTTCTCCTAAAAGAAATTCTTGCAGTGAGTCATAATCCAAAATGGGTAGTGGATGGAAACACATTAGGCAGCAGCTTAGAAATTTATGCAGTATATGTTTGGGTAATGCAGAAGAATTGGAGGCCAAATTATATGATGTGAATAGAGCCATGTTGAACAATTGTGGGTTTGTTATGCCCCAGGTTTTGAAGATGAGGATTATAGTGTTCACTGCTTTCAGTAATGTGGTTGTTCTACTCTTGGTATTCACTCTGGAATGAATAACTTGAATATCTGCTTTGTTTTTCTATGGCTTGCAAGAGATGAAAAGTGTCTATGTTTGTCTAGCAGCTGAATCTCTTTCTTCCTTGAGGCGCTGGAAAGCCTGATTAGAATTGGTATCAAGACCACGCATAGAAGCTTCGTCTTACGAGTTTCCTTGACCTGAACCCGGAGTTAAATAGACAACTCTAAGCTTGCACTCTATTGTCCTTCCACTTTCTTTGGTGAAAGTATCTTGTGGATGTTCATCAACATCATAATTTGGAGGCACCATTGTACTTTGTAGGAGAAATTTATCTTATTTGCACTGCATGTCTGGAGGATATTCTCGTTAGGCTTGGAGGGTGACCCTGATTACACATGAGTCCCAAGCCTATATAACTCCGGTGTTGGGCTATACAAAGTACTACTTAGGGGAAGTGGTTAACCTTGAAAGCAACATGGTTTTCTGCATTGTTGATGATCCTGTCCTTTTGACAATGGACATGTAAATGGAAGCTCCTTTGTCAATGGATGAAGATGCTCCAGTTTACTAATACAATTGATATTTGTCAACAAGGCTGCTTGCAATGACCTGCTCTGCTACAGATGACTTGGCTGCTGTTGAATGTGTGTCACAATGTCTTCCTCATATGCAGTTGCTCAAGAATGAAGATCACAGGGAGTCAACTTACCTTCTAATTGAAGCTTGGGATACCATTGCTAGTATGACTTGGCTGCTATTGAATATGTTGAGCCAGTAACAAAGCAGAATTGACATAGTATATTAACGTCAGGTTATGCAAGCATTGAAGAGGAACCAATTCTGGTATATCATAGGTTCCAACCACTATGATAAGGGTAGTATTGTCTTTTGCAATTGTTGCCTATAAATGGGTTGTTTCTTTCTATTTTCAATCAAGGTCGGTAACAATGTAGTCATAAAATTCTCTCCGCGTTCTTCGTTTTCCTTCTTGTTTCTTTCTGTTTCATTTTCAATAAACCATGAATGTTATCAACATGATCGATAAAATACTGAACAATATTATATAAAAAAACAAAAACAAAAAAACAAACAAACAAAAATAATTAGGTCGAGTTCTCCAACCTAATCCTTTTGGAACTTATCCTATACATCTTTTCCATGTTCCGCAAGCAGAGAATCATGCATTTTATTTGTTTTTATTTCACATTTGATATTTGTCCAAATTGTTTTGTCTGTAGATTGATCAAACTACTAAGAGGACTACATAGGGAAGTGAAACTTTCATGTAGATTTGACTGCATCCTTGATTTTTATCACCAAACAGTACGAGCGAGGAACACAAAATAATTGATTCATATTCAGTGAGTGAACACTACTGCTTCTACCAAACATTCGTAGAGTACATAAAAGCTTAATTCCGATCAAGATGAAGGTCAATACTACAGCTTCAGATATCACCGAAGGGGGCATTTGAACTTAATTCTTTGATCATACACGTAGCTGATCATGACCAAAAGAACTTGCAAAAGCCTATATATGTAGCAACAATGAGTGATCATGTAACGCGCGCTCAAAATGCAATAGTACTAGATCCATTCACAAACTTTCTTAGTCTCTCAGATACCCTTGCAGCTACTGTGGTAGGTGCAGACTCGCCTATCTAATCGATCATAATGAAGAAAAAAATGTATATTAATAGCTCGAGTTACACTGTATAAGTTTACGAATCAAGCTACACAATTTACTAGCTTACCTTAGAATGTATTATGTGTAAAATGGCATCTTCAACAACTGATGAGAAACTGGCATTAACAATGTCAGCTCCCTCCTCATTAAGCACGCGAATCGACTCTCTAAACATGAATTGACAATCCAACCTAGTTATCAGAACAACATGTAGAGCTGAACCCAATTCACGAATCTCGATCTGTGGTGATTTTAACCCTCCATCAGTAAGTCCACCAACAAAGCCTGCATTGTTATTTTTAATGATCTTAGCTACTCTCATTAGGCTGTCTTTCTTCTCTCTCATTTTCTCCAAGTTGATCTGCAACTTCTTGATGTAATTCACGGCTTTGTCTAGTTCATCCGGCAGCGATGCTACTTCCTGCAATATATCAAGGGATCTAATCAGCAAAGTAATTAAGCCCATTTAGCTATACATTATGCACACACACATTGCCAGATTCAGAAGGGTCAAAATGTTCCCAAAGCCTTAAAAAGATTGTACGCGGGTCAAGAATAACATGAGGCATAAGAATGAGCCTCATAGCTAGTCTTACACTACATGCCCTCCTCCACATGTAGTCACTAGCTAGCTAGAATTATTTAACAGAGAGAGAGAGAGAGACCCTCGAACTTTGATGGGGTAGAAGAGACTTGAGCTTGGAGAATTGGGCTTTCATTTGTTCCCTCCTGTTTTTCTCTATGGTTTTGCGGTCAGTTCTAGATGTACTGTACTGCCTATTCATCATTTGATTATCTGATCGATAAAGCTGCTGTACCAATTAACTTGCAGTAACAGGAATCACAATTCCAGCTGCAAATTAAAATACCATACTTGATGGCGTGGTGATATATATATATATATATATATAGGATGATAAGATGTTAGTGGTAAGAAAGCTGCATATCTGACCGCCAGATTTTGTCGTGTTCTGGTAAGAAAGCGAAAGGTGAAAGCTGAAAACAAAAGCGAATATTTTGTATGATTAGATGCTGCTCTTCTAATGCAGATTTCACAGGAAGCTGGCCCGTACGCGCCCGCCAGAGTCTTTTGAACATCAATTTTCCACAAATGAGAACACACACAAGCCTGACCGTGTATTTTTCGGCTCTCACAAGCACTCGTGAATTTAGAAAATTTTCTTCTTGAGCAGATGTTGAGAAGAACATAACCCCAAATGGTTCTCCTAGTGCAATTTCCTTACCTTGGATTTTATTAGACAATATGTCAAACGCCTTGCTCTCTTCTATTTTTGACCCTTCTTATACTCTAGCAAACACCTTGCCTCTAACCTTAGAAAAAACTCATAGATATTAAAATAAATGCATATTCAAGCGAGACTGCTTGCTTAAACTGAAAACCCTAGATTTGTTTATAGATTTCAGTCAATAATAGTGTTAAGTAATGATTGTTTATTCACCATGTTTTTGAAGCCAAGGGTTCGGTTTGGTATTTCCTTAGAACTAGATGAAAAAACTATCGTTTAGATGAAAAACAAAGTTTGCGCACTTTCATTATGGTCTAGTGCATATGAAGCTAAAACCTAAGACCTATTCGGTAATTTCTCCTCCTTCATATCACCTCCACGGCTCCAAATCTTTCTCTTTCCTCTTTTCTCCCTTCTCCTTTGTGTTCTACTCTATCCTGAACTAGAAAATGAAAACTGAAGGAAGAAAACGAAAGCATCATAAACAGACTAAATTAACATTAAAACAACATTGATTAGCTTCTTATCATTTTATAATTGGGGTTATCCTGCTAACAATTCTCCATAAAGCTGCACAACACTCTTACACTCCTTATTCTTATTCAATATCCGAGCATTGATTAGCTTGTTATATTCCAATATTATATTCTAAACGTGCTTAATCAAAAAGGATCTCTTTGGGTTCTTCCAGATATATTCATCTTCGTTACTACAACTTTCATCCCTACTAAGCTACTACTACAACTTTAATCTTCGTTCACATATATGGTTTCAATTCGATGGTCCTTTTGCAGGACCCCAAAAGGACCCATAAACAGAAAACGTCAACAGCACAATATGTAGTATCAGAAACAGTTGAAAGTAGCTCTAGCTCTGATTGGAACCACATGCATATAAAATTAACAGGTGCAGTATGTTGTTTAAGAGGTGATTTGAAATTGTACACGTAGGCTAAATTCCCCTTAACAGTTACCATATACAGTAGATTTCTATATATGCTTGTTAAAGTTTTGATAAGGTCTAATCATATTGGGGATAAATCAGACATAAAGTCTTTGCTCTCAAATTCTGATATTATGGGTGTTTGCTTTCATGCACAAAAGGTGAGGCAGAGGTGACCTAGCTTATAAGATGTTTTTTCTTTTTTTTTCCTTGTGATCCTTGTTATGCAAGTGACGAAAGGAAGGACGTTCATGGCTAGCTTTGAATCAAAACTCTGATATCATACATCTAAAGCATCGCAGTCCACCACATTCAACAACTATAAGACCGCTGGAAACGCTAATTTCAGTCCATATGCATGTTGTGCGTGTTATGATCGAACCCGCTCAACCTTTTAATAATTCATTCAATTTATGAAAGGTTAATGAAATACAATATATCGTGAGTCATCAAATTGGATCAAACGAATAGATATCAGCCTTCTTATAAAATGTTGTTTCTTAATGCTCTTAAATTCTTATACAAACTATATAGTTGCATTCCTAAAGGGGGTACTTAATAGCGCTCTCATATAAATTAAATGTTTCTAGAGAATCATTGTTCTTCCAAATATTGTGAAACAAGCTTAAGCTGTTAAGGAAATAAGGAATTGATCGATGACAACCTTTACCTTATAAAATGCTTATTGATATGTTATATATGTGGATGAGAGAACAACAGTTAAGACTTAAGAGTTGTGAACTCAATACCTAATTACCTACATACAATGTACTACACCAAAACTTTGAAACTGTGTCAGACAATATTGGACCTATAACAAAGGAGTGAAACAATTATCTTATTACCTCGCATTAAACTTACGGATTCTCAAGCATTATTTGAGATGGGAGTAGATTTTATGTGTATCCAAGTTATTAGATTGTATGCTCAAATTTAAAAAAAGAGAGGAAAAAAAAAGGTTTAATCTGCATGATTTAGCTATTCTAGAAGCAAATATCGATCCTTTAATCCTTTATACAATTTAGAAATTTTTCCTTTCAATTTTCCAAGTATAATGTACATTCATGCATGCCCTGTGATTAAGACTGGAGCCTGGAGTAGCGATCTTATGATTAAGACTGTTTCCTTGTGAACATTGTCAGACATTTCATTACCATGTACTAATCGGTTTTGCGAAATCTGCACCTTATCTATATATCAGGACCAATGCGCTCAAGGTTTTCCACCAGATTCTGATATACCAGGTTAATTAGAAGACCACTTTGTGTTAGATCATTAGTCTCATTTGCAAGTGATATGTTATAGTTCATTGGAATTGAGTTTTTCTTTACTTTTGAAGATGAATATTCAAATTTTATTCAACATTGAAGAGGAAATAGCAAGAAAAACAATGACTAATTGGTCATCAAAATAATCACATAGTTGAAAGTGTTCACATAGTATGAGAATTAGAATCAATGGAAAGGAAAAGAAAACAAGACAAAAATTGGGCTTGGCAAATTATAACCTGTCCCAACCAAAACAGATGAAAATTAGTGGTGAAAACTAATGCCACATTGTAATGTTTTAATGGCATGAATTGGCTGGCATCGTTTTTACCATATATAATACACACACACACACAAATAGCTAATTAGCTATATTGGGAATATGCTCTTAATAATTCTGTCATCTGTTTAGGTAAAGCTTCGAAAGCGAGCATGGAACTTTAAGGTTTCAGAGAGAGTTGGTCGCCTGATTGGCTTTGTGTTGACAGTGCAAATTTCTTCACTATCGTTTGGGTTTGGGATTACACCTTAGCTAGTGTATGGTTTTGTATTTATATTAAACCTTTCTGTTTGGGCTGATAGAAGATTGTATTGGGCCATGAGACATTCTCTTTGCTAGACTGAGTTCCGTTTAGTCAATCTGTATAGAATGGGCCATTAAATGTACGAACTCTTGTGTTGAAGCTTTTAGGGTTTCCAGTGAATACATCAACACCCCCGATGTGCAATTGTGCATAATGCAAAAGAACTTTCTTTTTCTCTTGTCAGACCCTTCGTTGTGTCCGATCTTATCACATCTAGTTGAGGGAAAAATTTAACCTCAACGAAGGATCTAGAGAGAACCTCATTAACTTGAAATGTGAGGATGTTTTTATTTTTAATGTGTAGTTTAATAATCTAAATAATTTATTCTCTAGTTATATACACACATATGAATCCTACAAAAATTAGCAAATCTGAAAACGTTTAACCATTTGCTTAGTACAATATTCATTTTATTTTTGTCTAACATACTACATTTGTGCATACAATTTCAAATGACCAAATGATTATATATTTGGTTGATTTTTTGTAGAATAATTCTTGCATAAGAATTTAAATTATCAACGGTTTAAATCATTGAAATAGATCACATACTAGTGTAAAATAGTAAAAATTCTCAAATTCTTAAAGTAAGGAGGTCCTCTTTAGAACGAGCCTCATATGTCACGCTCCATACCCGGTGTCGGTGAATTTTAAGCACCTAATGCCAAATCCGAGATGTGAGCTCATGTTACAAAGAAGAATGTAAATAAACTCTTCCTTTTAGGCTCGTTTCGCTTAGTCATTATTGAAACTCGTGTCACGCCTGAACAAAAGTCTATAGGGGCGAGCTTACACTCAGTAGGGCCAAACCTTTTTAAGTCATTATTCTCGAGATGTCAGAATCAAGTTATCAAAAAATTCTTATAAAAATAAACAATATAATCGAAGCATGTCAAATGAACTCCACTTAATTACCGGTTAATTAGTCCATATATCAAAACAAGAGCGTCTGCACATCCCATACCGTGGATTTTACCAACAAGGGTGACTCTAGATGTTGCGAATATATGATCTAACACCTAGTAACAATTCAATCCACATTCCCTTTTTGTTAGTCATCTTGATTATCCTTAATCACCAAAATTGAACAACTCTATTAGCCCACCTGAAATTTGTTCCCTACGAGTTAAGCTCAACTACACAAAAGAATTTCTTTCCCATGATCCACATATCCTTCCAAACTCCTTTTACAGCTTATATGCACATTTTCAAATGCAAATGTATCATGAATGACATCATAATCATTAGAACATATGCTTTTATACAAAGAGATAACATTCAAGATTACAAATCAATCGGTGTCAAACAATTCATTGATTTTAATAATAATTCTATTTATCATTTTAATAGAAAATGTTCCCCAAGCGACTCTACCTAGAATCCAAGCTTCAAATCCAACACTGCTCAAAATTAATAACATTGCGATTAGCATTATGAATCCTTATCCTTCTCGACAATACGAATCGTCTCCCTGAATACCGATAGTAAACTGAGCCTCCTAATATGAGTCTTCTAGAAATAACAATTTGATCTAACTCAAACCACCATTGATAGAAAGAGAACATCATGACGAATTTGTATATTTTTCCTGATCAGAATCAGAGTTACAGATCAAAAGTTATGATCTGCTGAAGTTTTAGAGAGAGAAACTAGAGAGAGAGAGTGAGGAGAGAGTAGAGTGAGAAAGTGAGGAAAAGAATGTACGGAGATGATGGTTGATAAGCTATTTATACGTAGGATTTGCCATGTGTCCATCAACTATTAATGGCTTTGTTGCCGTGTGTTAATTTCCCACAAAGCCACACCACCTTTTGCCACCTCATAACACATGACTAATGACTAACCCTCTGCTGATGTCATCATCATCCACTTGGACGACATCATATATATATATATATTCAATACTTTTTTTTTTTGAAAGGATGTATTGAATTTATGTGAGTGTTGAGTTTGATCACTCTGCTTTATTAGGGTTTTCTAGTTTCATTGCCGTGATATTCTTCAGTTCTTTGGTGCTGGGATATGGTACGGTACTTGGCTTATTACATGATCTCATTTTAAGAATCACCAATGAGAGTAAACTCGATCAGAAATGACAAATATTTTCATAGATCATCATGTGATACTCAAATATCTAGCTGAGTTCCTCGTTCTTTGGTCTAAAGTCAAATAGCAAAGACATTTCTGGAGTATTATTAACAACTTCATAAACACGAGTATGCATGTGTAGTATAAACATACATAAAAACTTTATGCCCATGCATAAAGGACTTGTGACACAAGTACTTACAGAACACATGGAAGAAGACCTAATAATTAGAACACGAAGAACTCTGTGTCCACACTTCTTCCTTATCTTGTTGCGTAAGTAGAGAATCATCTCGATTTTTTTTTTCCTTTCTGATATAGATTTAATCAAGAAATATACATATATATTGAGAGTCAAAGTATGAAGAAAAGTCAGCACTCCCCTTCACCAAAGCTTATACAGATCGACAGCAGGATGGCGACACGTGTTGTAATCCTATATGGTTCTGTTAATCAGTTTGGATGACATATTAAAAATATAGTGAGCCTCCTTCTTTCTCTGAGCTTGATTTCTTATTCGTTTTCTTCTGTAACCAAAACCATAGAGAACTAATGTCATTCATGGCGTCTCTATTATTTCATTGTATATATTACAGTTCTGTGAATAGAATTGTAGGTTTGTCAAGCTTTCTTCTGAATATATATAGTACCAGCTGGGGAAAAAATGAATTGATCAACAAAGCTTCAGATCACCCTTGCTAATTTCTACTACGAAAATTAACTTCAATATATAGCATAGCACTAGCTAGCCAGTAGAGTAAAGCTAAAGATCACTAGCAGCCGAGGAAACATATAAACGACTTACAATAAGATTTGATACATAGAAATGTCTCTAATACATATATTGCAACAGTACGTGACTGATCATGTAGGGGCTTCAAAATGCAGTAGTACTAGCTTCGTTCACAAACTTTCTTAGTCTGTCGGATATCCTTGCAGCTACCGGGCCTGGTGCAGACTCGCCGATCTATTCATGATCAAGAACGAAGTCATATAGATAATAGATTAATGAAGTAATATCATGCTAATTAATTGAGTTAATTGAAGTGTCAGGTTTTAAAAATTCTGTCAATTTTTACTTACCTTAGAATGTATGGTGTGGAAAATGGTATCTTCAACAACTGAGAAACTGGCATTTACAATGTCAGCTCCCTCTTCAAGAAGCATACGAATCGACCCCTCAAACATGAATTGAAAATCCAATCCAGTTATCAGAACAACATCTAGAACAGAACCCATTTCACGAATCTCGATCTGAGGTAATCTTAACCCGCCACCATTTAGTCCCCTACGTGAACCTCCATTATAGTTAATGGTGATCCGCTCTACTCCCATTTGGCTGTCTTTCTTCTCCCTCATTTTCTCCAAGTTGGTCTGCAACTTCTTGATGTAGTTCACAGCTTCATCTATTTGATCTGGCAAAGAAGTCACTTCCTGCAAAAAAAAGAAGAAGAGAGAAACAAGGAATCCCATTAACAAAATAATTAAGTGCACCTTAGCTATGTACTTGCAAACACACAACACCGGATCCAAATATGGCAAAGTGTTATAGAAATGTCTCAAGGAGACTTTACAAGAGGCATGAATAAGAGGAGATGAGAGAACGGCCATTCTTAAGAAAAATGCCTAGATCTGACACCACATTACACATACAAGAGGGGGAAGAGAGGGAGAGAGGGGGAGAGAGGGAGAGAGGGGGAGACCCTTGAGCGTTGATGGGGTAGAAGAGAGTTGAGCTCGGAGTATAGGGCTTTCATCTGATTCCTCCTGTTTTTCTCAATGGTTTTTCTGTCAGTTCTAGATGAACTACTACTAGGGTACTGCTGCTGATCCATGAACAGAACAAGGCTATAGCCTAGCTAAGCTAAGGCTGCTAAGCTAGCTGGCTGTACCAATTAACCTCCAGTAACAGGAATCGCAATTTCCCACCTGCAAATTATAACACCATATGGTGATGGTGATGATATATATCAAAAACTTATAAACTGATGTTGGTCTGTCATCAATTTCGTTGCAGAAAGAAAGCGAAAGGTGAAAGGTGAAATAAAAGCAAAACATTATATATGATTAGATGCTATGCTGTTACTGAAAAAAGTTTATGCAGATTTCACAGGTAACGTGGTCCCTACGTGCGCACCACCTTCATTGACCGTTAGTTTGCACAGATGGAAACACACAAACCTAGCTGGTTAGTTCACCACTGTGTTTTTTTCGGCTTTCACAAACCCTACTTAGACTTCTGACCAAAATTACAAACCGAAACCCTACTTAGAGTCTTGGACAATATCATGAGAAATGCGAATATTTTCTTCTAAAGCTGAGGACATGAAGTTCACACGCAAAGTTTATTTTGTGCATTTTATCCTCATCCTAATTATTGTTTGGTTATTTGTTGACTTACTTTTATATTCCTAATTAAATCTTTCAACGTTTTTTCTACTCTTACAAATATCTTGCTTAATACACTTTTAAGAAAAATATTATAAAAAAATTCAAAGAGATACACTACATTACTACATTAGAGTAGGGTGGCTTGCCAAACATCCTTGCATCTATTACTGTGTACATACAATTTTAGTCAATTAATAAGTAGTTGAATGAATAAATTAAGGGTTTTATTCTTCTCCACTTATATACTAGGGATGAATGGGGTAATATTTTCTTACTAAAACTTTTTAGTTAAAGATCGAGAAGATATAAAAGAAGAACGAGAGAAATGGGGATGAAGGAAAATCGCATATAAATAGTATATGTGATATATTTGGAGACCAAAAACTAGTTTTCGTCCAAAAAAAAAAATGAGACTAAAAACTAATTAAGATCGAGTAGATACATTCTTCTTCACAGTTCTCCTTTCCTCTTTCTTTCCTTCTCCAGCAGAGAATGAGAACTGAAAGATGGATGAAACCAAAAAACAACAGACCCTAACCTGAGCTTAAAACAACATCAACTACTTACCAAGTACAGTAGTACCGTGAATGATGATGCTGCTATCTGGTACCTCCTGCCTATCACTTTCTCATTGAGCTTATCATGCAAACTATACAAAGTAACCCACTTCTCCTTAATCTTATCCAATCTAGCAGACGATTGATCAAGGCTGATCAAGCATTGATTGGCCGGTTATATTCCCAGTTTCAGCACGTGCTTAAAGAAAATATCTGGGTTCTTTATATGGTAGTTTCCTTTATCCATGTTCGTTCATATGGTTTCAATTCGTTTGTCAGTTCCAGGACCCAGGACCCATATATAGAAAACGTCAAGAGCACCCTATTCACAATTAGAAACAGTCCGAGTGTTCAGACACCCTTTAAAGTCGCTTTAGGTCTCATTAGTCATTACCAGAACCACAGGATGACACATAGAGATTTTATTTAAGAGCTGGCTAGATAACATTTGAAATTGACAAGTCGTACGTCTCGCCCTCTGGAGAGACTAAAGTTGCCGTCTATATGTATATGTTTGTTGCTTTATATTTTGATGAGGTCTAATCTTAAGGAACAAATCAGACGCATCGTCTTCGCTCGCACATTCTGATACAACTGAGCGATTGTTGCTTTTACGCGAAAAAGGTAAGGACAGTGGTGATCAGAGAATCTTTTCGATCTTGTTATTAGATAAGTGAAGGAAGGATAATGGAAGTTCTTAGTTTTGAAAAAAACCATGCATGTCATACCAAAGCTTCTTGAATTTTTAATTTTTTTATCTTCTTTTCAGAACCGCAGAATGCAAGAAGTTTACGTTTCATCGTTTTACATGTGATGCAAAGACCAACTTCAATTTACATTTAAGAGCCACAGTCGGGAAGAGTCTGAACAATGGTTCTTTGCCATGGGTCCAACTGTCCAAGAGGTGCTCCAGAAGATTATCCACGGGTTCTGCATAAGTTATTTCAGGTTCACTGGTCCTTCTTGTTTGGCTCTGTCCTAGTTTGGCAAGTAAACAGTATCTTTTAATGCACAAATGTGCCAACACCGTGCGGTGTAGTCGTCGGGGTGTCCCTTGACCTGATTTCTTCACAAACGTTGTGGGCAAGGAGAGCACCAACCTCGTCACAGGGTTCTTTCTTCTGCCTTACGGATAAGGACTTCTGCCTTATGGATAAGGACTTTGAGTGTGATCTCTTGCGTCACCGAGTTGATACTCAACGTTATACATTGAGCAGAGCAATTACCGGGAAGTAAGAGAAAACATAGGTTTTGCTAAAGCATAACTTTAGCTTCGCTGGATTGCTAAGGGGTGACCCTGGCTTCACTAGTTCAACTGACGTTGAAGGTAGATTGCTCCTGAGAACTTTGGATAATCTGAGAGATTAGTTGATTGAAGAGTTGTGTTTTGTTTACCCTTGAAACCTGGTATTTATACTTAGGCCCCATTTAGTTGGCAGGAATGTCGAAATAGGAAAATGATTTATTTTCCTTTCCAAACTGATATGGAATGGAATAGGTTTTAGAATTTCCATGTGGGTGTTTGGAACATATTGGAAATTAAATTCCGAAATTAATTTTTCCATCCATGTTGTAGTGTTTGGTAAGTCATAAGAATGAAATATAAAATTGTAATTTCCAATAACACCCTTTTCCAATAACAATCCCTCAAAATTGATTGAAACGTACATAAAACAACAGATAATCATAAATGAAAAACTTGTATCTTGTTTGCTTAGATCTCAAGAACAATTATCTTCTTGATGTATCATCTTCTTCCTTCAAGAGCAGAAGAAAGGAATTCAAAGAGAATATATTAAAAAAAAAAAACAACAACAACTTTGTAGAAGATTACCTTTGTTAGTAGAAGACTTCGACAAATTGCTTAAATAAGACAATGGTAGTTGTAGGGAGCAGAAGGGTTATGTGATATCTTATATGCTGATCCAATAGTGGGAACTATGATCCCGAAAAGAATAATGGCGGGGCATTTAATTTTCTAGAGGGGTAATTTATGTAATTGTGCCTTTTGACGGGGGAAATGGAATTAGAATACCACCCCTAACTAAGTAATTCAATTCAGGCTTTATGAGAGAGTCAATTTCCAATCAGATCTCATTTTTTATTTCCTTACCAATCTTTATTTACAACCAAACACAGCACCTCTAAATGGAAAATGAAATTAATTTCAATTCCATACCATGATTTCCTGCCATCCAAACGGGGCCTTAGGGTTTCAGCAGTTTATTTCCATTGAAGGATTATCGATTGAAGATTCCTAATTGATTTTTTCTACTCGAATCCTATAAGGGCTCGTTTTCCTCATGGACTCTGGAAAGGGCGAAGTTGTAACACAAAATCGAGTAGACTTATTTTTAGGCCGCATGTATTGATCCGCTATACTCAATTCTTTAAAGGATATTGCGAAAAATACTTTTGGGCTCAAACACTTCTGTTTTATTCTTTAAGGTCATTCTATACATAAATTTGAACTCCATTCAACATTATGAGGAAATAGTTCGATCGTAAAATCGAAGAAAACACATCTTCTGTACTGAGTATGTAATGTTCTATTGGAATGAACTGGTTGGCATCATAATTGCCATACACATATATTTAGCCCTATTGGTTCTATATTGATAGTGATTCTGTCAAAAAATTTAGTAAAGCTTGGAAAGTGAGCATCAAGGTCCCCATCTCTGGACTCTTCGCACTAAAGTTGATTGATCGAATTGAATGGGTCAAGTCTGCCACTAATAATAATACTGATAATGGATCAATGCAATGACAAAGACAAAGACAGAGACTCAGACTCGTACATTATATATTAAAGTTCTTCCCCACAAATAATGATTTGTAAAAGTGAGATTTAATAATCTACTTTCTCGTTTATATAATCCACAAACCGTGCAATCTTTAGCAAATGTCTGATTATTTCACATCACAAATTAACTAATATTATTTGGTAGGTAGAAGCCAAAGAATACTAGACACGCACTTTCTATGAGGTAACCACAAAGGATCGAGGAGCCAATTGTGGATGGTGCTTAATGCAGAAAATCTCCTTTCTTTTGTATTTAGCCACTTCTTCTTGGATGGTTCATGCTGAAAATCCATACCTACTGCTTTTCACTAGTTTCATTCAAATCCCATCATTCTGTCTCTGCATGGTACTTCTCTTGTAATATCACTTGACCAATATAATTATAGATTTTTTATATTTATTAGGCCGTATTTAGTGCGACCAACAGTAAAAATTAATATATGTTAAAATCTAATTCTAATCTGCTTATTTCATTTAAGACGTGAAATTTGAATGTCTTTCTTCTCTTCAATTATTGATAAGAACTAAAAAGTCAAGTTCATACAATAGTAAAAAGGGCAGGTGTAATCATGCATGTGGTATCCTAAGTATAGAAATTTATAAAAAGAAAAGAAAAAAAAAGAAGGTTGAGTCCGCTGTCACGTGTTCAACCATCTCAATTAATTTTTTCAATAGCTAAGGGCCCGTTCGGTTCGGGTAATTTAAAACACAGTTTTCTTTATTATGAAAACATAATCGAAGTGAAGTAATATGTGTTCGGCGTGTTAAATCTTAATAACATGGGAAACTATTTTTGGGATACACCTCCGAAGCTCGATATTAATTTTGAAAATGGTTTTCGCTCTTTTTCATTGTTTTAAGAGCATCTTTAGCAATGCTAGCCATATTTTAGTCATTTTTTTAATAAAATAGCTAAAAAGTTATTTTGGCTAGCCAGTTTTAAAACACGTCTGCACCAATGCTCTCTATTATAGCTAACCTTGAATATTTAAATTACATAACCCTAATTTTTCAACGGCTATTTTTTATTATGTGAAAAATTGATCTCAACGGCTACTTTTTCTTGGTGGTCAAATTGATCAGTTCTTTGCTTGCTGAGAGCAAAGATAGATATCTATTTTCATATCAGATATGATCTGCTCTAAATTAAAGTGAAACTAAATCTTTTGTGCAAGAAAATGATATCAAAGAGATATATATTAGGCTAACCGACATCATATTAAAAAAGATACATATTTTGCTAGCAAATCATATAAAAAAGATACACATTCATTTGTGAGATATGTATATTTACGAAAGATTTGGCAAAGCAACAAACAATGGAGATTGATCATTCTCATTTACTTGGAAAGATTAGTTGCTTGCTTGACGAACATGCAAAGCAATAATATATATTGATACCCTGTTTTCAATCTTTCATCTCATATCTCAACTTCATTTAGTCTAGACATCTCATTTATATTGTGTCCAATGGCGAGTCAATCCATAGCAAGTCGTTGGATGCGTAAGAGGTTCCTGAAAAAGAATGATATTGCAGATGAAAAATATGAAGATAATCTGATTAAGCGGGTAGTTGAGGAGAGGGAAAGACCAGTACGCCGCGGTTCAATCAAAGGTAGGATTGTTGTTCCACGCTATATAACTAAAGGTCATGAAAATCTCTACCGTGACTACTTCGCTGATCCACCTATATTTTCTGATAATGTTTTTCGGAGAAGGTTCCGAATGAGACATCATGTTTTTCTTAGAATTCAAAATGCAGTGCTTTTATGTGATCCATATTTCTTGCAAAAAAGGAATGTTGCGGGAGCTATCGGGTTGTCATCATATCAAAAGATAACTGCTGCACTACGAATGCTTGCTTATGGAGTTCCAGCAGATTATGTAGATGAATACGTTCGAATTGGTGAAAGTACTGCTCTAAAGAGTCTTAAAAGGTTTGTTAATGCTGTAGTTGTTATGTTTGGTGATGAGTATTTGAGACCACCAAATAGTAACGACATAGCTAGATTGCTTTCAATTGGTGAAAAACGTGGATTTCCTGGAATGTTGGGGAGCATAGACTGTATGCATTGGAGATGGAAAAATTGTCCATCTGCATGGCAAGGTATGTATTATGGTCACTACCATGAACCAACAATTATATTGGAAGCTGTAGCTTCATATGATCTTTGGATTTGGCATGCATTTTTTGGGTTGCCAGGATCTCACAATGATATCAATGTGTTAGATCGGTCTTCTTTATTTGATGACCTAGCCACAGGACGTGCTCCTCCTGTCAACTATTTAGTTAATGGCAAACCGTATAATATGGGATACTACCTTGCTGATGGTATATATCCAACATGGGCGACATTTGTAAAGACATTGCCATCAGCTAAATCTATTGTATCACCCACGTATACGACACCGTTTTCCATGGCTTCTTTGCAACTCTCACCTCTGACCAAGTTGCCTCCCTTAGCCAACACCCTGCCGTTCTCCACGTCTTCGAAGACCGCCACCGCCAGCTCCACACCACCCGCTCGCCACAGTTCCTGGGCCTGAGAAACCAGAAGGGGCTGTGGTCGCCCATGATACAATAGATTTTCGAAGGGGCTGTGGTCGCCCAGAAGGGGCTGTGGTCGTAGTTCCTCAGCATCTGATGGCAATCCTACCTTTAGTTAAATCTATTGTATCAGCTAAATCTATTGTATCACCCATGATACAATAGATTTTCATGACCTTTAGTTATATAGCGTGGAACAACAATCCTACCTTTGATTGAACCGCGGCGTACTGGTCTTTCCCTCTCCTCAACTACCCGCTTAATTAGATTATATTCATATTTTTCATCCGCAATATCATTCTTTTTCAGGAACCTCTTACGCATCCAACGACTTGCTATGGATTGACTCGCCATTGGACACAATATAAATGAGATGTCTAGACTAAATGAAGTTGAGATATGAGATGAAAGATTGAAAACAGGGTATCAATATATATTATTGCTTTGCATGTTCGTCAAGCAAGCAACTAATCTTTCCAAGTAAATGAGAATGATCAATTTCCATTGTTTGTTGCTTTGCCAAATCTTTCGTAAATATACATATCTCACAAATGAATGTGTATCTTTTTTATATGATTTGCTAGCAAAATATGTATCTTTTTTAATATGATGTCGGTTAGCCTAATATATATCTCTTTGATATCATTTTCTTGCACAAAAGATTTAGTTTCACTTTAATTTAGAGCATATCATATCAGATATGAAAATAGATATCTATCTTTGCTCTCAGCAAGCAAAGAACTGATCAATTTGACCACCAAGAAAAAGTAGCCGTTGAGATCAATTTTTCACATAATAAAAAATAGCCGTTGAAAAATTAGGGTTATGTAATTTAAATATTCAAGGTTAGCTATAATAGAGAGCATTGGTGCAGATGTGTTTTAAAACTGGCTAGCCAAAATAACTTTTTAGCTATTTTATTTAAAAAATGACTAAAATATGGCTAGTATTGCCAAAGATGCTCTAAGAGAACATTGTATATAGACCAAAAGAGAAAGTTTTATTTTCTCACTTGTGCTCACTGTCCCCTGCTCAGTTCTCAAAATTTCTTTTTTCACATAGAATCCTCTGTTCTCGGTAGTTTTCCACAGCCCAATCTCATTTTCTCCATATATCTGCTAGATCTACATACATATGTCTGTGAAGTTCAACTAAATATAAAATAAGAAAAGAAGAAGAAATGACCACCTACAAGTTTCCTCCGTTGAGCTATATATTGATTTTCTAATCTTATACGGGTTGCAGATCGACTTGATCATCGGATAGAAATAGTGATCAAACAATCTTCTGTTAATTAACTATAAGTGGATGAGAAAGAGTGTGTGTGTGTGTGTGTGTCTGTATGTACAGATCTTATCTAGAACGGAACTCTACTTTGAAATTAAAGGGCAGATTTAGATATATATATATATATATATACATATATATTTGTGTGCGTGTGTAGATACAGAGCCGTCTCAAACTTTTCGGAGGCCCTGTGCGAAAGTTTAAGATGCGGCCCTCCAAACTTCAATCTCATATGAAATTTATACTCGAACAAACTCACAATGTAAAATCAAATAACCAATAATATATGATCAATATCATTAAATTAGCCTACAAAAGAGGCTAAATATTCAATACAAATATAAAGTTTGCAGCAAAAAATAATTACAAAAAGATGCTTTGATCTGAAACCCTCAAAATAACACATTCTAGCCGTGTTGATTGATATTCATTTGAAAATCCATCTCCTTGCCTTCTTACCTGCAAACTGATCAATTAGCTTATCACAATTTTGTGTTCTAATTTTGAACTAGGCAAACAAGAACAAAAGTCAAGATTACTCTTTCAATAAAATTAATATCAAAACTCGGGAATCTAACTGTAAACCTAACCAGGTATCCAAAAGATCCCCAAATTTAGATATCGGAAATTACTAAAGCAACAAGCTTTCAAGTGAGTTTGAATTTCCAAAAGCAAATCAAAGCATTCATCCGAGCTGTAATTGCAGGAAACAAGATCAATAAGCTTGAAATCAAGAAGAGATAGTCAAATTCGTCGGAAAACCTAACAGAGTGAAAGAAAGAAAAGATGACCTGAGGCGAAGGAGTCGATGAGGGAATCGTCCTCGCAAGAAACGTCGATGAGGCTGAGGCGTCTGGGTTGGGTGTCGTTCTTGTTGAGCAAGTCGGAATCTTTGATGAGAGGCTAAGTAGAGAGGTACTGAGGTCGAATGGTCAATGAGAATTGACGAGAGGAGAGCTGGAGGAGAGACAGAACGCAGAAAAAAGAGGAGGATAAGGTTTGGTCGTGTGGCACGGTGGCACCTAATTTCATCTTCAGTTTTTAATATTAATTTATTTAAATATAAAACCATGAAAAACAAAATGGACCCTCTAAATTGAGAGGTAGGTGTCAGGTGTGTGAAGTTGTGAATGTAGAAAAAGGATTGTGGGGCCCTATTTCATATTATTTATAGTGTTTAATATTTATTAATATATACATAAAACACATAAAAATATTTTTTTGGGGCCCTCTCAATTAGGGGCCCTGTGCTGTTGCACTTGTTGCACATGCTGAGAGCCGGCCCTGTGTAGATATAGATATAGATATAGATATATATGTATGTAAAAGAAGGGCAGCAACAACTTTTCTCAATCTATATAAAAAATCCAAATTTGGTTTGAAATTTGTTCTTATAAATTGGATTAATACACCTAGAGGTGCTTGAGAGTGAGAGCGTGGAAGAAATGCTGATAGGTGTTAGTAAGTAAGAGAGTAAAGCCTTTCATGTATATTAGTTTTATTTTTTTATTTGTTGGGTTCATGTTTTACTGTTTTAGATATTGTCTGAGAATCTTTATAAAGGAGATATCAATGGTTAAGTCCGGCAAACAGTGATGTTGGCCTGCTTCCGGCTAAAATAATTTGAAAAATGAGTCCACATGATCGATGACATATGAGAAATATTAAAAAACATATTTTACTAAAACAGTTTTTTAGAAAAATATACTGAACGGATTCTTAAATCGTAAAAGTTCAAAAATTTGACTTATCATTTTCATTTTATAAAATCATTTTGGAAAAACTGTTTTGTAAAACGTTATAGAACAATGCCCTAAACTTTGTTCCATATAGAAATCTTGATCTCTTTTGTTTTCAAGTCTCTACACCTTCCATTTTTACAAAATTAATTAGCATCACAATCAAAGGAGATCAAACACGAGTTACACGGTACATTAAATAGTGTTTCTTTTTTGAAACGTAAAGTCGTAAATAGTGTTTCGTTACATAATGTTAAATGATATCCTAGGTTCAAATTCTCCTTTCCCGAAGCTAAACAAAGCTTGCCCGATCCAATAACTATACATGGCCTTGTCGATAGATCATATATGAAACTCTGCCCTCCATATTTTAAGCCATATGAATCCCTACATAGAAGAACTCCGACCCGGCCCAAACAATTATTCCACAGATGAATCAAGTCAATGAACCATCAAGCTTATAGGAGTGTAACGGGGGAAACTGGGAATTGCTTGCTTTATTATTGACTAGTCTTTTAGTCTTCTCAAAATAATCACGTCACTTAATATATGGACCACAATTTCCACGCTCTTATTCAACTAGTTTCATTCATACGCAAATGGAGGACACATCAAGAACTTGTCCGAGCAAGTCTTGACAAACGAAAATATAAGAACTTGAATGGAAGGTAGAGGCTTGAAAACAAAAGAGATCAAGATTTCTATATAGTACAAAGTTTAGGGCATTGTTCTATAACGTTTTACAAAACAGTTTTTCCAAAATGATTTTGTAAAATGAAAATGATAAGTTAAATTTTTGAACTTTTACGATTTAAGAATCCGTTCAGTATATTTTTCTAAAAAACTGTTTTAGTAAAATATGTCTCTTAATATTTCTCATATGTCATCGATCATGTGGACTTATTTTTCAAATTTGTGGGAGATTGGTATTTATGATGCAATTGACCGGTTTCAATGCATACAAATCATAATTGTGACATCACTGACATGTCAATTTTAATTTTAGATATTTTATTTGAGAATGTGCGTAAGTAATTTCCTAACGAACTTGAATGTACTTAGTAAATCACATTTTTCTTTTTATGACCTAAATACTAAAAAATAAGATGATGGCTTACCAGAAACTAGTCAGTAGAGTTGTAAACCTCGGATACATGCAAGCCCGATCATGGGCAACAACGAATTAATGAATTTTTCGTCTTAAAAGCTTACATGTTACCTTGATTTCACTTGGACATTTATCTGTAAATAATAATAATAATTATTATTATTATTATTATTTTGGTAGAATTCATTAAACAGCTTATACACTTCATACAACACGGATTTACTGTTTAACAGACGATACCCTAATCCACCAGCAGTCACTGTTTAACATACATTTACGTTAGAAATTGATGGCTTGCATGAAAGGGGACTTTCCCTCTAAAAGGAGAAGGGGGATGAGAAAATATCACGGGTACAAGTAGCAAAAAAGCAATAAAGCAGAAACGGCCATTCTATGCAATGCATCTAAATTCTGAATTGGGACTTTGGAAGCAAGGTGTCAAATCTCATCAATAACTGTTCTACTCCTTAAGGGGCTGTAGTCTCTTTTCATGACAGGACCAAATCCAGTTGCGTTAACTCGCAAATGGCAATAAAACACACACAAGAACGGTGTGAGAATTAATGTCAACATGTCCTCAACCAACCAACCCTTTTCAAAGACCACAGATTTTTTTGCACCTATAATTCGACACACATTATGTGACGAAAAATACGTAGGCCAAGCATGTCCTGTGATCAAAAGCGTGGATGGCAAAGAACAGAAAACAATTAGATCAAAATGTTTTAGGGATTTCCCTTCTTTCGAGTCTATGCAAATTAACCGGCTATTGTTTTAGTGACGTGTTAAGGTGATTGAATCATATCCCTCCCCGGAATCAAGAAGAAAAGAAAGGGGGAGAGACGTGTTGAAGGTGATTGTCCAATTTGAAGATAGAAAATCAAATTTTACAGCTGGGGGAAGGCAATATAAAGAAACTGAAAATTCTGGGTTGTGAAAAGGACGGGTGATGAATTCCAATCCAAAAGGGCTAGCAAGAACAATGAGACACACAAGAATGAGGAGTTGCAACTGCTTATCCATCATATGATGATTCATAATCATACGGCATATGCGTAGAAAACACAAGGGATGCCATTTTTCCTGGAGTTCAACCAGCAACATAACCCGGAATTGCCATATGCATATGTGGGTAGAGTTCAAAATGAGCTAACTGATGAGCCAGCAACAGAACATGATATTGCAATGTGCATCTGTAAAGGTCAGAATGTGCCAAGGTGATGACCATTTGTTGTGTATTATGTGGGAAAGATAAATGCTTTACTTCAAAGCAGGCCTACCAATTTCTATTACACCACTTTCAAACTGTTTCACATGAATGTGACATGGGAGGAATACAAATTAAAAGGCTTGGAAAACGAACCTTCTTTAATTACAATCTGACCCGATGCCACTACAAAAGCAGGTCATAAGAAACACACTTAAGAGAACTTGGGTTTAGGCATGGGTGAACTATATGGATGCTGACCAAGCTTGGGTGAACTATTTGGATGCTGACCAAGCTTTTGAATCCAGTGAAGCATCCCCTTCTTATGATCTTGGCAAGTCAAATTCTGTGCAAGCGTCAATGTTCCATCTCGGGCAAGGGAAGACTCAAATTGTTCTAGCACCTTTACAACCTGCCAAAACTCGGGTCTTTTATCCGGCTGCAACGACCAGCATTGCTCGATCAAGGCTCGCATAGCAGGTGGACAGTTCTTTGGGATAACCGGCCTCAAATTCTGAAAAAACCACACAATTTCTTAGAATGTGTCTAACAAAAAACTTTATTAAATCAAGAAATGTGCATACAGGCTTAAAAAATGACAATGAGCTCGGGCATTATATCGGCAAAGAAAAGTCACACGATGCAGCAATTCCGAAACCTGCTGCAAACTCATTTCAATATTACCCTCACCTCAAAGACTAAAATTCATAATGAAGACAAATAAACAAGGATGTAATATGCATGAAGAATGCAAAACTAAAACTAAGAATTAAGAAAGCAAAGATCACTGAAAAAAAAAGGTACTCTACTAACATACCTTATTCACAACTGCAAAAGCCGCTTGAATGGGATTCATCTCCTCATAAGGGATTGTTCCGGCTACTAGTTCCCACAAAACGAGTCCAAAACTGTAGACATCAACCTTTCGCCCATAGGATTTACGCTTAATCATTTCGGGGGCCATCCAACGGTAAGTTCCAGGGTCATCAGCCAATGAATCACAGTATGCCTCCTCACATGCTATGCCAAAATCAGCAATTTTCAGCCTAAAGTCTTTATCAATAAGAACATTCTCAGGCTTAAGGTCCCGGTGAATGACTCCTTGCGAGTGGATGTATTCCATTCCCCGAGCAATGTCCAAGGCAATGGCAATTAGTTTCTCTAAAGGAAGAGATTTGCACTCAAGTTTGTGCAAGTAAGCCCTCAAGGAACCCTCATCTAAATATTCTGTGACTACACAATAAACAGGAGGCTTTCTGCAAGCTGCAACGAACTGTTTCATTTGGATCAATGAATCAAAATATCAGTAATCCATACCTACAACCTCAATTCATTCCCAATAATTCAACCCAATAGAAAAACAATAATCATTCCCAATGATGACTGAGCATGGCTTAATCATGTCTAATGTCTATAAATCATCAACTACTATACGAAATTTTGTGAGCCAGAAGCATAATTTTAAAGGAAAACTAAACAAGCTAATGAAAGAAGAAAGTTGGGGCAAGAAAATTCAATTACCTTTATGATATTTCTATGGTGGAGGCGAGAAAGAAGATTAACCTCTTTGTTAAATTGTTTCTCCAATCGAGCTGCCAAGACTCCACCTTCATCATCTTCTGGTACCCTGATGATCTTAACTGCAACAGCTTCCTCATTGTAAATCCCATGATAAAGCCTGCTATGTGCTCCATGAGCAAACTTCAGACCAAGAAACAACTTTGACAAATCAACACTAAATTCATCTGCAGCATCCACTGCATTCACTCTCCCACCTCCATGATCAAAATACTTAGCCCAAGGCGATTCCTTCCTCTTTGATTTGCTCGTTTTGTCACCGACTTTCATTGAAGACAAGTGCCTGAGGGGGCTAGTATTTGAAGACGAATGCGGCGGGTGTGATCCCTTAGAAAGTGAATCCTTCCTGAACAACTTGCCCATAATTCCCTTATCTGATTGTACTCTCCTAGGGTGTGGTGTTGAAAACCTCTTCGTATCAGTCTGAGCTTCTTTAAACACATCACTAATGTTGCTCGCCGGCACAGGAGACAAAGATCTCTGCTTGTTGACAAATGGATGTCGACCAATACGTGAAGACAGACGACTGTTCCTCTGAATCTTTGAATGACTGGGGCTCGACTTCTGCCTAGAAGGAGCTACTGCTGGTGTTGCTGCTGCTACAGGCCTTGACTTCAACCCTGCGAGCTGCTCTTTTTGAAAATCCTGGAAGGTTAAAGGAATTGAGGCCAATCTTGAATCATCATACCGATGTGAATCAAACCGATGAGAGAATTTCGTTCTCCTAATCCAAGAATAAGCCTCTTCCTCCATATCTTCCCACTAATTCTCCGAAAACCCACAACCAGCAAACTCTTTATCCCCACAAAACCACCTCCTTAATCTTCTCCTCCTCCTCCTCCTCAAAGTGAGAAGAAGGGTCACAACAAGTTTGGCGCTCCTCAAACAATCTTACTACTAATACACAGTTTGAGACACCAAATCTCTTCAATCCCATTCACAACAACAACAACAACCTAGTCGTGCGAGCTAAACAAATATTCAAACTTTTGTTACAAGCTAAAAACCAGAAAACCCTTCAAACACTTTGGAAAGACGCGTCAATAATCCAGAGGTGGTAATTCAAACACTATTCTCATCTCCATCAGAACCAAAATTCCCTGAAACCCACCATAGCCCATCAAAACGCAGACCCTTTCCTCCCTCTAATCAAACACTATTATTGTTAATAATATTATTATATGGACCCAAGAAGCACCACCACCAGACCCTCCAACCTCTAAAAACAAACTTGTGTTCAGTTTCAAAGTCAAACACCACCTTCCGTAAAAGCCTGGAAAAATCCTACAGTGATATAAAACCAATAAACATGGTCAATAATTAAAAAAATAAAAAATACAAGCACTCAGTTATATTAGACACCCATGATTACAACCCCCCATCAAAATAATCATTGTGTCAAAACAATCACACAATAATACAGAATAAAAGAATACCCAGATACAAAAACCACACCATCACACAAGAAAAGTCAATAATTCATTTTCAATTCAGAAGGTTAAAAAAAAAAAAAAAAAAGGTTGGAGCTTTGGGGAGCTTACCCTTAAAGGAAGATGGGTTCTTCTTCCTCCATCATGGCGAATAAGCCACCACGATTTTGGAGACTATATGTCACCATTTCGGCATTTGATATCTTAACCCCAATAATAATTAAAAAAGAAAACAGGGAAATTTGCTATAGATTCTATGGACCCGGATATTTATATGGTGAAGGTCTCTTCTTCCTGTTGTGGTGCGGTGGTGGGTTCTTGAGGAGGAGAGGGGGTTGGGGGGTGGTGGTGGTGGGTGGGGACCACCAGGGCCAAAGTCAGAAAAGACGGATTGAAGAAAATGAAAATGACCGAGACAGGAGAAGCAGAGAATTGTTTAGATTTTAAATTTAAGGTAAAAAAGGCCAAAAACATAAATAAAAGTAAAAATTAAAATTAAAAGTGGGATTGCGAATTTCCATGTGTCGTTATCAGAGAGAATAAGGTGTCTGGTACGGTACGGTTCGCACGGATGTATCTGTTCGTACGTGAGAGTTTTTTTTTTTTTGAGAAATTGCGTTTTATGTGTTGGGTTAGGGATTGTGGGTGCTGTGAATCTTTTTCTATAAATAGATTTGGGGAATCTCAAGGGCAAATAAGAGTTTTTGATTTGAAATTAAAGGGTGTAGATCTAGAAGGAGTGACAGGTAAAGTAATGCCTGAAATTGGTTTAATGGAGCCTAAATTTGGAACGAAATTGATATTAGTTTTTTTTTTTTTTAAGAGATAGAAATGGTAGTCAATTTTGGAGATTTTATTTATTGAGGTTCAATAATGTGGAATTTATTTTCTATAAAAACATGCGTTTTATTATTGCTTGGTAATCTCTATTTTTGTTTTGCGGTTTTGGATGCTCGACATAAAAGAGTATGAAGAGAATCTTTGTTGTAATATTTTTTGAATTTGGATATTGCATTAGAATATTTTATTCTCAGCTTCAACGCGTGATCCTACAAATAAGATCTCAACCACCAATCAAAGTTTTAAGTCACAGTTTTAGTGCTTGCTAGTAATTTTTTTTTCTCTTTAAAATGAAAATTATTCTATAGAGACACCTACCATAGTTTTAAGTCCGTTGTAGCTTATTTTTTATTTACAGTTTTAGTGCTTGCTAATATTTTTTTTTTTTTGTCTCTTTAAAATGAAAATTATTCTATACTCTACCAATATGTAATGATTTGAAAGCTAAAATTCGAACAAGGTATAGAATGCAAGAATCGACAAAATTAACAAGGCTATCAAATAGAGTATTTATAGTAAGGTATTTTAAGGGGAAAAAAAAAAACAAACCTCATTAATTTATGGCAAAATAGTTAAATTACCCTCTAACTTTTCACATGGCTGTCGATTTACCCCCTGACATTTAATTTTGATTATGTACTCACTTTTCTAATTGTTGCCAATTTACACCCTATCGTTATTTTTTTGGACTTGCCATCGAATTTTCCGTTAATTTGGTTAGCACGTAAGAGGTTTTTCGTGTTTTCAACTATCACCAAAAAAAAAAAAATTAAACAAACCAACACATCGTCAAATAAATAAATAAAAAATACAAAACTGTTCTTCGTTAAAAAAGGAAGGAAAAAAAAAAGGATAATGACCATTTACACAATTTTGGCTTAAAAATTGTCCACTTACTCCACTAAGAGTTTTTTACTCTCATTTACCCAATCTAATATCTATTGACAGTATTGCCCTCATTTTAATTAATAAATTACACTCATCTCTCTCTCTCTCTCTCTCTCTCACTGGACTCCGCCGCGCTCGATGACTCCGGCCACCCAGACCACGATGGCCTCCCTATCACTGTCAGTGATGCTCGACATCCAGATCAGTGTTGGGTGTTGGAAAAGTGTTAAGTTAGGGGTTCTTCTCCCGATCCGGTGTCTCTTGTTCGGATCGGGCATGTCTGGGTGCTCTACCGTTAGGTCGGAGTTTCTTGGTGATTTGATGTCAGATCGATATCCGGCCTGGTTTCGGTGGGGTGTTCCAGGGGTTGTGCTAACGGGTGGAGTGGTGAGGCCGCGATTATGGTGATTGTGACCTCAAAGGCAGTGATTGTGAAGACAGGTGAGTTAGTCTCGATCTGCAACCAATGGTAGGACGGCGGAGGTGCTAGGGAACAGTGGTCACGGCGGTCAATGGGCAACGGAAGCTGGTTTGGGTCCTAGGCTGGTGGGCAGGCTTGGTTTGAGGTGGGCTACGAAGATGGGAGAAGAAGAAGATGTGGGTGCCCAGAGCATTTTCTGGGTGCCCAAATTAATTTTTTTTTGGTAAAATTGGGGCAGAATGCCTAGAAAGAAAGAAAAAAGAAAACAGAAAAAAAAATTTAGGAGACAATAATACGATTACTGGGGGGCAATAATACGATTTTTGGGGGGCAATGATATGATTACTAGGGGCAATAATATGATTATTGAATATTATTAGGCAATAAAATCGGAAGCCGGAATCCGGTTATCGGTGTCGGATTTCGGTCACCGGAGTCCTCGACTCGCCACCCGTCACCGGAGTTCGGCGAGATATCCAATGACTTCTCTCTCTAAGTAACAAACAAGGAGAGGGAAAAATTGTCTTAAAAATAAATAAATAAACAATAAAAAAAATACTTAATTGGGTAAATGGGTAAAAAATATATAAATTATTGGGTAAGTGAGGTTAATTAACCCCAAAATTGTGTAAATGGTCATTATCCAAAAAAAAAAACTTGCCTTTTGTCGCTTCTTCCTTGTCCATCTCTTCTTCTTCTTCACTCCCTTTATTTTAAAATTGATCGTTAGTTTGCAACTGATCGGTTAATTAATATTTGCTAGTCACTTCAAATGATTGGATGATCATATCACTGAAGGAGAAACAGTTTTGATCATTTAGGTTTTTGGTTTTCTTTTTCTTTGAAAGCCGGACTGGTCATTAATATTTCAAACATTCATATGAGAATTTGATCTTCCATGTTTCCAGTTGGAGGGGTTTGTATTGTGTATAAGATTGAGAAGCCATCGAACAAACTAAAATATTTATATGTATGGAATATGAAAATTAAAATTACAGCAAGCATGTGAAGGTCATGTTGATTGATTCAAGTTGGGATTGTGTTATATTGATCTCGATAAAAAGAATATAGAGGAAGAGGTCATGCTGAGAAGAAGATAATTGAGAGATAGATAGAGAAGAAGATGAGAGGCTAAGGGAAAAAAAAAACAGTTGTGGGAGACGAATAACAATATTTTATTTTTTATTTTTTAACAAGATAATTTTCTATTTTCTTCTTGATTTTTTTTTTTGGTGACAATTGCAGAGACGAAAATGCCCCTCACATGCTACCCAAATTAATGGAGAAATTGGATGGAAAGTCTAAAATTTAACTATAGGGCGTAAATTTGTAACATTTAGAAAAGTGAGGGTGTAAATAATCAAAATTGAAATGTCATGGGGTAAATCAGCAGTCATGAGAACAGTTAGGGGGTGATTTGGTTATTTTGTCTTAATTCATTATACATTTTGTCAAAGAAAAGAAGAAAAGGAGAAAAAAATTATGCTTATACAAAATATTTCTTCTTCTTTTTTTGGAAAAATTATGCAAAATATTTCTAAACCAGCACGTAGAATGTGGACATGTGACATAGGACTTGATAACCAAGCTTGTAGCTCCAGCTACTACAGAGTCTTTGTTCCTTATACGAAAAGAAATGAAAAGGTGTTACCCTAAAGAATAAGGAATCGAAAAAGTGGACAAAGATCCAAATATACTTTATTTAGATATGGACCAAATAATATTGAAGCCCAAGAAACTACAGTCTATCAATTTGATAGAGGCCTAAGCTGGTTGACCTTAACCCAATTCCTGAAAAGCCCAATAATTTTCAGTTGACTTGATGAATGTGTTCTAGTATGGCTAGCAATTTGGCCGATCGGGCCAAACCAGCCGAGTTTCGAACCGCACCAAACCAAAATGGGCAAAATATTTCGGCCTATCGACTTTCGGCTTGGTCTAGCCTTACCAAATTTGGGCTTTTGGCTAGGCTACGGTATGAAGATGTATATACCATCAGTATATCGTACCGACTGTATACACATATACATACCAAACAATTTAGTTCGAGGCAGGAATTGAACCCCTATCCTCTCACCCACTAGAGCATGAGCTGCTCTCAATATATATACTACAAAGTTTATATTTATTAGTTAAGCTATAGAATCAAAGAAAAAAACAAAAAGCTCTTATCGTGTCCATCATTGATCAATCCATCATATTCAGATGCTTCCTCCTCATCTTTCATCTTCCATAGATTTCTTCTCCCAATTCATTCTTCTAGTTCTTTCATCTTCCTCTTCTTCTTATTTCTTCTTCTTCCTTCCTCTCCTACTTTTCTCGATCGTCAGGATCATCAAATCGTTCTCATCTCCATGGGAAACTCCAACATGAGATGATTCAAATCTAAATCTTCGATGGAGGACAAAGCCAACGACTGGTAGGCACAAGCTTCTCTAAGTTCTCTCTATCTCCTCAAACCTGATTAAAGCCCTAATTTCTCACTTTCACCCAATTGCATCAAATATCTCCTGACCCATGACCTCCAAGTCGTCGAGTTCCGGCGACGACACCTCCGACCTGAAGCCTAATTTCACCACTGATTTCAGGCCACAAATCTCCCAAAACTGATCGATACCAACCGAAATCTCAGTAACCGATAGTCGGTTTACCGACTATGTCGGATCGAAAAAGATTTGAAAATTTGTATACCAACGAAAGTCGATTCGGTAACGGTTTGAGTGAAAATGGCTCGGTTTAGTATCGAATCCAGCCTTATGCTCTAGGATATTGATAGAGTAGTTGAGCGTTTGAATAGGACTGCGAATGAGCGCATTAGGCACAAGTTTGCCCAAGACGATATAGGTTGATGCGATTAAGACTGCTGCTTAGTTTGTTAATCGTGGATTGTTAGTATTTTTAGAAAAAGTAAATGGTGTTGCTATTGTTAATGAGATTCATGTTATTATTTATGATGCACTCATGGAAGATAATTGTATTGCTAATCAGACTTTTCATCTAGAGAGTTTCTATTGGGACCTCTTAATCTACTCATTAGACCTCCCTCAATTTTTCATTATTCAATGACATTTGTATCCTTATACAAAAAGACCGTTAAAGACAGCAAACTAATCAGGAAAATATTTTGTTTCTCTATAAAGATTTATAGTAATGGAAACACATTTACAGTACTTTAATTATTCATTTCTATTTTAGTTCTCATTTCATATTTCTCATTTTCTTTGTTTATAAAAGCTTTTTAAAAAGAGAAAATCAAGAGAAAATGCATTCAAAATTACTTGAAAAATTATATAAAAATAAAATTATGATACAAAGGTGTTTTTCTTAAGGATCATGATACGGGGGATAGAAAGCCCTTATGTAAACTAACCAAATAAGTTTTTGAAGCGGCATATAAGACAAAAATAAATAATAAAAGAAGAGCGTGAACAAATTTAATTTTGCAACCTATGTAAATTCCAGCATGCAACCATAAACCATAAAAACTAAGCTTTGAAAATTCATAATTAAGCATGAAATAGTAGGCTTGAAAAACCCCTGATAAATTTATGTTAATTAGTTACACTATCTTTTTCAATAATTATTTCAGATTTTTTTTTTTTTAGCAATGTCAAGTTTATTTTGTGGCGACGAAGTGGTGTTAGCTCAGTGGGTAGAGCACCCACTACCTATGTATGAAGTCATGGGTTCGAGTCACCATGGAGGCAGGTGTGAAACCTTTTTTTTTTTTTTTTTGAATAGGATTTGATATTTATTAGAAATCAAAGCCATGAAAACAAGCCAGAGTCTAACAAGCACTTATACAAGAAACTTGTTACAACACCAGATGTCCATCTAAGTCTATACTAAACTCATTAAAGTCTAAAGGGATGCTCGCTGGAGAGCAAGCCTAACTAAGCAAGAATAACTCGCTTCCTAAGGGAAAATCAATCATCTAGCCTAATTTGCCAACACTCAATTGTGGTACAAACAAAAACTAGAAACATCTTAGAAAAGCCCATAGAGATCACTCCTACTTTAAAAGACTTGCATCTAGATCTAGGCACCATAGAGATCTAAGAAAGTACATCTCCCTCCCCTTAGGGTTGGAGGTAGTACCCTCGTCAGTCTCCTCAGCAGCTAACAACCCCGGCATCAGGTTGGTCTTCCTGCTCTTCCTTGAAACCTTCTTACCCAAGTCACCCTCATTCTTGGCATTTTTTCCTTTCCCCGCCATACCATAAGGCAGTTTATTCAAGCTTCCAATAGGCCGGCCTCTCTTCCTTTTTTGCTGCACAACATGTTCAGCTGGCCCCGCTAATAGTCCCATGTTCAGGAGTAAAACATTTTGATCTTCTTTAAAAAAAAAAAAATTATTTTGTGGTAAATAAATAATCATGGGAGCACTAACTCATCTTTGATACTCCCAAAATTTTTCTTTTATGAGTAAGGTTAAGTTAGGTATATGAAAGAGGTTTACTTAGCAATTTTTATTTTAAAAAAAAACAAATAGGAGATGTAAAGAGCTGAGAGATCAAATAAACAAATATGGAGGTCCCAATAGAAAAGGGAATAAAATGATTCATTGTATTAATGAAAATAACCAAAAGATTTGAATAGTACATACACCAAAACTTGACATAAGCCTACACCTATATTGATACACAACTACTCCAAATAACATTAGAGCAGAAAGTCTAAAACTAAGAAAAGAACTTCACCTTCATACCACAATTACCCACTCCGCTTCTAAATATTCGGTTACTACTGAGCCACCTTGATCATTATGGTATTGTATTCTTCTGATTTATTTTAGTGATAGTAGCCAAAGTCACAACATCCAATAATAAATAAAAATTTATGTACTCATTTAACTCTATGGGTACAAGTGTTAAAAGATCTCAGAAATAACCATAAATTGAATCGTTTGTCTTTCCTATTCCTATTAGTTTTTGTTTACTTACCCTATTTTGTCTAGGCATACCACTATTGGTCTATATATTCTCTTATGTATTTGTAAATAGGGAGTTTCAACGCAGTAGTATCTTATCAGATGATTGCTGCTTAGAATGTTGTGGTGTGAGCATTGCGGAGGTCGTGTTTCTACGAGACTAGATGGCAATTTCTTTATGTAAGGAACATACAACTATACTAGTATAAAGAAGAGGTGTATTCTTGATCTTTTAAGTATGCAATTAAGAAAAAACTCTCACATGTTCAAATAATTCCTATATTACATAAAAGTTTGGTTTTAGCTAAATTCACATTGAATATATAAGATTAATGTATTGTCAAATTATCAATGAATTTGCTTTTGCTTTCAGATGTTGTAGTAATTGTGGAAAAGTGCTTCTAGATCAGCAGGAACCTGCTATTGTCAAAGAGCCCCGGAGAAAGCTACTCAGAGCTAACAAGGGTATGCAAAGTTTTGTGTTTTTGAATTTTTCTGTCACACTAATCCTTTGATTGAGTTCATTAAGTGCACTACCATCAATCAAATCTTTCCCAACTATGCTCAAACTTCTTATTCGCTCGATCTTATATTGTTTTTGTTCAAACTAGGATTGAAACTTGAAAGNGTTTTTGCCTCATCTTTGAATATGGCTCGATTTGTGTTAAAACATGATGATGCACACACTTTTTGCATCCAAATTCACTTTTCTTAGATATTGTGTGAGTCATACAGGAACCGTTTTATATGTTCATTGAGCATTTTTTCTTTTTAAAAATCTCATTTTCAAAGAAAGTAAGTTTTTACTCAGTCTTAATTCTTAAAATTTGCTCGGAAATTACGTATCGATAAAGTTTGGGCTTGCCCAATTCCATCTTGGACCTCGGGACTTTTCTCACCCCCGGTAAGCCAGTTGAAATTGGACCAAGTGAAAAGTATTAGTAATGGCAAATTGGTAATACTTGTACTTGGATTTATGCCCACACAAATAGATGCCAAATTGGAAGTAATCTGGCCGACATGTCCATAGGCTCTGCGGATCAAAACGTTTCGATTTTCTTTTTTAACTTACTCTCCAGAAATAGACCAGGACGCGTGTCAACCAACCACACGGCCACCTTGCCCAAGTTAAACTCTTTATAACATGCAAAGGGTGATGAAAAAGAAAAAATATCTGCTCGAGAAACAAAAGAAAGTTACAGAGAAGTAACTTAGCAGTAGCAACAATGGCAGCCAGCAATGTCATCTTCAACATCTCGAGGTCACCGTTAACTCAATCCCCGGCTTCACACTCTCTCAGTCCCTCTCTCAAAACCTCCAGGGTTTGCTTCACCTCTGCTTCCAAATTCTCCAAGGTAATTACTCTAGTTAGAGCCACTCCGGCTGAAGTTGAAAGTACCACATGCATTTCATTTTATATTGACGTCTAGCTCTCAAAATTTCAGGGTCGAAATGCAGCGGAAAAGAATAAGGACTACTCAAGTTCCCGCCGGGCGTATGATGGAAAGAACTGGTGTACCAAAGCAAAGCCAACCATGGAAGAAGATGTCGAAGATGACAAGCCACTCTTGGAGAAAATTAAGGGGGCAGCGACGGACTACGCGGAAGAAACGATGGAGAACGTAAAAGGCGCATCGAAGACTATATCAGAGACGACCAAGGAGTATGCAGATGATGCAAAGGAGAAGACAAACGAGGCAGCGGAGACTATAGCGGCCAAGGCGGAGGAGGGGACTAACAAGGTGGCGGAGCCGGAGACGACGGAGAGTGACAGTGAGAATGTCAAGGAGACGGCAGAGAATATATAATTTGAACTTGTGATCGACATATTTACACATATGGATACATAAGCTTAGCTGCTAGCGCTTACAGTTGAATAAGCAAAGTTATTAAAGCTTTTGGCTAATACTAGAATTACAAAGTTAAAGCAATCCTCTGAACAATTTTTTTTTTTTTTTTTTTTTTTTTTTTTTTTTTTTTTTTTTTTGTGTGGAAATGATGATAAAGAAGATATTTAGAAGTCGTAAAGCTTACAAATTTCTACCAACTTTTTCGAATATATAGCTTGCACAGTGGTGTTCACCTAGTTTTTGAGAGGGTGTTCACCTAGTTAGTTATTAACCAAAAAAATTATATTTATACATCTTGGTGTAAATCCAACAGTTGAAAATAAAACAACTTAACATAAAAATAATTCTTTTCACTATTGGATTTATATTCAAGAGTGGTTGACCATACTTTTCTTTGTGTTAGTAGTTATATGGTTCACCAATTAAGTGACAATCATACAAAAATAAACAAAGTTTCTATTAGGGCCTCCAAATATGCTCAGTTGACCTCACTTTATTATGAATTATTAAATGACATATATAACCATTTATAAAATGACTATTAAGGACAATAATTATACCCAAAAAATATTATATTTAATTTCTCTAGACTTTCCAATTCAATAATATTATATTACATTCTTTATTATTTTCCTTATCTATTTTCATTTTTCAATTTCACTACATACTCATTAAAGCATTTATATATATTTAATAAGAATTAAAACTATAATCAAGATCATGTGACATAAAAATTCCTATCATCATATATGTTGAATGCATATTAGTGAGGGATAACAAAAGAAATCATTTTATGACCTAAATCCCAGTCTATTCATTATATTTACAAAAAAAAAAAAAGAGCTAGTAGTAAAAAAATCTGAAAAACTATTAAATAATTAATCATGAGGTAGAGAAAATAATTAAACATTGAGAAAAATTACTCTTCATTTTTTTTTGCACATCTACAAGAGAAAAAAAAAATCTTTTTTATTAGAAATTAACTTTTAAAGCCCAAAACCTTGTGTTTGAGTTTCTTTTTTATTAGATAAGAGATTTATGTAATCTGTTAATTAAGGAATGAATATGTAATTAATAGTTTGTTTGCAAATTATATGAGTGAGGTTATTTCAGGAACTTAAGTGAGGTTTAGTGAGTAAATTTAGTATTTGAAATTTGATAGGAGGTGTAAAAAGCAAGGAGGTCAAGAGAGTAAATTTAGAGGTTCAATAGAAAAACTCAAAAATAAAACTAAGATGATGATGATGATTGATGGTAATAGTGGTGGTGGTGGTTTATTAGTAGTAGTAGTAGGAGCAGATAATAATAATAAATTGTGCAGATAAAAAAATAAAAAACATTAACAAAAAAGGAATTACTTTGATAAAGCTGACCAATAAATGAAATCAATTTCAAAAAACTAAAAGTATTCTCTTGCAAATTTTTCTAGCAGAAGTGACATGAAGAGCTTAAAAACATCTAAGTTTGTGAAAAGTTAAAAATTATGAGGTAATTTTGTAATGCACAGCCAGCACAGGTATGAGTTTGCACGTGTGTGTGTGTGAGAACAAATTTATTGCTTGAAAATAAAAATAATATTAAACAAGATATAACATAACTAGAGCAATGCGTAGACTTTAAGAAATGTGAACTAATATATATATATATTATAATATATAAGACTATAAGAGATGCTTGATTAAGTAGAGTATATTTTGATATAATTCAATTTAGTAGACTATATAGATCACACAATCAGCCATAGCGTAACATGAGCTTACTATACGTCATGACAGTCAGTGCATGTAACAGTAGACCTAGAATCGTTGAATACAAGATGATGACATTAGTATCTAGAAATGAAGGTTGAGATATGGATATGACGAAAAGTGATCATAACTAACCTCGCTCTGAATTAAACGATGTGCTCTGGATGGATCTTATATATATATATATATATATATATATTCTATATTGGATGATTATAGTCTTTGCTTGGCAGACGTGCATTTGCTGGAGTTCTTTGGTGAGGGCTTGGTGGAGGTCCCCATAACTGCTATTGGGAAGGTTCCAAAAAAAGAGGTCGTTCTCATGGTCATCGGAATAAACCGAAGTCTGTGAAGAAGTTAAAGGTGAACCCCCTCTCCCAAGAGGGTTAGGGTAGCAGCCCTACACTATCATAGGCGGAAGCTTTGCTATGATGTTTGCAGAGATATACACCAAGATGGTCTTAGGCGTCGATGCTTCATGTCAGCTGTTCTGTTTGGTGTGGTGTAGGTCTGCGTTCTTTCTTTTCACTACTACAAATTTCCCCAAACCCCACTGATTTGAATTAGTCCCTATTGGGACAAAGCACACTGAAAACAGTGGCCGATGACATTAGCCACTATGCAGCCACTAATGAGAAATCAGTCCCCTCTATTGTAGGTGCTATTGGGGCAATCCACACTGTTAAAACAACGGTGGCATACCAAAACCCAATGCAGCCCATTACCTTTTTCTTTCCCACTGTTATTTTTAATAGTATGTTTTCTCAATGCCACCAACATCAGTGGCCAAATTTGGGGAATAAATAAATAAAAAAATAACAATTTGGCACACCCATAACCATGTATTTCTAAAATTTACTGTACAGATCTTATGCAATTTCAAATAAAATACATCAGAAAACATAAATTTATTCATGTTCCTCTCCATGGCTGCAACTTTACCACTAGCAACTTTTCTATGCTCAGTCATACAAACATTGAAGGCTCAAATTTGAAAATCAACCCTGCAAATTAACATTGACCCAATTAATTCATTTTGATAAGTGTAACAAAACATGTTGATATGCAGTATCATGCATTATACATGAATATCAAGTGATTAGTTCAATAAGATGAATCACAGAACACTATAAAAAAGAACCCAAGACCTGCAAGTACCTTCTTCAACAGTAATAAAAGGAAGTGTTTTGCCCCTTGAATGTGCTAGATAGGCACAGTAGCAGACCTAAAAAGAAGAAAAAGTATCACCAGTTTAGTAAATTCAAGGATATCACCGAAATTGTAATATCATGTATCCAGTAATTGATAATAAAAGAGACCCCAGATCCCCTAAATTTTCACAATGTGTTTATATGTTGCTCTGACAGTCGCAAACTTATAAGTTTGTGTAGTTTATGAGATTGATGTTTAGCATTAGACCAGCTCCAATCAGAGAAAGAAATGGATTCAGCAAGGATTAGTTTCAATCCAGTTGAATGTCTGTTATCAAATAACAACGAAAAACACAAAATCTAGAGCAAGTTGAAAGTTCAAGATATTAGCTCACTCTTACTCATACACACCTTCATATATGTAATGTATATAGGCACAAAGAAGAAAAACAAAGCACCAACCAACATGCTAATTGCCAATGAAAATTTTATTCGGGGTAAGCCTACAAATGCATAATTCATATGACGAAAGAAGTTTAACTTCCAGTTCAGAAACAACCAACAAACAAGAAAGAAGTTTAACAAATATAGAAAAAGAAAAGAACAATTATAGTGGGATGACCAAAATGCCTGGTAAATTTTTGAGAAATGGTCAAATTAGCTTTGATTTGCCAACATTTCTAGCTCAGATGCTGAGCCAGAAAATGATTTTGATCAGCTCAGGAAAGTTTTAGTTTACTTAAAAACAAGAAAACAGATATATTGTAATCATGGAAACTTGCTTCTCTATCTTGCCAAACATAGAAAACAAACAAGAATAGATACTAGAAAGGATTGAATTTGAGTGATTACCCTCTTGAAGCAAACTGCTTTTAAGAAATCAAGGTTGCCCCAAAGATTAAGGCCAAGACCAAATGACCAATACTGGTGCTGCATAGGAAGAGAAGACTTTGTAAGTCAAGGTTTCCCAAGATAAATCATTTGTGGTTGTGACTTGCTGCTCTACATTATTTTTTAAGTACGTAATTAATTCTGACACGTGTGGAAAAATTAAGGCTGAAATAGAGAGTCCCCCCAACCAAAACAGATAGTTAACTTGAGAATGAAATGAGTAAACTCTATGACACAAACCTCAGCAGGGCCTAACTTTCCATTAACTGGTATATGTGCTACACACTTAATCCAGTCTTGGATAGCATCTGTGATGTGAGGGACAACCTACACGTTAAAAAAGAAAGAGAAAAGTAATCAATATAAGAAAAAAAGGGGCCAGATTGATATATCTAAAAAGAGCTCAATCTCAGACAAAATACCTATCTCTCTCTGTTTATAACATCCTGTGACCGAAACAAAGAAAATTCAAACCTTTGTCAGTTGTGGCATCAAAGATAAATAGATAATACAGATATTTTTGGAATCATTGATATATGTATAATATATTGATCATATATACATGTGAAATTTAACCAACGTGCCTGGTAAATCATTCCGGTAGAAATATTATTATCATGGGTCAGCTTGATTTCTAGGAATCGCTCATAGTTTCCAAGGTCCAGGTCCAACTGTGAACATTAGAAACAAAAATAGTAAACATAAAATCTGCAAATCGCTGAGTCTGTAGATTTGTGCAGAAGCTTCACACTTAAAACTAACCTGAACTAAGTCAAACAATTCTATTACCCTCCAGAAAGCCATTGCTTATTCCATACTATAAGGCTAAACAAGTTTGGATATTGGCATATTACAAACCTAAATCCCCAGACCAAGGAATAACTCTCCTAATCTGAAGCATATAGCTTAACCTAAAAGTTCCTACCCAAGAAATTTCAATCAAACTGAGGCCAATCAATGTCATCAGAGTCAACCAAATTCAATGAATAGACATACAAAACACAAAACAACATAGTGTCATCCTCGATAAAGTTTTGAAATTGAGATTGTCACCTGCGTTGAGAGAAGATAGTCCACAGCCATTCGCGTGTCTCGCCGAGTTCAGACGCGCAAGCAGTCACCTAGAAGAGAAAAACTAGAGAGGAGAGAGATCAGAAACCGAACTAAAGTGAGGGAAGAAAAAACTAGATCTAGTTCAGGTTTGAACTCTGAAGGGGACAAAGAGAGAGACAGAGGGGAAGAAAAACTAGATCTGGTTTTCGGGTTCCACTCGAGTCTCAATAGAGATTAGAAGGAAAGGGACTTTGTGTCAATTAAGCGTTCGATAAGCAAAGAAATTGATCCGACGGCTATCATACATATAAGCTGATAAAAGGATTAAAAGCATGTGTGTTTTTACAGTTTTGACCCCATTAACAGTGTCATACGGAATAAACAACTAATAATTTGCATCTACTGTGTACTATACACACTGTTGAACAGTGAGAGGGGAAAAAAACTCACCGATCTTTTATATCAGTGTAATACTATTCATTTTGGGACTGATGACTTTTTAGTGGCTAAAAAAAGGGTACTAATGGGGAAATTTATAGTAGTGTTTTCTGCTTTTATTTTTTGTTTTGGTTCTTTAGTTTGGTTTTTTAGCTTTTGGCTTTGAATAATTTTATTTAGACTTTGAGATATAATATGAGGGATTTTGGATCTCTCTAACTTGACGGAGAGACGTTGTCGATTTGTAACGGAACCTCATTCCGCTTCCCTCTAAACAAAAAACGGTACAAGGAAATAGTGTTGTCCTATAACTAGCGTGAGTAGTGTCCTTAAGTTGACACTCTGTCACACCCGTATTCCTTAATGTAATTCTAGATTTAAAAAAAAAAAAAAAAAAAAAAAGAGAGACAATGTACAATCCCTCCATTGGTGTACGGGGTTGCTAAGCCCATTGGGCCGGACTCACCCCTAGGCTAGTAGATATCGTGTTAGATGTCGACATGGATTATCGGTTATACCGGCCTGTACATGGATATTGGCTGTACCTGTACATGGATTAATGCCCACACAAAATAGATGGCAAATTGGAAATGATCTAGCCGACACAATAGGCTGTGCGGATCAAAACGTTCCAAATTTTCTTTTAGACTTTCTCTCCGGGACTGGACCAGGACGCGTGTCAACCTCTATCACTGCCACCTTGCCCTCATTAAGCTCTTTATAACATGCAAAGGGTGATGAAGAAGTAAACCATCTATTTATTCAGAGACAAGAGAAAGGAAGCCAGAAAGTAAACCGAGCAGCACACAGCGCATTTACAAGAATGGCAGCCAGCAATGTCATCTTCAACCTCTCAAGGTCCTCATTTCCTCAGTCCCCAGTTTCACAGTCCCTCAGTCCCTCTCTCAAAACCTCCAAGGTCTGCTTCAACTCCTCCTCCAACTTCTCCAAGGTAATCACTTGGTTAAAATTAACCACCACGTTCCTTCACTTCAATTTCAATGTAGGTACCCCGTTTCATTTATATTGACGTCTTTTGAAATTTCAGGTTGGAAATGCGGCAGAGAACAGTAGGAACTCAAGTTTTAGCCGGGCGTATGACGACAAGGACTGGAGTACTAAAGCAAAGCAAACCCTGGAAGACGATGTCGAGGGTGGAAAGCAGCGCTTCGAGGAAATGAAGGGAGCAGCGACCGAGTACGCCAAAGACACGGTGGAGAACATCAAAGATGCGGCGGCGACTATAGGAGAGAAGGCCAAGGACGGGTCGGACAAGGTGGGGGAGTCCGCGGAGAGTACCATGGAGAAGGTAAAGAAGTATGCAGATGGTGCAACAGAGAAGACAAAAGACGCGGCGGAGACTATAACGGGGGACGCTAACAAGGCGGTGGACTCCACAGTGAGTGCCAAGGACAAGGCTTACGATGCGGCGGAGAGTGGGGCAGAGACGGTGAAAGATAAGGTGAACGAGGGGACGAGCAAGACGGCGGACGCGGTGAAGAATTTGAAGTTGTAATTGACATGTTTGCATGTATGGATACATAAGCGCAGTGTAGTAGAATTTCTACATTGAAGCAATCGTCTTAACGTTTTGTATGGCAGAAAGATAATATCAATAGTCTGAAAAGCTTTCCTTGATATTTCTAGTTCAACTTTAATTTTTCAAAACTCTCTACCAGCCGCTTAATAACAAACAAACAAAAATATACTACCACTATTTAATAATTGATTATAAGTTTGGATAAAATTTCATGGTAATCCACGTATTATTACTATACCAAGTGAATAAAAGAGAACCGTTTGATATTTAAAGAGTTTTGCCATTATGTCAAAATGGTTCTTTTTTATTCAACTATTTAACCATTTGGTATTTCCATCTATTTTTCTATTAACGATAAATAATAACAAGTTTTACCATTATTATATCATATATTGATTCCTGAGGTAGTGAGGTTACAATAGAGATAACATTTACATTTAAATTTTATTTATTTATTTATTTATATTTTATTTTTTTGGGGCAAAGAATGGGAACAAGTTTGAACAAACAAGAGACAGTTAGCATAGGTGCCCAACTGGCTACAAGCCGAACTACATGTATGTGCATGTATGTATGTACATCGATCCTTTATAAGAAGGTAGCCGAAAAGAAATACGAATTAGAAGAAAAAATTGTTCTTATCTTTATCATGTCATTACATTGCCAGTTCCAGTACGTACAACTACATGTTGTCGTCTTTTATTAATTCATTAAAGTCGAAATGTTAGATTTCAGGGAGCATCTCTAGACGTAGGAACCAGTCGTCGAAGTTATCCTCCGCCATATCGTCACTATGCTCTGTGCCATGGCTGGTTAACTCGAGGTCTCTAGTTGTTTAGGGACGTCGTTCTTGGAGTTACTAGCTTCCTCAGTTTGTCTATTTGAAGAAGCATGATCCGCGAACAATGTCTCCAGGTTGTTTGTTTCTAGTATGTGTTCCTTGAGTTGTTGTTGTAGTAGTACCGCTGAAGAACTCTCATCTTCTTTAGTTCGGGCATTGTTGTAGGTATATATGCCTGTTGTTGTTGCTTCGGTAAGGGTTATGTTGTTGTTGTTACCGATCGTGGGGTTAGGATTCTTCTCTTGGTCGATGCTGTTGTCTTCGTTGGTGGTCTTGGTGGTGTTGTTAATGGCGGTGGTGGAAGCATTTACAAGGCAGCTACTGCTCTTGCTGCTGTTGTCTTCGGTATAGATTTGTTGTTGGTACGAGCAGGGCTTGGCATCATGTACTGGTCGCGGTGGAACCTTTCGAATGGAAATGTACTGTTTCCTCGCACAAAAAGAAGAGAAAGAAAAAGAAAATAGTTAAGAATACAGCAAACTAAGAGCACCTATGCAAGATATGAAGAACATTCAAAGCAAATATTGACAGCTCGATAAATTTATGGTATCATATTTAATGTGTTTTAATCGTAAATGCATGTAAGTCTCATAATAAATCTCATTAAATCACTGCCCTGTATATTATTGTCTTATTAATTTTATGAAGGGCGGCCCACTTAAACTGAATTCTACACATAAGTCATGCCTAAACACCCATTTTAGCCTTAGACGAATATGCTTTGGGCTGTCATTTATGTTTTATCTGATACAGCAGGCCAAGAGGGGGTGCAAGAGGAACGTGCATAGTCCCAGGCTCCTAGGTTTACATTCAAAGTTACCAGTACATCATTTACTCTAATTCATCCCCCTTGACTCTAATTCAAAGAAAACCGTCAGCATAACTGTAAAAGGTGAAAAGAAACTTTGTCAGCATGCAAGCAAACTGAAACAAATTAAACTCTTATCTTTCTTTCTTAATTCAATTTTCAAATTCAAAGTGTTCATCTATTACAAAATTCTAAATCCAAAGAGGAAAAGAGAGTAGAACTCACGAGATTCTTGCATTCATCTTCTTACAGATGAATGCTATCTCCCACCACCACTCCAGTTTGCCTAACAAAGTCTCCTGTTACGTTGAAAAATCGATTTATACCAGTCAGTGAAAACTGAACATTTTTCCATGTTTACAAAAAGAGATACCCATGCCAAAAGGAAATTTCATTTTACCTGTATGTTCAAGAACATACATTCGGCTGTTGTTAGTTATTGGTCCAGTACCTGTGTCCATTCAACAAGCAGAGAAAAGTGGCTTCAATAAACTGACTAAAACTCTTTACCATGTTTATATCAGTTCACTATCATATTATCATCAGTAAGCAGAGAATAGTGGCCTACTTGTATAGTTGTATGTCAAACCCCACTCTTGATTTGAGAGGACATCCTTGATCATCAACTCGATTCCTTCCTTGTCAGAGAGGCTGGGAAGGTATTTTTCTGCCTCCTTCTGTGAATGTGAACAGATTACAATGAAATCGATCAGTGACTTCATGACAAGAGAAAATTAATAAAGAGAATAATATTTAAGAGAGAAAATTAGACTAAAGACTAAAAAGCTCATCACCTTAGGAAGGACAATCCTGCCCCAAGATCCAACATCACTCTTCTTGATCTCCTTTTTGAACAAAAATCTCAGTTTCTGTCAAACAAAACGTCAGAACATAAACAATGTAAGAGAATATAAGATTTCAGAGACAAAGTGAGAAAACAAACCCACTGACCCTGTTATCCGGTGTGCCGAACAAGTAGAGGTCTTGTTCGTTGTTCTGCGCATCAGAACCAGCACCAGTTGCATCCCTCTCTCCTCCCATTCTCGAAGAAGCAGTTGCGGCATGAGCATCATTTCTTGTGCTCAGAATAAATCTTCTTTGTTGGCGTGTCATTCTTCTCTCCTCCCTCGCAGCCCCGGATACACTTGCATCGACAGCAGGACTTGGGACTGGAGAGGGATAGACTGGAATGTGCCATGGAAAAAAGGGCTGCTGCTGCCAGGAAGGGTGTGGTGGTGGGTTCTGAACCGCCGGATAATTGTACGACAAAGATGTGTGAGGGGCATTTTGATCGGAGTTGTACGACAGTGAAAATTTATGGCTAAGGACCCAAGACTTTGCCCCTTCGTCTGAGTAAGCAGCAACTAGGCCCAGCAAACCTCAAATGATATTAAATCCTAAGAAGAATGTTGTTGATTTCTTCCCAGCAGCTCCTCTCCATGTTCACGGCAGTGAATTAGTGTGCAATTTTAGTAAAGGCTTGGCAAGATATGCATGGCGTGGGAGCTAGAAAAGCATGAGTTTCGGAAGAAGAGATTCCGGCCATGGTATGATTTTCTGGGTTTTTGGGTTAAGGTTGATTGGGAGGAATTGATGGCTAGGGATTCAGAGATAGGGCTTGATCTCTTGCTTGATGTTTCTGGGTTGTTGTGGCTTTTGTCCTTCTAGTGGGAGAGAGGAAGCTTGGGAAAGCTTGGGAGAAGAAGAGTGCTAGAGAGCTTGCTAGCCCGCTCCGTTCCCCTTTCACAGCAGCTATAACCATCGATTTATAGAGTGGTGGTGGCTTAGGTCCGCTGCTGTTCCAGGAATCTTGCTGCTGTGTTTCCAGGATTCCCGTGTCCTTAAGATCTCATTGCTAATTCCAAGAATCCTGCTGCTGTGATCCCATGAAATCTGCTGCTGTAATCCAGGAATCGTGATTCCAAGATTTTGCTGCTGGGATAAGAGAGGTCATTGTTTTGTCTCGGTTCAAAGGTATAGTTTTGGTAATTGTGTAAAAGAATGCAGTATGGTATTTGAGATGTATGGTTATTAAGTAAAATGGTTTGGTGTTGGGTAAAAGAAGTGTTGCTGTGATTAGAGATTTTTGGGTTCTTTCTTCTTCACTTACCCATAATCAGAATTGGGCTGTTGGGCTTGAATTTCGGTCCCCAAGTCCAAAATTACCAACAAGCCTAAAACTAATAATGGGCCTCATGCATTTCCGTTACCTTCCACACCACACCCGCTCTTGCAAGCCCCAAATGCGTGAATGTGGCTGGGGTCCACATGCGTGGCATGATGATTGTCGTTATAATTTGCTTATTGGGCTTGAGAAATGAATTGGGTCTGATAGCTGGATTTTTGGGCATCAACATTAGCCCCCTTGATTATGTAGGCTATGCAATGACTATGAAATAGGCTACATAATCAATAAGAAAGTAATCTAAGGTAAGCATGAAAACCAAGTGTATAGAAGCATGGAATTTGAGAGAGTTAGCCGCATGAGAATTTGAAGCATTTGCGTGATTTGCATCACAGAAGAATACATGTGTTTACGAGGACAATGAATAAAATAAGTAACCATAAGATAACGAGAATGAGTTAAGTAAAAGTAAAATTGATAATGAATTAGAGGAAAATGAGAATGAACTTGAACTAAAAAAACGGAAGGACCAATACGGTTAGAAGCCGCGTATATGTTTTGTAAAGCATGAGCATAACAATAAAAGCATTTGCAAAATAATTGACAAATGAAAAGAAAGTTAAAACGAAATAGATAAGTATGTGTGTTAAATATGATATGTGGTTAGAGTAAAGTAGGATGTGCATAATGAAAATAGAGAGCATAAAAGTATTTATTTGCATTTGGCTTATAGATATGCTTGATGGTTTGTTTCGCATGGTGTGTGAAAAGTTCCATTTTCTTTGTTTGGCTTCTACATGCTTGATTATGTGTAGAATGAGTTGTTTTATGCTTGTCTTAAATTTGCTTGAGCTTGTGGCAACTATGCTTAGGCATGTGCATTGATAGTTTTGGCTTAATGTTGCCTTAATCATTTAGCGGACCAAGGGAGAGTGCGTGGACTTTGAAATGTACATGCTTAGGAGAATAAGCTTGGCATGACTCTCATATGATCTATGATAGATGCACGACCTTAGGGAGGAGCTTGGCATGGCTTTGCATGTATGTTTGATGCTTGTATGCATAGTATCATGCTTGCTTGGGTTTTCTTTGCCTAGCATGAACTTGTTTAAAGGCTTGGCGTATTCCTCTTGGTCGTGGATCTACTTGGCTTGAGCATGAGCTTTGGCATGAGCGTTAACGTGGGCATGTGCTTGGCATGAGCCTATGATGAGCACGAGCTTGGCATTGTGTTTAGCTTGCATTAGATTATTGTATTCCTCTTGGTCGTGGATCTGCTTGGCTTGAGCATGAGCTTTGGCATGAGCGTTAACGTGAGCATGTGCTTGGCATGAGCCTATGATGAGCACGAGCTTGGCATTGTGTTTAGCTTGCATTAGATTATTGTACTTATGGTTTAACATATGAATTAGTAATATGCATGAAAGTGTGATAAGTGTTCTCTTAAATATGTTGAATGATTAAGAGAGAGAGAGTGCATGGGTATGAGCTTCAGGAGGTAAGCTGAGTACTCATGGCAAGTGTGGGCTTGAACTTTGAGTAATTTCTTGTTGCATCATGGAATTTTGAACAGATTGCTCATATTTATGACTTCCATTAGATTTTGCTTTAGGATTGTATATGAATTATGAACACATTTATGACTTCCATTAGATTCATAAAGCATGATTCAATTATGTGCATGACTGAGGAGTGCAAATTTCAATTTGACCAGCAAGTAGCTTCGATGTAGGTGTGGATCTTCACTGATTGCGGTGATCACCGCGGAAACTGATCGCCTTAATCGCATAGCCCCCAAGTGTCAAAGCATATTATTCTGATATACTGCTTGTTTTAGAGTGTGATGATGAATACTGCCTTTTGCTTGGAATTGGCTTGACTGACCATTGATTACTTGCTCCAATGATTTTGACTTAATTGAGTATTGCTTGTTGCTTGATTGAGTATTGATTGCTTACTCAAATGGTTTTGGCTGGAGAAACAGGCACCAGAAATCCTTTGCGTGCAAATAGAGTTGTCCGTGCGTAGGACTTCATGTTGGCTACCATACGCTGGTGACTCATTTGGTATTGCACACAAAGTAGCCTCGTTGGGATGATAGTACCTCCTCAAATAAATAAGTGATTAGCACAAGTGATTAGGACTTCATATAGTTTGAAATATTGAATGATAGCATAAAGGATTGAATTGTTCGTGGGACTACGAAAAATGGTTAATCTTGTACATATGACAGAAGACTAATTTGGACGTGCTCAAAGATGAATCAAGAATTGGTTATACAACAATAGTTATGGTTGACACACAACCCGCACTGATCACACAGATTTTATGGCAATAGTAACAACAATTTTTTTTTTTTTTAGTATAATTTGGAGTAATATATAGAATTAATGATGTTGTTTGTTTGGTGCGGTGAGACCACATATGAGTAAAGCAAATGCACTTGATTGATGTGCATAGGTGTGCAGCCGTGTGCTCTGCAAGGTATACATGTGCGGGGTAGTGTGTTATATTTAATTGAATATGGATAAGACAGGTGGCCTGTATGCCATAGTCGTGTTTGACATGTATGCTCAAAGCTGATAATCAAATAGGAATTATGCATGAATTTTATAATTGAATACTGTACAGGGGCTTGGAGCATATGATGCTTCTGAACATATCTTTATTGAATGGAACTCAAGAATCAAGAGGCATGGGTAGTAGGCTCATGTACGAGCGTGCACTAATATAGGCATAGGAATATAAATATCATAGGTTTTATGCAATATGCTGTAGCTTTAAAAAAATAAAAAATGATTATGGTGATGACCACCAACAAAGAATATGTGTCTATGTATAACTATGCAAGCTAATACGTGATGTGCGATACATATGTTTCATGCTTGGTCAGTTGTCGTAATGCATGTACATGCCAAAGGAATAATCAATGACTATCATGGTATAATTTAGACTAAGAGGCTGAGATAGCTTAGCTTTGTTTTAGTTGCTACGTTCTCGGTTTCCAGGCAATTCCAAGCACAGTGGGTGCTAAAAGTGGAGTTGCAGGGAGGAGCCACTGACTGCTCGATTTTTAGCTAGCAAATTTTCATGGCTTAACAGGCCGACGTGCGTAATATTATTAGATACAGAGTAGTAGATGCTTGCTAGTGATGTGTGGGTAAGTGATGCGTGCTGCCATATGGCCCAAGCAAATAAATATAGACTTGCAGATTAGTATAAATTGAATTCATCAATGCTTGACATGCAAACCTCTAGTATACATTATATGTATGCGCACTACATAGTGCTGAATGACCCATCATGTATAATTGAATATATATATATTAGTTAAAGATCAACTAGCAAATCATGCTTATATATATAGTGCTACCAAGGTGTCAAGTGTGTGGTCATGTTTTCAGCTGCAAATCAAGGGCGGCGAAGGGTGCCACAAATCCATTATATATAAGAAACAGAGAAAGCACCAAGATGGGCAAAGTAGAGGTGAGATATTAATTGAATTAATGTGTATAGACCGCTTATCTTTGAATGGAGGCTATGGTTTCCATTAACTGGTAGCTGTCCAAGGAGGAGAGACTAGAGCCTGGAGCCGCTCATAAGTAGAAAGATCGGAGTACGTTGCCCATATATGAGACATCATGCCAGTTAGCGAGTACCGATAATGTACTTGTTTTGCTCGTATGAAAAAGTTTTCCCTTTGGGGTGATAGCGCCTCGCCAAAAATAAGTGATTAGCAGCTTATTCATGCGAAATTACATATATATGTCATGTAAATGTACTGAAGTATAGTATAATTATGACTTCATGACATTAATTGAAGTGTGAAGCAAAAAGTGAGAGCTGATCAATCTTTTGGTCACGGTATATGAAACTTAAATTGACATAACAGGACATAATAATGTGTCTATGTGACATACATGTCTTAATTAAAAAAAAGAACATAATCAGCACTTTTTGGAGGATAAAAGCAGACTAACAGCAAGGATTTGTAGAGCTTGATACTAGAACACGTACCAAACAGCTATATGTGTGCTAAGTGAGACTGATGAAAATGGTAACCTAGCATGTTGAATTATTCATGGCCATTAGGCAATCACTGGTCGTTAACAGGCATATATGCAGCAATAAAGAGAGAAGATACGCAATATAAGTATGTTGAATATGTGTCTCCGAGTTGAATTTCAATAGGCAATGAACTTAATGTGGGATTGATTTTCTACAATATACATGGGCACTAGGGCTTATAGTGCCGGATGCATCAATCTCATAACACCATGCAATTGTAATTTCGATATCTATACAGAAAACTATAGTGGTTTTGTGACATATGGTGTTTAACCCGAAGTGATTATGAGTCTTTTCATAGCAGCCACGTGCTTAAGAGTAGTAACTTGACACCTTCTATCAAGATTATGCCAAGAAGTGAGGTGTGTCAACTTGATAATTATAACCAGCAAGTAATCTAAGCACATGTGAACTTTATGGCATTGTAGTTTACTATACTTGGAAATTGTGTAGTACCATTTATCAAGAGCATGCGGTGCAGGCACACAATAGGCATTGAAATGAAACAACTAGGTGTCTAGCAGAGAATATAGTGCATGTATCAAACAAGTTCTTATATGAACACATGGCATCAGAACAAATTAGTGTATGTATGCATAACAATAATTATGTTATTTGGTGAAGGGCACGTGCTGGCACATATATTTAACTGGCAATGACTCTGAGATATAAGTATGATTGCATATAGGAAAGGAACTTAGCTTTTCTTCTTCCTTCTCAAGGTGGTCTGTTGCCGGGAGCACAAGTTTGTTGCCTAGCGTTTGGATGGCTGTCCACCAGAGCAACCTTGTTGCGTCTCCAAATAAAGAAGCTGCTTCAGATGGGACTTGGGTGAGTGATGTCGGATGCCGGTATTTGCCAGATTGGGTCATCTGGATAAGCTGCCGAGAGGGGAAAGTGCTGCTGGGGAGCGAAGTTGATACCGAAAAGCAAAGCTGCTGGCAAGAGGAACTGCTGAGATGGAGCATGGGTATCGGGATGTGAATGTGCCGGGAATTGGGTCACCGAGATGGTTGAGCTCCGTGAGGGAGTCGCCGCCGAGAGAGACAAGGGCACTGCGGGGTTGCCGACCACGGAGAGAGTATTTGAGATTTAGAGAGCACGAGTACCCAGTGAAGATCTGGGTGTCCAGATCGATTTTGGGTGACCTTGGCTCTGGCGTGGGCTCCCTCCAAGCATCGTCGGCGATGTAGTGGTTAGGGCCGACCCACCGACAACTTGCATTCGTTAGAGAAGATGCAAGAGGAGAGGGAGAAGACTCTGGGTGTCTAGAGAGAATTTCTATAGCTACTGTGTTTCAGCGCGTGACCTCACCTTCGACATCGTCGGACATCGCGGAGGCTAAGGTGGACTCGCCGGAGGCCTATGAGCGCGGTGGTAGTGGAGGTGAGTTGCGGTGGTGACCGGAAGTAGGTGATGGAGGAGAGAAAAAAAGCCCAGATCCACTTTCTCTCTCCTCAAACTCTCTGTAAATTGCAACATTGATTACAACTTGCACAGGGTGTTTATTACTTGCTCCCAACATTGATTACCAAGATCAGAGATTAGCCCAGCATGCGTCCAGCAAGGAAGACGTTAGCTGCAGGAATAAGAAGTTAGCTGCTGGAATAATGGCCTAGTCCCCAGTGAAGTCGCCAAAAATGTGAGGGGCATTTTGATCGGAGTTGTACGACAGTGAAAATTCATGGGTAAGGACCCAAGACTTTGCCCCTTCGTCTGAGTAAGCAGCAACTAGGCCCAGCAAACCTCAAATGATATTAAATCCTAAGAAGAATGTTGTTGATTTCTTCCCAGCAGCTCCTCTCCATGTTCACGGCAGTGAATTAGTGTGCAATTTTAGTAAAGGCTTGGCAATATATGCATGGCGTGGGAGCTAGAAAAGCATGAGTTTCGGAAGAAGAGATTCCGGCCATGGTATGATTTTCTGGGTTTTTGGGTTAAGGTTGATTGGGAGGAATTGATGGCTAGGGATTCAGAGATAGGGCTTGATCTCTTGCTTGATGTTTCTGGGTTGTTGTGGCTTTTGTCCTTCTAGTGGGAGAGAGGAAGCTTGGGAGAAGAAGAGTGCTAGAGAGCTTGCTAGCCCGCTCCGTTCCCCTTTCACAGCAGCTATAACCATCGATTTATAGAGTGGTGGTGGCTTAGGTCCGCTGCTGTTCCAGGAATCTTGCTGCTGTGTTTCCAGGATTCCCGTGTCCTTAAGATCTCATTGCTAATTCCAAGAATCCTGCTGCTGTGATCCCATGAAATCTGCTGCTGTAATCCAGGAATCGTGATTCCAAGATTTTGCTGCTGGGATAAGAGAGGTCATTGTTTTGTCTCGGTTCAAAGGTATAGTTTTGGTAATTGTGTAAAAGAATGCAGTATGGTATTTGAGATGTATGGTTATTAAGTAAAATGGTTTGGTGTTGGGTAAAAGAAGTGTTGCTGTGATTAGAGATTTTTGGGTTCTTTCTTCTTCACTTACCCATAATCAGAATTGGGCTGTTGGGCTTGAATTTCGGTCCCCAAGTCCAAAATTACCAACAAGCCTAAAACTAATAATGGGCCTCATGCATTTCCGTTACCTTCCACACCACACCCGCTCTTGCAAGCCCCAAATGCGTGAATGTGGCTGGGGTCCACATGCGTGGCATGATGATTGTCGTTATAATTTGCTTATTGGGCTTGAGAAATGAATTGGGTCTGATAGCTGGATTTTTGGGCATCAACAAGATGATGAACTATCCAGAGTTGAAAATGAAGAAGAGCTGATGGTGGTTGTTGTTGGAGTGAAAGGTGGGCGGGAGTTCTCCATTATCAACCACTGGAAGGGAGGGAAGTCGGTCTTTAGATGTTGGTGATACAGAGTTGCACTCACTGTTTGGCTGGTACTGCCTGGTTGGGTTTGGTGTCTACGTTTGTGTGTGGGGTGTGTTTAAGCAGGCAATGGGGAAGCTGGGAGTTCCAATAGATACCATTCAAGAGGGAGAGAATGGGTTTGGCCGTTTAGGGCTTGAAAGTGGTCAAGGTGTGTGGTTTGCTATTTCCACGGAAGGGTTCCTGTGTTGCAATAGATACCATTCAAGAGGGAGAGAATGGGTTTGGCTGTTTAGGGCTTGAAAGTGGTCAAGGTGTGTGGTTTGCTATTTCCACGGAAGGGTTCCTGACTTCCTGTCTTTGCAACACGACTGCAAATCAAAAACCTCCCCCAGAAATGGCAAATGACCAAACCTTGACCTTTCTAGTTATGTTTTTAATATAATCAGTTTTTTTTTTTTTTATAAGGGGTGTCGTCACTGGGGGTCGTTTTAAAAGGTTGCAAGGTGATATTTTTTGTTTATATAATGTTTGGGATGTGAGTAAACAAGGTTGTTTTAAAGTTTGGAATGTGAGTAAAAACAGGGGCAGCATAACCTGAGGAACTCAATGAAATCTGTGCTTTCATTTCCGTCTTGATTTGAAGCATTCCATGGTTTGAAGCCGCATCTTGCTTCTTGCTTCTCATTTGTTCAACCACAAAGCATGAACCCAAGACTCCTTTGAGTCCACCCTGCATAAAAAAGGGAAATGATCTTTCGTCAGAAATTTATTCATGTTCTGTTTCAAAAATCTGAATCCAGACCAAGAAATATGCAGGATTTTATCTATAATTGATGTGCCAAAATCAACATGCCATATTTTCCAACAGAATAGTACCACAGATGGAATTGCATTTTATTGTTACTGTGGCCTTGATTCTTAAGATTGTGAACAAACCAAATATATAAAATAGTGTCAATCCCTGGTAAGAGGACTATCTTTGCTTTTGGACAAAATTGAATGGAAATTATGCTACTTCAACAAAAATTTGACTTGGTTTTGCATGACAGAAACTCAGTTTATCATTAGGGTGACGCAAAGGCTAACTTTAACTATATAAACTCTGATAAATTGATAATCTTCCTTTCTGAGCAAGATCCTGATATATTACCAAAAATTAATAAAACACAACTTCAGACAGATTCTATAGGTAATAATTTAAACAAATAAAGTAATGAAAACATCACAAAACAGAAGTGGGAGAAATCCAAATAGAAGGCATCATAACTTGAGGCATTTATGTATCATTTACATATGTATGCTGATCAAAGAAAGAAATCATGAATCATAATATCAATTAATAAATCAAGCAGAGTTTTTTATTAGTAACACGCATGATACTTGAAAGGATTTACAATGCTATAAGATCAGAATGCAGTACTGGTTCTTAGTACTTACAGAGTTCACCACAGAATGAGTAAAGAAATTCTCCATGGCATGAAAATCTCTTACATTCATCACCAAACAGAAAACTTCAATTGCTTATACGAACTGTAGGAAAAGAAAAAGAACAAGGAAGAGAACTTGAATATGATTTGTGAAGATGCCTTGAGAAATCATCCAGCGTTATATAGACAGTGTAAAGAGCATCTCGACAAACTGCATGCAGCTAGCTTGCCTAGGTGATTACACCTGCCTCAGGCGTGTCGCCCATGCATGATTATATATACTCGACCTCTAAAACCTGAAACGAACCCCTCTAAAATGTGAAACGCACCCATCCTCGGAAAGAACAAATAGGGTAATTAAGTTTATGTCTATTTGGTTCCTAATAATTTATTCCTAAGTTTAGATATTTATCGTTGTTGATGATAATATGAAATTCAGTTTATTTCTCTCATAAAGGAAAATATTTGGGCATGTAATTTCACCTATGCTAAATACTCAACAGAGCTAACAACATGAGAAGACTAAAGACCTTTATGTCAAATAGCAGAGCAGAAATTAGTAGTAAAAGAAGTAATTCAAGTTTGTTAGTAAAACAAGTACTTCAAGTTTGTTTTCAGAGTTTTATTCAAGTCAGTCAATTAAAAGTAGGGATATTTCCTTAGGTTTTAGACTATTATTCAGAGATTAGCTAGATCTTATAATGTAGTTCGCTACAGCAGGAAAGAATACAAAATAAAATGCATACACCATCCATATTGACAAGCCACAAGATCGATATGAGAATTCTGTAGTTCTGTAATTCACTAGCAATTCTTTTTCAGAGCAGAAATTAGTAGTAAAAGAAGTAATTCAAGTTTGTTTTCAGAGTTTTATTCAAGTCAGTCAATTAAAAGTAGGGATATTTCCTTAGGTTTTAGACTATTATTCAGAGATTAGCTAGATCTTATAATGTAGTTCGCTACAGCAGGGAAGAAAAAAAAAAACGCATACACCATCCTTATTGACAAGCCACAAGATCGATATGAGACTTCTGTAATTCACTAGCAATTCATTTTCATAATAAAGCAGTAAGTTGCAGACAAATGGTCCATGATGCAGAACTAAATATGCTATGAAGTTCATGACAATATATGTATTCCTCCTGCAATGAGTGACAATGTAGTTCATTACGTACAAGACTCACCACCTATATATGAATATCATGCTCCTGCTTTTGTTGGTCATCTTTCTTGGAAATTTGACAGTGTAATCTTTAATCACAGTGATATGACCATTTGAAAATTGACATTAGCAGTTGATCAACCTTTAAGTGAAAACTCAATTCATATATATAACCCAAAATCTCAAACATCTCAAACACAATGGCAAGGAATACTTCACGGATATAAATTCTCTCTACTGTAACCGAGGTAGTGATTCTAATACATAGATTCATAGGTAGGTTACTGCAAGAGTTTTCATGAATGCTAAAGAAAGCAAAGCACCATGTTATAATCCAAGTTAAAGGGACAATTTTAATGGTTTAAATTGCCTTCTTCCTTCTCTAAATCCATTGCTTCCAGATTTTTCATTTTTCGAACTATACTAGAATCACAGCCAAGTATTACTGAAACTGCAGTCATAATAAACCCAGTTGAGCTCACTTGAGCTGGGAATCATTGTCCCCAATTTAAATATCTAGGTTTAAAATTTGAAATTGTGAATTGACACTTTTGCACATAGGGATACATAATTAAGCCCGGTAATAGTAAAACTGTGAGGGGAAAAGAGAGAGGTTTGTGGTAACTGACCTGAACTTGAAAATGTAGTGATGGTTCCATTTGAGGTTTTGCGTGACTGAAACTGAAACGGTCGGAGCAGCGCAACTGGACAAAAGCTTGACCTTCTAAGCAATTTTGAATCAAAGTTTTGCTCCTTCCGCAAGAAGCAAGCGTTTCAACTATCTTTCTTAAATACCGGGTCAACAAGTTGCTCGCTCACACCATCCATACTTTTGGACTCCAAGTTGCTCACTTAACGGTTGAGTGTAATACTTGTATGCAATGTTCATATGGGTCGATGAATTAGTCTTTTAGCCAGAAAGCTCTTAGACTTAGAGTTTGGGCCTATTAATAATAGTAAGAGTTTGAGCCTATTAATGGCAAATTTCTGTACATCAACATGGATTAAATGTCTAAGCAAATAGATGACCTTCCAATTTGGTAAATTGGATGGGCTTTATCTGGCCCATAAAATTGAGTCACCGTCCATGAACATACGGATCAAAACGATTCAATTATCTTTTTTGACTTCTTGAACGTGAAACTGTGAAAGACATGTGTAACCTCCTAAGCGCCCCAGCAAATTGACCTAGACGCGTGTCGGCCATTGACACTGCCACCTTACTATATTATATCATGCAAACCCTAGAAAGCAGTAAGCTGGAAGAAGATAAACCAAAGTACAAACACAGAGAACAGAAAGAAAAAACACAGAGTGCAGTAACTAAGAACAATGGCGAGCCTTTCATTAGCAAAGAATCTCATCTTCAATCTCTCAAAGTCGTTTCCTCAATCCCAAGTTTCACTCTCTCTCAGACCCACTCTCAAAATCTCTAGGGTCTGCTTCACCTCCGCCTCCAAATTCTCCGAGGTAATTACTTGAAAATTACTACTTCAAGTTTTAAAGTCTGAACCCCATTTTATGGATACTGACATTTTCTTGATTTTTCAGGGTCGAAATGCGGCGGAGGAGAATAGGGATTCAAATTCTCACCGGCCGTATGCTGATAAGGACTGGAGGGACAAGAAAAGAGGGTACGGCTCTGCTGAAGTGAGCAAGCACGCGAAAGAAACCATGGAAGAAGGACTAGAAAAAACCAAGCGGGAAGCAGAGGAGATGAAAGAGAGAGCGAAGGATTACGCCTATGAAGCTAAGGAGAAGACAAAGAGTGCGGCGGAAACCATGGAGGAGAAGGCCAAAGAGGGAACGTATAAGGCTTCAGAGACAGCGGAGAGTGCCAAGGAGAAGGCAAAGGACTACGCTTATGATGCTAAGGAGAAGACGAAAGACATGGCTGGAACTGTCGCGGAGAAGGCTAAGGAGGGGACTCACAAGGTGGCGAAGACTGCGGGGAGTGCTAAGGAGAAGGCCAAGGACACGGTTTATGAGGTGACTGAGAAGGCAGAGGGTGTGGCGGAGACGGTGGCGGATAAGGTGAAAGGAGGAACACATAAGGCTGCGGAGACCGTGAAGGATACAGTGAAGGGCGCTTGGGAGGCGACTAAGGAGACGGGGCAGGCAATCAAGGAGGCAGTTGTGGGGCCCGATGCGGAGGTGGCAGTGGTCGTGGAGGACACGTCAGATGATGATATGGCGGTTGATCCTGTTGAAGAGAGTACTTCGTCCGATGAAGATGTGGCAGTGACCGGAGGGAAGGGATGGATGCTGATGTCATTGAGCGGAGGCGTGCTGCTGGGTATAGGTCCGATGAGGACCTGTCGGCGGAGGCAGAGCTTAGGCGGAGGACCGCCCATAAGAAGGCCGGTGACAAGAAAGATACCTGATCATGACAAGATGAACATGTTTTGCAACGTACTGTTTTGTGGCTATTTGTGTTTTCAATAGTTGTAATTAATTAATAAATCAAGGATGTTCGTTATGAGGTGGAAGCTTTGCTTTCCTACGTTCTTTTGAATTTGTATGTTGCGACACTGCTCAAGTTTTATGGAAAAGAAAATATTTATATGCGCCATTGTGACCCTGTGAGATTGTGGGTGTATATAATGGTTGGGCGGTGCAGCAAGTCTGACCGGGAATGATTGACGTTCAAGGGACACCCGGGTCGTGGGCCTGGTCAGGTTGGTGGGCCTGTCTTCAGTCTTTGGGCCTCTACTGGTGGGCTACTATATATTATGTTTTATTTTGTTTTTATAATTTGTTTCAAGTTTGGGTGTCTTTTTTCTACAATAAATCTCTGTCAACTCTTGATAAGGTCAGGTGAGTTTTGCATACATAGTATGTCTTGTCTATCCTAGCGAGATGGCAGATTTTGAATTGGGTGTAACCTTCTAATGGTATGATGAAACTTCGTGTCGACAAATTTCTTTCTGCTTGTCAGCCAAGGTTTCAAATTTCGATTTCGGTTTCGATTTCGATACTTTAAATCTAAGGAAATTTCGGAGAAAGTTTCGATTTTGGTGGAAATTGCGGTTAAAAATAAAGAAATCAAATTAATTGCATTTATAAAATGATATTTTTGAATGAAACTTTTACATATATTAAACTAACCTATAATAAACCTATTTACAATGTAACATCTCTAAAATTATACATTTATAATAGAATTATGATATTTTATATGGACGAGTAATTAACTAGTACTGTAGTATGTTGCTAAACTAGTGTTTTTATCTATGTGTATTGATAATGTGTTGTATATTGATAATGTAAATATGATTTACTTTTTTTAATAATTAGAAAATTACAAGGGGGTGGTGCGGGGCACGTAAAACCAAAACTCCGTGAATGAAAATGAACAAGTACAACAAAAGGAATATAAAAGCTACTATGATGTGGTTCGATCGAGCTGGTTGAACTGCTTTCATTTAGTATCATACAATACTACTCCCAAGTACATGAATTTTGGAAATGATTTTCGTACTTCATCACATGGTTATTGTGTGTGTACATGTTGTTCCATTTCCACATGCAATCCATATATCGGATATTGTTAAATTATCTAATATGATGTTACAGTGTATGAAGCATACAATATTTGAGACGAAGCCAAAAGGAAATCATGTTATGGTTGGAGCATTCAACTTCGTAGATAAAAACAAAAAGGTTTTTTGTTGTATTAACTTGATTGCAAAAAAAAAAAAAAAAAAATCATAATTTCATATTTTCTCTATAAAAGTATGAAGTAAAAATTCATTGTGGGTGACATAAAAATTTAGCAGAAATTTTGGAGAAAATTTCGGTGTGAATTTTTAAATATATATTATGTGTGTAGATATTTCAGAAATTAACAATTTCGTGGAAATGTACAGAAAATTTCTGAAAATTTCGAAAACTTCTGACGGAAATGATATAGCATATGAATTTCGTTTCGGTACTTCAAAATTACGGAAATTTCGGCAATTTCGGAGAAATTTAAAACCTTGTTGTCAGCATATTGGGAAAGCTACTTTATTAGTTCTATGGCATTGGTTTAACTTTCTGATATACCATCACTGTTGTAAAGCAAATAGAGTAGTCAATATGACACTATTTGCTAATTGATGCATGTTGAAATACATGGTAGTTGTAAAGACTCTTATTATTATTCGAGGTCTTCTTGAAGTGTATTGTAATATTGGGTTTAGCTTTTATGTCCCCTCCTTGTTTCATCGATTTCATCAATCAAGACCTGAGGACGGCCGCACCAGCCCTTATTTAAAAAAATATATATAAAAAATAGTGTCATGTTGAGGCTTATAAGGATAGTCGGGAAGGGAGAGTTGAGCTCTGGGTACCATGCCTTGTAGACTAGGGTCAGAAGTCCTACAAACAGAATAGTGGTAGTTTTATGTTGCCATTCAATTCACTAACCTTATTTTAGGGTGTATAATAATTAATGTGATAAGTGAAGAATGCCCATGTAGAGCTGTTAATGTGGGTTAGGAAACAGAATTTTACTTGTATTAGGTAAATTCAGGCTCCTTTAAAACTTGGATTTTTGTTTGTAGGTGCATCACTAATCGGAGTCGGAGGGTTGTTGGAATTGCACACTAACGTAGGTCTAATTATTCTTCATGATCTTTCGTAGGGTAGGTTGAATATAAAGTTAGTAACTCTTTATGTTGTGTACTTGTTGAGTCACAAATTACCTACGCAATTGTGCCCATAATTATGAAAATTGAATTGTCTTCCATGCTATTTTACCTTTTTTTAATCCATTTCCTTTTATTTGTAGGAAACCTTGCATTGAGAATAAAATGACTATTTGAGGGTTGAAATGTGGAGATTTGAAGCTAGGGGAAGAAGACACAGAGATTGGAAGAAAATTGCAACTAGACTTTTCTAACGATTTTTCAGGCAAACTTTTCCAACGACTTTTCCGGCGAACTTTTCCTGCGAGCCGCCACTCATGGAGGGTCTTTTCTCCAGCAAAGGAGGACCATGGTGGTGAGAATCTCCCATCACTTGAAATTCAAATATCTCCCTACACCTTGTCCTTTTATCACCTTACCAATTTGGGACCATTTGGGGGACAATGGTGTAAGAGCATCTCTTGCACACTTGGGGACCAAAGATGACACACCTAGATTATCAAAAAGAGACCAAAGACCAATTATTCAGAATTCTTGACTCCATTCAATCATCTACACCCTATCCAAGATCCATTTTCTCTCTAGAGAAGACACCACCATTTCCACCACTAAAACCACCATCTCCACCTCTAAAACCTTCATTTCCACCACTACAACCTCCATTTCCTCCACCATTCAACACCACAACTCACCTTAGAGATTTCAAATTCACTTTCTTACCAATATCAAGAGCTTGGAGCAAGGAGAAGGAGGTGAATACCACCACATTATGTTCTTGGAGACCCATCTCCACCACCTCTTCCGGCATCATCAATAGTCACCTTTTACTCCTTATCTCTTTATGTATTTGACGTTTAATAGAATGTTGAACCTTGTGTATCTAGGTATGTGTGAGTAGTGAACTAGTTGGGGTTAGGGTTGAAAGCCCTAGCCAAACTTGCTTGGATTGATGCTTTTGTTTATAAATTGATACAAATTCATGTTGTCATTCTCACATGCTAAGTCAATAGTTGAATGCATTACTTAGACCTAATCAATTTGAGTTATGTGTTTGCCATGACATGAAGTTTTTCCTAGAGATTGATTACCTTTAGACAAAAAGGGAGCATGAAAGCACACCATGTGTGCATGTGAGGGTAGTGAGCTAAAATCACCTAGAGATATGATTGGTTTGCTTGATCGGTTACCTAAACTCTAACCTTTATGCATTTAGGGGCAAAGGATTGAGACCTATCCGGTAATTGAATTTGTCTCTAGGTACTTAGCTCTAGACTTATCCGGTTAGAGTTAATAAAATGAAAGGGGTTTAAGCCATAGTGGTCCTATCCGAATGCTAAGAGGGTAGTTGGACAATTAGCTTTGCATCATTTATATTCAATTGCTTTATTGCTTGCAAGGGAGGTAAAAGGTGAAACCCGATGCCCTAACTCCCATCCATTTGATAACAACTTGTTTTGTTTAGCTTAGTTTATATTACTTGCTTTCATTGTTTCAATTTAAATAGAAACCAATCTCAAAATCAAAATCAAATCGCTACACACCATCTTGCACATACTCATCATGAACGTTGGTTCACTTGTGAGCCTTTGTTTGTGATTGTACATTTGCATATTCTTCTAGTTTTTCCTTAGGTTTTCCCTAGCTAGGAAAGGATTTACCAATCCTCGTGGGTTCGACATCCTTACTTAATCCCCTATTCTATAACTTGTACCTCTTGCACTTGAGGGTAGCTTTAATGCTAACAAGTGTTTGGCGCCGTTGCTGGGTATTGGTGTGAAATCTAATCCCTAGCTTGGGTAGCCTTAGGGATTAACTAGAAATTTTCCTTGTTTTTATTTTATCTTTGTTTGCCGACTAGTCGTTGGTCTTCGCCGACCAGTCGTTTGTGTTAATTTCGTGTGATTTTTGTCTCGCCGACCAGTCGTCGAAAATTTCCGACCAGTCTGCAAGTGTCATTTTAGGGGTCAAAAGCTCACCAACCAGTCGGCAAGTGTCGCCGATCGGTCGTTTCCCCTGTTTTCAGAATTTTTCAATTTCTTGTTTTTGGTTTCTTTTTGTTTCCTGACTTATTTTCTTACCTTTGTTTTGAAATTTTATAGGTGTTTATGTCTCACGAATCACCTTATAAGTAGTCCAAGGATCAATTCAACATATTTCAGTCCATCATCTCCAAGCACACCAAGTGGAGACAACATATCTATTGATCAAGTTCTTGAAGATAGTGGTGAAGAAACTCAGATACCACAAGAAACTCTTGATCTCATAAAGAAATTGGCAGAAGAGTTGCAAGCTAAAATAGCCTGGATACCCACAATGGATGAACCACGCCCCATGAAGGAGTACACTTTGCCAACTGATAAGCTCATAAATGTACATGATTTTGTGTTGATTTCTTCATGTTTTCTTAGCTAGTTTTCTATCTATTTGAGTCATTTACTTTATTTTTATGTTTTGTAGGTGTTATGGAGCAAAGTAGAAGAAAGGAAGCTAAATCAGTAAATCTGCCTGTGCAGATCAGTCAACTTCGACATGAAACTGAGAGCATCTCAGAACGAACTAGAGGATGATCTTTATATTGATGGAAAGCCTTGGATGTCTAGTTTCCGAATCTTTTTACGGCTCGTTAATATCATTTTTCCACAAGAAGTTATGGCCGATTTAGTACAGCAAGGTCGGGCAGTCCGGGAATCTGACACTTTGACGGAAATCCATGATTTGAGGCCCGAATTCCTTTTAGAAGCCCACCGACGAGTATTAACTGAATATCTCTGTTTATTAGAGATATATGACATATTTTTATGGGGGAAAATTATTAGTAATCTTAGAGGAGAAGCTACTTGAATCCTAAAAGGAAAAGAAGTGAAAATCTGCTGACCTAAGCAAAAAAAAGAGGGGACGTCTACTAAACGTACGTCTTCTGCCGCACAAGAGGAGAGAACGACATCTTCTGCATCTTCTAGCCGTGATCTGACCTCATTCATTCATCTCTATTTTTCTTTTCAATTTTCTTGATGTATGCTTTCAACAAATTCATGACTATGTTTAGCTAAATACTTTTGTAGCTAGGGGCTATTTCAAAGCCCCAAACATGTTCAATTCATATTGAAAACAATTCAGTTTTTGGTTTTTTATATTATCAATTGAGTGTTTGTTTCACCGTGTCTACAAGATGAATCTTTGCTTGTTTGTTTAGGTGCGCAACTAAATGAATAGGTTAGGGTTCTAATGCTAGGAATAACACTAGATTCGTATATGTCGTGTGTTGATTCCAATTGAGTAGCAAAATGTTTTCTTGAATTACATGTGACTCAAACCCTAGGTTTAGCAAGACTACCAATGTACTTGTGACCCTAGATTTATCCAAACCCTTTTAGTGCTTAATGATTTTGATATGTTAAACTTAGCGAGCTTGTGTCTAGGTTACATAATCGGAAATAGATTAAGTGGTGAGCTTGTATTCACTTAACGAGGAACTAAGAAAGGGTAATGGGTTAATTCGAGCTTGTGAGTTAACTTCGGGTAAATTCAATTGAGATTTAGGATTCCATAACTGAGTTTTGATATGATTGAGTGTGTTTGGTGGTGGAGAATGAGTCCTTAGCTTTGTTTCTATCAATAGTTTAAAGTTATAAAATCTGTTTCTGCTTTGTTATCTTTCGGTGTTCAGTATTACGTGAATTATTTCATATATCAAATCAACTCCGATTGTTCTGAAATTTTTTATGTGTGTTATTAAATGTGTCTTTAGTGTCCTGTAAAATTTTCAGAAAAATCCATCGAGTCTAGGTTAGTTAATTAATTTATTTTCGTTAACTGTTCAGTAGCATAGTTTAGAGTAGATTGTGACATTTGATTAGCAGTTTAGGAACAATCTTCAGCGGGTAATGACCCTTGCTTGATCACTATATTACCAACGATGATACTTGAGTGCAAGGTTTAAGTTGTGCATCTTTTAGACGTACCACCAACAATCTCTAATCATCCAAGTTGCATCGTGCTTCCACCATGTGCCGTTGCTTTTGACATAAAGCCGGGGACTATTGCAAACTTACCCCTCTTCTTTGGCTTGCCAAGTAATGAGCCATATATATTTGCACCTCCAAGAGTTCAATGAAGCATGCTCAACCGTTTTACTTTTGGGTATTGATGAAGGCAACTTGCGCCTTCGGCTCTTCCCCTTTTCATTGAAGGACAAAGCCAAGAAATGGTTGTACAAGCTTCCCTCAAGTAGTATCCACACTTGGGAAGACATGCAAAGGATATTCCTCAAATTTTATTTCCCTCCTCACAAGTCTAATTCATTGAGGAATGAGTTGATGAACTTCCGAGAGCTACCAAATGAGTCATTCTATGAGACATGGGAGAGATTTAAGGATATAGAAGGTGGTGTTCCCAATCATGGCCTCTCTAAGGTAGCGATTCTAAGTGCCTTCTACACCACGCTTTCAAAAGTTCAATGCCAAGGTCGGAACTCATGATAATGAAGCCTCTCCTTCTACTCTAAATGAAAGGCCATTCAAAAGAGGTATCACCTTCAACCCTCCTTTGAAAATTGTTCAACATAAAGAAGTGACCCTTCCTTACCCTCAAGCTCAAAGAAAAGTGGCATTGAAGCAAAAGAATGAGAAGTTAAAGAGCAAGTTCCTAGATGTGTTTAGGAAGGTGGAGATTAACATCCCTCTTTTGGATGCAATCAAAACCATCCCTACCTATGCCAAGTTTCTTAAAGAGCTTTGCAACAACAACAAGACCACATTTGAGAAGGATGAGAAGGTGTGCCTTAGTGATAGTGAGAGTGTAAGTGCGGTTTTGCAAAGAAAGCTACCACCCAAGTTGAAAGATCCGGGTTCCTTCACTATTCCATGAAAGTGGGCTCCAAGTTCTTTGATCAAGCCTTGATGGATTTGGGGGCTAGTATTAACTTGATGCTCTATAGTGTCTATGAGTCTCTTGGCATTGGAGAAATCCGCTCCATTGCTATTTCATTGCAAATGGCGGATAAGAGCATTGTGTACCCAAGAGGAATTGTTGAAGATGTACTTGTGAAGGTTGATGAGCTATTAATACCAGCGGACTTTGTCATTCTTGACATGGAAGAGGCTCCAATGGAGAAAGACTTGCCTATCATTCTTGGAAGAGCTTTCATGGCTACCGATGGGACAAATTAGATACATGTTAAGGAAGGGTTGATGACTATGACCGTCCATGAAACCATTATCGACTTTAGAATTTTTGAGGGATTCAATAGACCTTCACAAGCTTACACATGCCACTGGATTGAGGTTCTTGATGGTATTGACAAAATGGTGAAAAACACTTTTATTGAAACTGCATCCAAAGATCCTTTAGAGACATGCTTGCATCACAATGGTATGGAGTTTGTTGAAGAGGCAACTAAGGAAGCCGATCTTACACCTGAGGCCATGAGGCCATGCACTCTACACTTGCAACCAAAGGTTGAGGTACCTCCTTCTAATTCTCATCCCTTACTTCCCTCAATTAAATGTCCCCTACTCTTGAAATGAAACCACTTCCTTCCCATTTAAAGTATGCTTTTATTGGTGAAAACCACAAGTTGCTCGTAATTATCTCTTCATGTTTAAGTGATTTGCAAGAGCAAAAGTTACTTAGGGTGTTGGATGATCACAAAGAGACCATTGGGTGGACTATTACCGACATCAAAGGCATAAGTCCAAGTATGTGCATGCACAAGATTCTTCTTGAAGAAGATATGAAGCCTGGAAGGGATCCGCAAAGGAGGCTTAATCCTCCCATGCAAGAAGTGGTGAGGAAGGAAGTCATGAAGTTGCTTGATGTTGGTGTCATCTACCCATCTCCGATTCAAAGTGGGTGTCACCGGTCCAAGTGGTTCCTAAGAAGAGTGGCATGACCGTGGTGGTTAATGACAAGGGAGAGCTTATTCCTCAAAGGGTTGCTAATGGATGGAGAGTATGCATTGACTACCGGAAGCTCAACAATGCAACAAGAAAGGATCACTTTCCCCTTCCTTTCATTGACCAAATGCTAGAGAGGCTTGCCGTCCATGAATACTATTGTTTCCTTGATGGATATAACGGCTACAACCAAATTCCAATTGCTCCAGAAGACCAAGACAAGACCACCTTCACTTGTCCATATGGCACCTTCGCCTATAGAAGAATGTCACTCTGATTGTGCAATGCACCGGCCACTTTCCAAATGTGCATGATTTCCATTTTTAGTGATATGGTGGAGAGGTTCATTGAAGTTTTCATGGATGATTTTAGCGTCTTCGGAGATTAATTTGATCAATGCCTAGAACACTTGACCCTTGTACTCCAAAGTTATGAAGAGAGCAACCTAGTCTTGAATTGGGAGAAGTGTCATTTTATGGTGCAAGAAGGAATTGTCCTTGGACATGTTGTTAGCTCAAGAGGTATTGAAGTTGATATAGCCAAAGTGGAGCTCATTTCCAAGCTGCCACCACCACATAATGTAAAGGCCGTGAGAAGTTTTCTTGGTCATGCCGGGTTTTATAGAAGATTCATCAAAGATTTCTCCTTGATCTCCAAGCCTCTTTGTGATTTGCTTGCGAAGGATGCTCCTTTTACTTTTGATGAACATTGTTTGAAGGCATTTGAGACAATCAAGGTGATGCTCACGCAAGCCCCCATCATGGTTGCACCAGATTGGTCTCTACCATTCGAGTTAATGTGTGATTCTTCGGATTATGCAATGGGAGCTGTTTTGGCACAAAAGATAGAGAAGGTACTCCATGTTATTTACTATGTTAGCCGTACCTTGAATGATGCACAAGTAAACTACACCACAACGGAGAAGGAACTTCTAGCAATAATCTTCGCTCTTGAGAAGTTTAGAAGCTACTTGCTTGGAACCAAGGTTATTGTGCACACAGATCATAGTGCGTTGAAATATCTATTGTCAAAGAAGGAAGCAAAGCCAAGATTGATACGGTGGATCATTTTGTTACAAGAATTTGACATAGAAATCAAGGACAAGCCGGGTAAAGAGAATCAAGTGGCGGATCATTTGTCAAAGTTGCAAGAAGGAGGTGATGATGCTTCTATTCCTTTGAATAACATTTCCGGATGAGCAACTATTCAATGTCAATACCAAGGATTCCCATGGTTTTGCTAACTTGGTGAATTACCATTCAAGTGAGGGAACATCCCAAATGAGCTTAATTATCAAGGAAGAAAGCGGTTTCTCAAGGAGGCATGCCATTATGTGGGATGACCCATATTTGTTGCAAGTTCGGCAAGGACCAAGGTGGAAAATGCTAGCCCCAGAGAGGAGGTTCCAATATCATTTCTCATTGTCATACACTGTGCTTGTGGAGGTCATTTTGGAGGAAAGAAGAAGGCATTCAATACTAAGTAGTGGGTTTCTATTGGCCTACTCTTTTCAAAGATGCATATGTCCTATACTAGTACTTGTGATAAATGTCAAAGGAGTGGCAACATCTCCTCAAGGAACCAATGCCTCTCACCAACCACATGGAAGTTGAAAATTTTGATTGTTGGGGCATTGACTTCATGGGACCATTCCCAAGCTCTTATGGCAACGAATACGTCCTTGTGGAGTTGACTATGGTCTAAGTGGATGAAGCAATGGCAAGTGCAAAAATGATCAAATGAATGTGGTCGCGTTCCTCAAGGAGAACATCTTTCAATAACGGCACTCCCAAGAGCAATCATAAGTGGTGGAGGATCCGCTTCATCAACAAGCATTTTGAGGCTTTATGCAAGAAGTATGACATCAAACACAAGGTTGGCACTCCCTACCACCCACAAACAAGTGGTCAAGTTGAAATCTCAAACCGGGAGATCAAGAGCATTGTAGAGAAAGTTGTAGGGGTTACAAGGAAGGATTGGAGCGTCAAGCTTGGAGATGCACTATAGGCTTACCGGACAGCATACAAGACCCCTATTGGTATGTCACCTTACCAATTGATTTATGGTAAAGCATGTCACTTGCCGGTTGAATTAGAGCACAAAGCAAGATGGGCAATCAAAAAGCTCAATTTTGATCTTGACAAAGCGGGAGAGAAGAGAAAGCTTGATTTATGTGAGCTTGATGAAATCCGGATGGAGGCTTATGAGAATGCAAAGTTGTATAAGGAAAGAAACAAGCTTTATCATGACAAGAAATTGGTGAAGAAGGAATTTCATGTGAGACAACTTGTTCTTCTCTACAATTCAAGACTCAAGCTTTTTCCGGGAAAACTTAGATCAAGGTGGAGTGGTCCATTTGAAGTGGTGCAAGTTTTTCCCCATGGAGCTATCGAAATCAAAAATCTAAGTAATTGGAGCACATTCAAGGTCAATGGTCACCGGTTGAAGTCATATCTACAAGACATGCAAGGTCCAAAGGAGATCCTTTACCTTGAGGGTGCTCCTCTTGCTCCATCCTCTTGAGCCTAGATGATCAACGGACAGGCAAGATGTCCTTAAAGCAAAGCCCTACTTGGAGGTAGTCAAGCTCAAAATGCAAGTGAAGGAAGAGGAAAACCCTTGGAACATTCTTGAAGAAATGACACCATAAAAGTTTAGCTTGGAAGGCAAGGGCTTAAAGCCTTGCATGTTGGTGAATCGAATGAACTTCATGTTCTACAAGGGGGAGCTTTCCTAAACCTCAATCTTGCATTTCAATTTCGTATTTCAAATTGTTTGTGTCAAAATATGCATGTGTCATTTGTGTGTTTGCATTATGTGTTGTTTTTTTTTTTTTTTTTTTTATTTTTCAAAAATTTCAACTTTCAACACTCATTTAAAAAAAAAAAACAAAAAATTCCGTTTTTTTTTTAGTGCAGCAGTGACCAACAGATTCCCAAAAAAAAAAAAAAAAATTTACTTCGTTTCTCTCTCTCTTCCCCACGTCCTCACTTCTACTTTCTTATTGTTCTTCTGCATTTTTCTTTTGTTGCTCATCTTCTTCTCTTCCTTTAGAACACTCACACCTTAAGTCACCAATTTCTATCCAAGATCTTCTAATTTTATGGGATTGTGAGTGAATTTTCGTGCTTACCTTAAATTTTGGTAAATTTGGAGTGGATTTTGACGTTTTGGCTCTCTTCAAGTGGTATAGATTTCATATTTTCTTCTTCAATTTTTGTGATTTTGGTATTGATTCTAGGATTTTTGTTTCGTTTTCCTTCTATTCTAGGTTGTAAGAGTCATGGGTTGTGTGATTTTGGTTGTAATTTGAAGAAATTTGATGGATTTTGTGTTAGGCATCAGGACAAGCATTCAAACCCGAAAATTTTCAGCTCTTTGAATTGATATTGTCAGTTGTTTTTGCTATCTAAGTTGAGTTTTATGGTTGTGGAGCTAGGGGTAATCAGATTGCTATCTTAGTTTAAATTCCTTTCACTCTCACCATTAATTTCTTCACAGTATACCTTAGTTGTTCTTGAGTACTTTGTGTTTCAATTTTCCTTTAATCACTTTGAATTATGATGGTTTAGTTTAATCTAGTGAGTACATCCAATTCCATATTTGTCTGTTTTGAGTTTTGACATCTGCCTACTTGTTTGTTTGGCCGAAACAGTCGTCCAACTTGGTCGACCAGTGGTGAAATGCATGAAATCTGTCCAGAAGGTCACTGACCATTCGGTTGGCTGGCCGACTGGTTGTCCAAAAAAAAATAATAATTAATAATAATAATAAACAAAAAAAAATTTTCTTTTCTTTTCTGGCACTTCATACATGTTTTTCACTTCTCTATTCTGCAAAAAATAAAAAAAATAAAAAAAAAAAAAAAATAATCTGTTAAGTTTGCTTGTGTTTGTTTAATTTTGCTTATGGTGTTAAGTTTCTTTTTGTCTCATAGGCACTGCCCATCCATTCTTTAAGATGGTAAGATCGAGAACTAAAGCTTCAAGCAAAAATGTTGCTAATGGTGCCTCCACTTCATCTCCTCCATCCAAAAAGGCTAGAGTTGATAGCTCCTCCTCCTTTTTAAGGGTTATTTTACCTGAGCGGAATGTTGATTTGGAGTCCCCAACTTCCGATGATTCATTTGTGGCCCTTAGGGAGTGTATTAAGGATAATCATTTGACACATTTAGCTTCGAATAATCACGGCTTTGATGAGGACTTGGTTAGGGAGTTCTATAATGGGTTCCCTAAAGAGTAGCCTCTAACCCGTGAGGTCATCGTTGGCATTCGCAAGAAGACCATCACGCTTACTCCCGAGTGTATTCGGTTGTTCCTTGTGTTGCCTTCCATTTCTCATGAGGAGAGTGAGAGCTTCTTTGAATATATAGCAAGCATCAACTTCGACCATGTCTTGAGCAATGCTTATGTTGGTGCATCTCGGAAAACCATTTCCTTGCAAGGCCCGGGGAATGTGTTTGTCACCCACAAGAGGAATGATCTAGGCACGCTGAAGACCCCTTACCGCACGTTTTGCCAATTTGTACGGCACAATCTCCGCCCCAACTCTCAAAGAACCCAGATTCCAATGCTTAGATTTCAAGTCTTAATGCCTATGGTAGCCAATGATTGTGTCATTCCATTTTCTACTATCATCTACGATGCCATTGTTGAGAGTGTTTATGGGCACCCCAAGACTAAATTGGTATTTCCTTGCCTTATCATTCGTCTTTGTCAAAAAGAAAAGATTCCGAGGATCAAGGCACCTAGTGGTTGGTGTGCCCCCTTTGGCGACCTTAATGCAGTGGCCATGTCTAAGAGTCAAAGGCAAGCAAAACCTACCTCTCCCATTCCCTCTCCCATCCCCTCTCCCACTCATACACCCATTGCCGCATCCTCTACTTCCCTCTTGGCTCCTTATGACCACGGGTCTTGATTCTCAAATGGCAAGTTTCATTAACTTCCATTTTGGTGAACTTGCTCGCTAACTTAGTGAACTTATTCCCCAACTTAGTGCCACTAATGCCAACATCACCACTTTGCATGCCCGTTATGACTCACTTTGGAAGCATCTATCATCTATGGGACTTGCACCCGTGTCGCATGACGGACCTAGCAATGCCTTGGGTGTTCATGATGATGATGGTGACAATAAAGTGGACGATGAGTGCGTTGATGATGATGAGGCATGATGACTCCTAGTTGGGAAGACAATGGGCCCTTGCTTGAACTTCATGGTCTTCAAGGGGGAGCAATTTCTTACATTTCTCTTGTTTTATGTACTTCCTTGTGTTTAAATTCCGGTCACTTCTTTGTTTTTGTGATAGTTTGCATGCTCCTTCTTACCATGTTTGACTCTTTCATTGCAAAGCTTTCAAGAAAACACTTTTTAACATTGGGGTCAATGTTAAGTTCAAGTGTGGGGGGAAGGTCTAGTTTAAATTCAAATTGTTCAAAAAAAAAAAAAAGGTAGTTTTTAGCTTTTAGTTGTTTCTAGTTTTTGTGTGTTTTGTTTGTGTTTAGTTCCTTCCAACTCCTATGATGAAACTTGAACTTGATTTGTAAAGGGCTAGAAAGTATGTCTATGTCTTGCGAATTCAATTTTTCATATAAAGGTTATGGGACTTATGCTTAACTTTATTGTTACCTTTGATTGTCAAGTTGATGCATTGAGATAGGGTTGGCATGATGAGATTTGTGAGAACTATTTGCACCACAAATGTGAGCTTTGAGCCTAATAAAAGCGCATCCAATAGCTCTTAGCACTTTATTCTTCATGTGTGTTCAATCTTTTGTGAATTGTATCTCTAGAACTTACTTTATATCTCTCAAAACTTTTGTCAAGCATGAATACATCGCGGAAATGATTGAGGCAATAGGAATTCCACCATGGCCAAATAAGCACTTGTCCTAAAAAAAATGAATAACCTTAGATTGCCAATTTGTGCCTTTTGTTAGCCTTTCATTTCTTTGCACCACAAATGTCTTACTTTCTAGCTTAAACACTAGCCTTACCCTTTCTAAGTTTTCTTAGTGAGCAATGTGAGATTGTATATGTCAAGATGCTTCAAGAAACAAAGTTTAGGGGTACTTGAAAAGAAATAGGTGTGGGGGAGTATTATGTTTGTTGTGCAGTTGTAATTTATCTCTACATTTCAAGAAAGTAAAAAAAAAAAATCCAAAAAGAAAGTTTCTCTAGTTCAATAAATAGTTTTTAGTTTAAAGTTTGGGGGAATGGTTAAGAGAGTGAATCATATGAAGCATCTTAAGGTCTTAAGTTCGTAAAATCTCAATAAGGGAGTTGCTTGCTAAGTTGCTTGGAATTTGTGATTTCCTATCCACTTCATTTCTCTAACCCCTCGCCCTAAGCCTCATTACAACCTAATAAAAGTCCTTTTTGATCCAAGATGGTTTGTGCATGACTCATGGAGATGAGATTGAAAAGCAAGCATATGGCGGCATTTGCATGAGATTGTTTGAGTGATAGTGTAGCTAACCTTTAAACACTTGTGTGAAAATTAGAGTGAAAATCTAGTGAGTTTATGGTTAGCACGGTTTTATTGTGCAAGCTTGGTTTTGGTGCATCAAAGTGACAATCATGGCATGACATACATTCTACTCTAGCATTTGTCCCATAACTTCATAAACTTTATGACTTGATTTTCTAGCCTTGAGCAAATTGTGTTCTTTGAGGATAATGTTGGAAGGATTAGGTTGTGTTAGTTTTGTAATGTTTCGGATTTGGGCTAATGCTTTTGCTTGAGGACAAGCAATATTCAAGTTTGGGGGTATTTGTTGAGTCACAAATTACTTACGCAATTGTGCCCCATAATTATGAAAATTGATTTGTCTTCCATGTTATTTTACCTTTTTTTAATCCATTTACTTTTATTTGTAGGAAACTTTTCATTGAGAATGAAATAACTATTTGAGGCTTGAAATGTGGAGATTTGAAGCTAGGGGAAGAAGACACGGAGATTGGAAGAAAATTGCAAATCGACTTTTCCGGCGAGCCGCTACTCATGGAGGGTCTTTTCTCCAGCAAAGGAGGACCATGGTGGTGAGAATCTCCCATCACTTGAAATTCAAATATCTCCCTACACCTTGTCCTTTTATCACCTTGCCGATTTAGGACCATTTTGGGGACAATGGTGTAAGAGCATCTCTTGCACACTTGGGGACCAAAGATGACGCACTTAGCTTATCAAAAAGAGGCCAAAGACCAATTATTCAGAATTCTTGACTCCATTCAATCATCTACATCCTATCCAAGATCCATTTTTCTCTCTAGAGAAGACACCACCATTTCCACCACTAAAACCACCATCTCCACCTCTAAAACCTCCATTTCCACCACTACAACCTCCATTTCCTCCACCATTCAACACCACAACTCACCTTAGAGATTTCAAATTCACTTTTCTTACCAATATCAAGAGCTTGGAGCAAGGAGAATGAGGTGACTACCACCACATCATGTTCTTGAAGACCCATCTCCACCACCTCTTCCGGCATCATCAATAGTCACCCTTTACTCCTTATCTCTTTATGTATTTGATGTTTAATAGAATGTTGAAGCTTGTGTATCTAGCTATGTGTGAGTAGTGAACTAGTTGGGTCTAGGGTTGAAAGCCCTAACCAAACTTGCTTGGATTGATGCTTTTGTTTATAAATTGATGCAAATTCATGTTGTCATTCTCACATGCTAAGTCAATAGTTGAATGCATTACTTAGACCTAATTAATTTGAGTTATGTGTTTGCCATGACATGAAGTTTTTCCAAAAGATTGATTACCTTTAGGCAAAAAGGGAGCATGAAAGCACACCATGTGTGCATGTGAGGGTAGTGAGCTAAAATCACCTAGATATAGGATTGGTTTACTTGCTTGGTTACCTAAACTCTAACCTTTATGCATTTAGGGGCAAAGGATTGAGACCTATCCGGTAATTGAATTTGTCTCTAGGTAGTCGTTAGCTCTAGACTTATCCGGTTAGAGTTAATAAAATGAAAGGGGTTTAAGCCTTAGTAGTCCTATCTGGATGCTAAGAGGGTAGTTGGACAATTAGCTTTGCATCATTCATATTCAATTGCTTTAATGCTTGCAAGGGAGGCAAAAGGTGAAACCCGATGCCCTAACTCCCATCCATTTGATAACAACTTGTTTTATTTAGCTTAGTTTATATTACTTGCTTTCATTGTTTCAATTTGAATAGAAACCAATCTCAAAATCAAAATCAAATCTCTACACACCATCTTGCACATACTCACCATGAACGTTGGTTCACTTGTGAGCCTTTGTTTGTGATTGTACATTTGCATATTCTTCTAGTTTTTTTTTAGGTTTTCCCTAGCTAGGAAAGGATTTACCAATCTTCGTGGGTTCGACATCCTTACTTAATCCCCTATTCTATAACTTGTACCTCTTGCACTTGAGGGTGGCTTTAATGCTAACAGTACTGACAAGAGATAATTGAATAATTAGACACTTTTCAAGAAAAGAGTGTGTATTAATGATAGGAGCATAATTATGCGATATTAATAACGTTAATCTCTATACTTTCTTTGTTAGTTTAGTGTATTTTCTCGTTATTTACGTTGTTTATTTGTTTTATAGGTATCTTTGAGCAAATAATGAGAAAAGAAGTAAAAGAGGGATTGAAAGGCAAAATCAGCAAATCTTCCTGTGTAGATTAGTCAACTTCGACAGATCACTGAGACCAGTTCACAACGATTCAGAAGATGATCTTTATATTGATGGATAGCTAGCCTCGGATGTCTAGTTTCTGATTCTTTGTATGGCTCATCAATATTATTTTTCTAGAAGAAGTTATGGCCGATTTAGTACAAAAAGGTAAGGCTGCACGTGAATCTGAGGTTGGACCAGAATTTATGTTTCAAGGCCCAAATCATACTAAGAAGCCCGAGGACGAGTTTGTGCTTCATATTCCAACTTAATATGGACAAATGGCACAATGTGTATGGTTGGAATAAGTCATCAAGTTCAAGACCCAATAGGAAAACTCCACCTTAGCATGCTAACCCTAATGCTTTTAGGTTTTGGATTTCCTACACAACAAGAAAGATGAATGCAACCTTTAAGCATATAAAAAAGAGATCAAACTGCAGCAGCTCTCTCTCTCTCTCTCTCTCTCTCTTCCTCCCCTTCTTTAGTTAGTTTTGTTTCTTCTGTGTTTAACTAGGTTTTTTATTAGTTAAGGGGGCTGCTTGAAGCCCCTAGACATGAACTACAAGATGATTTGACTTTTGATTTTATTTTCTTTTAATTCAATATGAGACTTTTGTTTATTACTGTTCTATAGATAAATGCTTTCTTGTAAGCTTTGAGTGCACACTTAGTATGCATGTTAGGATTTTACCGCTTTGATTGTTTGATGCCTGTGTCAATAGTTGGACTCCTCAAACCATCTAGAGAAGCAATTCTTAGTTTTCACTATCAAGTAAACAAAGTCCTAGGTTTAGCAAGACGCTAAGTTATTTGCAATGCCTAGTGATGTCTCAAACTCTTTTAGACCGTAATGATCTCTTCTTGATAAATCTAATAAGCGTACCTTTTGGTTGCATGTTAGGGAATAGTCTAGGTGTAGAGCACTTCCTGCCTAGCTAGCGTACAAAGTAAGAAAGTGTAATAGGTTGTGTTCAAGCGTACCGAGCAAACCTGAGCATCTTCATCTAGATTAATTTAATTAAGATTGAACAAATTATCTTGTGTGTGATTATCGAGGGTGGATGCATCTTCCCTAGTTAGCTTTATTTTCATTGATTTCAAAACGCATCTCAAGACTAGTTTTTGTTATTTTCAACTTCTGTTCTTTATTTTTTCGTATTTGTTTAGAATAGTAAATCAATTCCGAATAATCTCAAATTTTGTGTGCTCTACGCCTTGTGTGTCTAGTACATCTCTGTAAATTTTCATAATTTTCTAAGTAGTGTAGATTAGGTTTTTGACTGCTGTTTGCTGTGAACAGTGGTCACTTTTGTGACATTGTTTTGAGTAGTTATAACCTTAGTCTTTTGCGGGAAAAACCTTTGTTTACCCTTGCTACAATTGACAATCTTAAATGTGAATAAAGAAAATCAATAGCTTATAAATTTTAGCAATCAATTAATTGTTCATTTACTTAAGATGGATATCCTAAAACGATAAGGTAATATATTTTGTATGTCACCAACTTTAACTCGTAAACTTACGGGGCTTTTCGCTTCTTATCTTACAATTTTAGGGTTTTCAACTTAACTACTTCCGGACAGTTGTGCTTAAGTTTTGTAAAACTTCTTCACGGATGCATGATATATATCTGTATTTTTAGCTACAATTACTAATTAACAAAATATAATATAATTCTTATTATGGTGTAATTTAAGAGGATATCTCATGCCACAGATAGCGTGTGAGGCTAGTGAAGTGATCAGGTTAACCAAGAAAGGCTAGCTAGCTAGCATTTGTCCACAAAGAAGAAGGCGTAAAGGGAGCAGTTGTAACCTCTAAAGGGAGCAGTTGTAACTCCGCTTCTTCGTTTACGTGGGTTGCAAGCACGTGACTCTCTCGTGCTAGTCAAACATTATCTTGTAGGGTATAGACCTTTCACAGTTCACACAGTCTACTTCAATCTTGTTAAGCTTGACTTGGCAAATGGCGAGTGAGAATCTTATCAGCAGTCATCACCCACTTCACTAGCTTGAATTGTCCAGATTGCCACTCTTAAAAAGTAGCAATTTGTGGCATGTATCTCAACTCTATCTGGTTAGATAGAGATTAGCCCCTAAATATTCCCTTTACCTTTCCTCATTCAACATAACTTTCACATTATTATTATTATTTTTTTTTTGGAGAATAACATGACTTTCACACTGGTTAACTGATTGGACAAAAATTGGTTTCTCTGCTAAACATGGGTCGATCTTTTACTATATTGTACGATATTTCTTTCAAATATGGGCATAATTTTCATATGCATGGCATAACAAGCCAACTTATAACATATGATATAATATTAAGAAATTATTTCAAAAAAGAAAATGTTGAGGAGTGAAACTTCACTTCCACTTCCCCCATTGTCTAAAAACTAAATATAATAACCCTTTCAAAAAAAAAAACCTAAATAATAATAATAAAAAAAGTAAAATACCAACAATAAAATAATATGCCCAGTACCATTTGGTTTAGTGACATAAATCTCTCTTTTATAAGTGAGAGATCATGGTTCCACTCACAATAGACTAGTTGTTATATATTAATTGTTTATTTAATAAATAAAAAAAGATGACAGACGGTATCAAATTGAAGTAAAAATATAGTTATATTATAAAATAAAAAAGTAAATAATAGTTTTTTGTACTTACAAATGATGCCTTTTATTAACAATAATGACCATATTTACTAAAATTTCATAAAACAATAAAAATAAACTCATTATATTCTATCCGGATGTCACACGTTATAGCATAATCATGATTGTAACGTTTTATCCTTCTTTCCATACACGAATGTTTTCGCTATACGACAATACTTTGACTCGTTTTTGTAAGTAGCATGGATTTCTTACTAAAAGCATATTGCAGTGGTTGGTGAGTGAAATAACTAAGTCAAGTGTGTACGTTAGTATACGCCGAATTTAAGAGATGAGAAGTACGTCTTTTATCCATTATGTATAGAATGGGTTAGAACTTGGAACATATAGAAACATAATTGGGTTAGAACTTGCAAAAGGTGACCATTTCCATGTTGTGAGAGCAAGTCGACCCGTTGAACTTGACTGGTCAAGATTACTCACTGCTTTTTTGCCTTGTATTTCCATTATTGCCTCGTAAGTGACAATTCTTGACATTTTGTGAACAATATCTGACCTGCCAACCTCAATAATGGAAATACAAGGCAAAAAAGTAGTGAATAGTCTTGACCGGTCAAACTCAACTGGTCGACTTGCTCTGATGAATGGGGACAGTATTGTCTTTTAATCAAATTTATGCTGTGGCGAAATGGACTAAATGATGTCAGCGAGAGAACGAAACCCAACTGAAACACACATATGAGGGAAAAGAAAAAAAAGGACGGTGAGAAGAAGACTCAGGAATATGAAGTTCTGAACATTGTAGAGAAAGAGCTAGGCATAGCGTTGAGGTCTGACACGGACAAAATCCCAGAGACGACGACCGACATAGCCATGCCTGCTCAGCTCTGACTCGCCGCCTCTCCTCTCGTATTCATCGTGGTCCACCCTCTGAATCCAATAGCTAAGCTATCTTTTCCCCTCTATCTCTCTCTCATTTCCCATGTGTTGATATTTGCTCTGAATCAAAAGCACGGCCAAGTCCTCGACTACTGTTTGGTCTAACTGGTGAAGTCTGAATTATGAAATGGACTGGGAGGTTTTTCATGAGCTGGGTTTTGACAGATGGGAATGACCCTTATTAAACACAGCCATATCCGAACGCCATAATTATTAACCTCGCTATAATTATCCCTGGTTTTGTTAAATTCTCTCCCACAGATAAACAGAGACCGGCCTTTTTATCTCTTTGCTTCCTGGGTTCCATGCACAGCTCGATCAATTCCTTCTGTCAAAAAGTAAGGTCAATCGGATTCTGATCTCTTACTCTCTTGACACCTTATCGTTGACCGGGATAGATTGCAAAGTATCTCCAATTGGATTTTGCTTAATCTCTGAGGGAGATATTATACCCTTACTGATCCTTTTCTGGTTTCTATTTGGTTATTAATGCTGGCTTAATGAGTACTGGATCGTACGGCCCCTCGGTTTTCTTGTGGTGGTGTGGGGTAGGTGGAAGGGAAAGAGAAGAGCCTTCATATAAAGAGAAGAGTGGTCATATATGAACAAGATTAGAGTCTTGAACTCTTGAAATAAGATCATATCATCGTAATCGCCCTTGGTTTTGCAAGACTGGGTTTGGTTGTTTTTGTAGTACAGATTCTCAAGGGCCAGTGATAGACACGTTGAGCCTGTTGAGTAGAGCGTAAGCTAGAAACGCTCCCGTTCTCTCATCCTTATAACCTCCTGCATGCTAAGGCATCCAACCCACCATCATCACATCTTCAATTCGGTCTCTTGTTCTGTAGTCAAATTTTAGATAAGAGCTTGAGGATTAAGCAAATATGCAGGGAGAGCGAGACCAGCAGCAGCAGAACAACCAAGACCGGAAGGTGAACCAGCAGCAGCAACAGGGACAACAGCAACCGCAGCAGCATCAGCACCATGAGCCTCAGAAGTGTCCAAGGTGCGAGTCCCTCAACACCAAGTTCTGCTACTACAACAACTACAGCCTGTCCCAGCCCCGCTACTTCTGCAAGGCGTGCAGGAGGTACTGGACACAGGGTGGGACCCTCCGGAACGTCCCCGTCGGTGGGGGTTGCCGGAAAGGCAAGCGTGCCAAGACCATGTCCTCATCATCATCAGCCACCTCATCTCGCTCGGTGCTTCAGCCGCAGCCGCAGCCGCAGCCACAAGACCACCACCAGTTGCAGCAGAGGCCATTGATGATGTCAACAGGGCCAGCTGCCCTGAACTCTCTGGCTGGCTCCCAGTACTATCCTGGTGGTACTGGGTATTTGACATCTATGCCCTTTGCTCAAAGCCTCAACCATCTTGGGGGTTCTGGTCAATTGGGATCAGGTGGTGGTGCTTCAAATTTGGGACTGCTTCATGGCTTCAATGCCATCTCTTCCTATGGCCAGCGTCAGTTGCAAAGCCAGCTTTTTAAGGGCAACATGGAGCCTCCACCTCTGTACCCATCTGAGGATCATCGAGGCCTGTTGCTTCAACCAGCCAGGCCAAGTGGTTCTATGACTGATTGGCCTGAGAGCTTCATCAACAAATCTCATGCTTCTGTTTCTGCTTCTGCGGCTGCAGCCTCAGCTGGTCAAAGCGCTCTGTGGAGCACCACCATGGGGCACAACACCAGCACCGCCAGCGGTGCAGGCCCTTCTCTGAACTCAGCTCAGTGGCCTGATGATATTGCCGGATCTTTTGCCGCCGGCCCTCCTCAGTGAAACTTTCCGGCATGCAATGGCTCCCTCAGAACTCCAGAGAGTACCGCAAATCAACTAGTCGTCTGTTTTTTTGTTCGCTTTAATTAGTATACAAGAGATGAAACTCAGTTCAGTTTCATCGGGTTTATGTACTAAATTGGTTTTACTAGGTGGTTATAATTAAGTAAAAGTAAGGGTCTTGTTTTCTTCATGAAGCATAGAGTCATTTTTTTTTGGTCAAATAAGCATAGAGTCATAGACTATACAGAAGTTGGTCATGTGGGTATAGTGATGATTGTAACCGAAAACAGATTATAGCGGTCATAATTATCACATTTGTTGTAAGCGAAAAACAAAGTATCAGATATGTTATTAGCCTTTTGTTTTATATATGATCAAAAGTTGATGAGCTAATTAATCTGTATTATTTGAATAACTCAAGGTGAATTGCTTGGGGTTAATTAGTTAATTAGCTAGGGGTTTATGATGAGTCATTGTACTTAAAAGTAGATCAAGAACTGTATGCATGCAGAAATTTTTTTTTTTTTTTTTTTTTGAATTGACTGAAATGACTCCCAAAATTGAATTATTATAGACAATCATGCGATAAGAGGACATTCAAAAAATCTTAATTATTAGACAGGATACAATAATCTTTTAGAATTTAAGAGCAAGCCAATTAGCTCATTCCTCTAACCACATAAATAAACTCTATTTTTCACAAATAGTAAAGCGCGCAGTGGTACTAACTAGCTCCGTTGTTAGCTTCTCTTTCAGTAATGCCACAATCACACAGGCCTATTAGATGAAGCTTTACTGTATAGAACATACAGTAGATGAAGCCTCTGGGTTGGGTAATTTTTGTGCATGTGGTGTGTGACTGGGTTTCAAATGCTTTTAATGCATTATCACTTGAAACTTACAGTTCCAGATTTGCTTTTACTATTTTTATTACCAGTATGGCTGCAAAAGCAGCGTAGCTGCTGGGGTAGTCTCTTGTAGACACAGACATTTAGATAATGGAAGGTAGAAGAAGAGAAAAGCCTGCATGCCTGTAAGTACTGAACCCATTTGAAACAACGTTTACAGGGTCAATCCTACCCAGCAAGATCTGCTACTTATTAATTAATATTAATTAGCAGTTAATTATATCTAATAGTGGATATAGATTGTGGTTTGCGAGTAAAGCTAAGCAAATCTTTGGTCTGCCATAGAGAGATCTCTGTCGCAAACAAGAAGCCTAAAAAAAAAAGGATGAACAATATTTTATCTCGGATTTCTTTCAATTTCTAATTAAAACCATTTTGTTCTTGTTTAATAAGCTGTTGATTAACAAAATTTGTGGAATACATTTTAATAGGTCAATGTCATGTTGTTCCTCTTTAAAAAAGTAAGGCAGGGAAATGTGGAATGAATACGTACTTTATGAACTGAAGATTTAATTGGTTAATTTCAACCACTAAGATCCTAGGTGCGTGCATTATTATGATTGTAATTGCCACCTCTTCTTACTGTAAGATATAGGTTATAGTGGTGCCAGATAATTATGAATAATAGCGTGGTACCAGTTGTTATAATTAATGAAATTGTTTAATGGTTTTTATTTTGTCCATTTCTTATATAAAACATGGAATATCGACTAGAGATAGCTAGTGTTTGGATTTGCAACAAATTTTGTCTATTAATCCAATAAGTACGTAGTTTTTCTCTCCAAAATGTTTCATTTGTTGTCGTTGTTATACAAATTGAAATTACACAATAACTAAATAGTGAGTCGAGTTTATTAATACTTATAAATGAGAAACTCATACCATTAGATTAAACCATCATGAACTTAAATAAAATCCTAAATTAATTTTTTTTTAACCTTATGAAGATATAAAATTATTAAAAAAAATTAAATAATTAACTATATTTTCTTATCATGACGTGCTAAAGAGAGTATGATATATTGGTCTGGATTCAGAATTTGTTTTTCTATAAAGGCAAGATCGAGACTAAATGTGTATTCTTTTATTATTATTACACATGCCTATTCTTTGATAGTCACATATCTGTGTGCATCGTGCTTACGATCCATTGGTGTATAAAAAAAATTATGTAAAGATATTCCATTAAAACGAAATCTGTATCAAAGAATTTCTTTTCTATAAAGACGAGATTGAGACTAAATGCATATCTTTTTATTATTATTACACTGCAAATCCGTATTCTTGGATAATCACATATTTGTGTGCGCCGCGGTTTATTCTTTCTTTTTTTTGCTAGTATTTTTAGGCATTTTGACCGTATCAAGAAAGTACAATACATTGATGTGTATAAAAAAATGCAAATATATTTCATTAAAATCAAATCTAGATGTAGAATATTTTTCTATAAAGATACGATTGAGATTAAATGCGTATTCTTGAATAGTCACATAATCGTGTGCGCCTCGCATTATTCTTGCTATTTTTTAGTTGTATTTTTAGGCATTTAAAAAAATTAATTTTTATAAGCTTGCACAACATATATATAATATGAACTCTTTCGATACTTAATAAAAGTTCGTTAAAAAACAATTACCTATGTTATACCCTCAATACATAAGACTTGGCCCTGCCCCGAATGCACACACTAGAAAATTGGTTAAAAAATCCAAGTTCCCACTGCTCATATATATATATATACAGCGCCATACTACATTACTACCATATCTGAGGTCTACATTTCTGGTTGCTTGAGTCCCAAGAGATCCGATTCAGTTCGATCTTTTACTTCTTTAGGTATTTATCGATTCAGGCTCAAGTTGGAGGCTTGGAGCTTGCCCCAAAGTGGCTGGAGGCAGATTCAGGTCTGAGGACAAACTATAATGAGTCATTGTGTCGTCGCACGTTTGTGGCAAACCTTCCCCTATTCTTTTGCAAATTCTCCCAAGGCTCAAAGCTCAAAGCTTTTGGTGACAATAACAGATGCATGAGGGAACAATCCAGTGTCTAGCTTTAGTAGCACATCTACATTTACATGATTTTGATGGGTGAAGCCGGTTGTTTCTTCTATATCGATCATTTCTATAATTGATGTCGAAGCATGCAGAAGCGGTAGACCCACATCGTAAAAAAAAAAAGAAAAAGACACAGACAGACGAAGTGGACTTCCCCATCAATTTAACATCCAATCGATGTGGGTCGCAGGGCACCATCATTTGGTCAGTTTGCATGTTCCAGAGTTTTGTGGACTTGCCCACTTAGCCTTTAACAATCATTTATCATTACATTATGTCATAAACCTAATAACCTATTTAAATTGATAAAGTAATTTAAATTTAACATCTAAGATGAATTAGTAATGAATAAAATAAACCTAAATTCTTATAAATTTATAGATAAATTTTTCATTTTTTTCATGTGGGATTATATCTCAACCGGATGAAGATTAATTTGAACCAGTTCCCACTTCCTTTGATAAAAATAATAAGAGTAATTTTGGTATGAAAATTAATTCTATGACAATATTCTCCATATTAATCCCAAAGTTTATTGACTTGGGAAATGATAATGAGAATTTGGCGGATTATTATCACAACATGAAATAAATCTCCAGCGGGGTTCACCCAAGATGGAAATGACTCTTATTTCTTTCATTATCTTTTTAGGTTAAAAGAATAACATTGTTATTTACTCGTACAGTAAAACTTGAAAAATACTATGGTTGTTGTTCACTGTGAAGGGGACCAAATGTGAGACGGAGTTGACTCGCAAGAAAGAAAGGAAAACAGGGTTTGCTTTGGAGGGAAGGTTTGACGCCAAAATCAAAGGGAAAGACCTATTTCTGAATATTGCGTGGTGTAGGGGGTGTGGTGGCTTGTGTGAGGGAACTGTGTGAGTCATGGGATAGAGTCATCACCATTGTAATTACTAATTGAGAGCTCTCACGAGTCACAACTGCTCATGTCCAATTATATATGTCTGGACCTATTTTGCTATTATGCTATAGTATTGGTCTACTCGTTGTGTTCTAGTTGGCTTATTCATGTAGCTGTCCTAAGGCTCCTAACTTTGTAAACATTCATAATGTATTTGGTAGAGAATTAAGAACATTAACCAATCTGGATATTAATTTCTAAAGATTACTTGAAGAAGCTTCTATGTTTCTTTCATAGTTCATGTATATGTTGGTTTGAACTTCATATATCCTTTTATAATTTAATTTCACAAAATAGTTCGCTTATTTAAATGAACTTCAATCCCATTTTTATGTCTATTTCAATAAAGTGGAAATAGTATTTCATCTGCAATGATCTTGTGTTATTATAATGTTTGACCACAAGGCTGAAAAAAACAATGGTGGTGAAGTTGGTTGAAGTTGGAACTATTCAGAGGTCAAAATGAAAGAGCCACCTCTGTGAGGAAAAAAAAATTAAACAAAACAAAAATGAAGAATGGGCATACTTTCAAGTTTGGACTAAAATTAACACTGCACTTTTTTTGTTTGGCAATACAACAAAGTTATTATATATTAGACATTTTCCCCCTAGGGTTTGACATATTACTGACATTTGCCCCCATAGGAAGCATACTTGAAATTCCTTTCATTTATGGCTGACAAAAGTTTTATCTTTTTTTTTTTAATAGGGTTGATTTTATTAATAATCAATCCATGATAGACAGCTTTTATCTTCTATTCTTATAACCAAAATAATTTTAGTGCTCCAAATATATTTATATATCAAATTATTTATTGTTAGCATTAAAGCCACCCTCAAGTGCAAGAGATACAAGTTATAGAATAGGAGATTAAGTAAGAATGTCGAACCCACGAGGATTGGTAAATCCTTTCCTAATTAGGGAAAACCTAAGGAAAAACTAGAAGAATATGCAAATGTACAATCACAACACAAAGGCTCACAAGTGAACCAAAGTTCATGGTGAGTATGTGCAAGATGGTGTGTAGAGATTTGATTTTGATTTTGAGATTGGTTTCTATTCAAATTGAAACAATGAAAGCAAGTAATATAAACTAAGCTAAACAAAACAAGTTGTTATCAAATGGATGGGAGTTAGGGCATCGGGTTTCACCTTTTGCCTCCCTTGCAAGCATTAAAGCAATTGAATATGAATGATGTAAAGCTAATTGTCCAACTACCCTCTTAGCATCCGGATAGGACTACTAAGGCTTAAACCCCTTTCATTTTATTAACTCTAACCGGATAAGTCTAGAGCTAACTACCTAGAGACAAATTCAATTACCGGATAGGTCTCAATCCTTTGCCCCTAAATGCATAAAGCTTCGACTTTAGGTAACCAAGCAAGCAAACCAATCCTATCTCTAGGTGATTTTAGCTCACTACCCTCACATGCACACATGGTGTGCTTTCATACTCCATTTTTGCCTAAAGGTAATCATTCTCTAGGAAAAACTTCATGTCATGGCAAACACATTACTCAAATTGATTAGGTCTAAGTAATGCATTCAACTATTGACTTAGCATGTGAGAATGACAACATGAATTTGCATCAATTTATAAACAAAAACATCAATACAAGCAAGTTTGGCTAGGGCTTTCAACCCTAGCCCCAACTAGTTCGATCACTACTCACACATAGCTAGATACACAAGCTTCAACATTCTATTAAACATCAAATACATAAAGAGATAGAGAGTAAAGGGTGACTATTGATGATGCCGGAAGAGGTGGTGGAGATGGGTCTCCAAGAACATGATGTGGTGGTGGTCACCTCATTCTCCTTGCTCCAAGCTCTTGATATTCGTAAGAATAGTAAAATTTGGGATCTCTAAGATGAGTTGTGGTGTTGAGTGGTGGAGGAAATGGAGGATGTAGTGGTGGAAATGGAGGGTTTAGAGGTGGAGATGGTGGTTTTAGTGGTGGAAATGGTGGTGTCTTCTCTAGAGAGAAAATGGATCTTGGATAGGGTGAAGATGATTGAATGGAGTCAAGAATTTTGAATAATTGGTCTTTGGCCTCTCTTTGATCAGCTAGGTGTGTCCTCTTTGGTCCCCAAGTGTGCAAGAGATGCTCTTACACCATTGTCTTCCAAATGGTCCCAAATTGGCAAGGTGATAAAAGGACAAGATGTAAGGAGATATTTGAATTTCAAGTGATGGGAGATTCTCACCACCATGGTCCTCCTTTGCTGGAGAAAATACCCTCCATGAGTGGCGGCTCGCCGGAAAAGTTTGTCAGAAAGTTCGCCGGAAAAATCGCCGGAAAAGTCAATTTTCAATTTTCTTCCAATCTCCGTGTCTTCTTCCCCTAGCTTCAAATCTCCATATTTCAAGCCTCAAATAGTCATTTTATTCTCAATGCAAGGTTTCCTACAAATAAAAGGAAATGGATTAAAAAGGGTAAAATAGCATGGAAGACAAATCAATTTTCATAATTATGGGGCATAATTGCATAAGTAATTTGTGACTCAACATTTATATACAAGCGGGTTCTGAAGCGGACGTCGGCACTTCCCTAAAATGCTGACGTTGACCCTTCTGCGGAGTTTTAGGCAGCGACGGTGGCTCAGGGCTTGCTGAACGGAGGCCGGAGGCATCTCAGGCCGTTCTGGGCAGTGATCGAGGTTGCAGGTTCTGGGCAGCGCTGCAACCTCGTCGTCGGAAACTCCACCCAACTGCAGACTGGTCCGTCCTACCCCTGGCCTCCGTCTAGCAAGTGGTGCCACTCCGTCGCGGCCTGAGCAAAGCTGCAGCATCGACGTCGGCACTTTAGCGAAAGTGCGGACGTACTCTTTGAAACGCCTTCATATTTATATATCCAAATTTGAGTGTATGATGTATATATAATTTACATAAAATAATAATAGATAAACATGTAAATATGAAGTTAATGATTATTCAACTATATAGAGATGTATAACAAGTATGGTTCTCACATATGTGTCATATTTGTCAAATTCTTACTTAGCAGAGGAAACATTTAACATATATTGTTCAACTAAAAAAAAAACTAGAAATATAAATAATGAGTATGGTTCCTACATTTATTGCATATATTTCAATGAGAGTTTCTATTATGACCTCCAAATCTGCTCACTTGACCTCACTCTATTATGAATTATTAAATGACATATATAACCTATTATAAAATGACTATTAAGGACAATAATTATACCCCAAAAAAAATTATATTTATTTTATGTAGACTTTCCAATTCAATAATAATAGATTGTATTCCTTATTATTTTCCTTATATATTTTCATTTTCCAATTTCATTACATACTCATTAAAGCATTCATATATATTTACTAAGAATTAAAAATATGATTATGATCATGTGACATAAAAATATATGATTGTTGTAGAGAAACTGAATTTGAGAGGAATTTGCTGTGTATTCTCATTGATAATAGGGGCCTCTTTATATAGAGGATTACAATGCATAGAATCTCAATCATACAAGGAAAGTAATTCTACATTGATTAGGATTCTAGATCCTTCTAATTAAATCCTATTACCACTAGGTCAAGTAACCTAGAGTTTGGGCTAAACACAAATTAGGTTTTCCTTCAACACTCCCCCTTGTGTTGCCCAAACGCGGTGCTTCTCTCGTTGCCTCGTTAAAAACCTTGCCGAGTAACAAAAACCCAGTGGGACAAAAAAACCTCGGTCGAAGGGGAAAAAGAGCACAACACACCCTTCACGATTCGAGACGAACATGTAGACATCTCCCCCTGATGTCTGCACCTCCCCCTGATGACTACGATCATGGGAGTTCAGATAATTTCCGCAAGCCAATTCTTGCCACATGTTTCTCGAACGTGGATTGGGCAATGACTTAGTAAACAAGTCTGCCTCACTGTCCTCAGATCGAACCTAGTTCACTTTGATCTCGAGGAGTGTCTGTTGTTGCTGATTATGCTTGGTGTTGTCGCTTTTGATGTAGCCTTGCCTCATTTGTTCAAAACAAGTAGCATTATCCTAAACTCGTAGGCTCATCTGTGGTAGACTTCAAACCACAATTGTTCGAACATGCGTAATTATGGATCCAATCCATATACATTCACGAACCACTTCGTGAAGAGCAATGATCTCTGCATTGTTCGAAGATATAGCGACTAGGGTCTATGTAGACCTCCAAGATGTCACGGTCTTTTCCCATGGTGAACACTTAACCGGATTGGGAATGACCATTGTGTGGGTCAGACAGATACCCAACATCAGCAAAACCTTCCAAAACACATGTCGTTTTGGATGGGGATAGAGAACGCAGGCCAGCGTTGGCGGCGTTCTGGTGTGTGATGGGTCCGAATCCATCATCTCTTCGTAGGGATAGAACAAGCCCATATCAATCGTACATCTCAAATATCGAAAGATATCTTTTACACCAATCCAATGGCGTCGCGTTGGCGCAGAGCTATATCTAGCTAACAAGTTCACAACATATGAGATGTCCGGTCTTGTGCATTGAGATAAGTACAATAATGCGCCTATTGTACTAAGTAAGGCACTTTTGCCTCTAGCACATCTTCGTCATCATCCTTTCGACGAAGAGGATCCTTTTCAGGATCAAGACTACGGACGATCATGGGGGTGCTTGAAGGCTTGACCTTGTCAAAATGCCTAAGCATCTATCGACACGATGCTCAAGTTCCAAACCGAGACATAATCGTGTTCTCCCAAAATCCTTCATCTCAAACTCAGATTTCAAGTGTTCAGCGGTTTCCCTTAACTCTTTAAGGGCTTCTAATGAAGATCATGTCCAACATGAACCGCGATAGAATCTGAAACTTGTCATAGAAACGCGTGGGCATATCCCTTCCCAATCAAGTAGTCACTTTAGTGAGCGTTTCAACCTCTTTGTAAACGCGCTCCATGGTCTAGAGCCACTTGACTTGGGTAAATGAAGTTCACCATGAACCTTCATGTATATTCCGTATCTAGATCCCTATAGAGATACGTAGTGACCACATTTGTAAGCTGCATGTTCAGTTATTCGGAAACTACCAAACTGACAGGGTAGTGGAGTGCAATGACATCCATTACGAGAGAATATGTCTCATCGTAGTCGATTCCAGGGCGTTTTGTGAGAAGCCTTGCGCCATAAGGCGAGATTACCATCTCTTTTTCTCACTACGCTTTCTAACGAAGACCCATTAGTCAACAGGTTTTATGTTAGGAGGTGTTGGCATCTCTAGCTCGAAAACCTTCCTCTTCGTTAGAGAATCCATCTTAACCTGGATCGCATCTTTCCATTTAGGCCAAAAACTCTCTACGTTGGCATTCATTCATCAACGGAGCGTGGTTCGATATCATCGACTCAGCAAACTCATGCGCAACAAAATGCGTAACTACATCATCAATTATGATGGAGTTTCTATCCCACGTCTCATGTACACTAGTGTAAGTTTCATAGAGCTCTATATTCTCAGGAATAGGTTTGACGTTGAGGCGTCCCCCAACGATAACCATAACCCGGAAGATACTCATGAGACGGATTTTGAGTCTTGATGATTAAAGGATTGGAATGTGCCAAAGTATCCTTCGAACCCACGGGCCTCCCACGCATCCTAGCTGGGGCCATGGCCTGTAACGCCAGAGTGCCACTCTCTTTGGCATTGGCGCCATGCCTACCTCCGTGTAGGGTGGCGCTACGTCCTCTCGTAGGGACGTCCTTCCTTGCAGGCATGTTTGCAGCATATTTGTGTGATCTCGTCACTTTAATAGGGATCAAGATGAGACATAGTGGGGACAGACTACGACAATTCCTGTCGTTCCTGTTGAACATTGTGTTCTTATCTCCCCCTAACGACGGGAAGACTGTCTCATCAAAGTGACATCCGCAAATCTAGCGGTAAGGAGATCGCCTAGCAAGGGCATTTAAGTGGCGGACGATTGTTGGAAGCTCAAATCCAACGTAGTTGCCCATTCGTCTGTAAGGACCCATCATAGAGCGCTGTGGCTGCGCAATTGGCACATAAATGGCTCACTCAAATGTGCGTAAGTACAAAAGTGTACCCAGTCACTAGCTGTAACGCAGAGGTACATTGAGTGGCGGTAGGTCGTAGACGAATTAGCATAGCTGCATGCGATATTGCATCACCCCAAGCGGATGTAAGAAGATTGGTGCGCATTACCAATGTTCGGACTACCATCGTAGTCGTTTCCGCGAGACCAATTGGGTGTGCTCATGGGAATATGATGTCCAACATCAGCCCATTGCAATACCATCGAAAGTCTTCGATGTAAACACTCGCATAGTCAAATCCAATTGACTGAATAGGATGATTTGGGGAGTGAGCCCATTGTCATATGATATGTGCTAGGAGTGTAGCGTAAGCAGCATTTATAGGTGGACAATGGCACAACACGTGACCAGCGTGTTTGCGTGTCAACCAACATCATAAAATATTTAAGCGTCCGCAAGTTGGTTGAATCAATCCACAAAATCCCTACGGATTCTATGTAAGAACAGAATGAGTATTTTTCATATCTTTTACATAGGACGGTCTCAGTCCTAATTTCCCTAAGGAACAGGCTTTGTAAAACGAGCGAGAGGCTTTAGAAGCAACCAATGAGAATTTTGGTTAGGCCTGAGCGTCTGAAACACTATTTGAAGCAAGTTGGTGATTGCAGCATCACCTGGGGTGCCATCACCATGATGGAAGTCATCCATGGCATCATGGATAGGGACGACGCCAGCCCTAGGCTGGTGGTGGACTGAGGCGGTGCTCTAGGCAGCTGCGTCGGTCACACTTAGTCTAAGAATCAACTTTTGATTCATGCTTCGTTTCGCTCGAGAGAAAAGATGTCCGTGTGAAGTCTTTTTGTAGACGGATCATCATATCATGACTAGGATGACTATCCTGTCGTGACAAAGCCAATATGTGTCTAAATCCAAGAGATCTTCTCTCAAACTTTATTGGATTTAATAGCTCGAATAGTGACATAAAGTCCACTAGAGAGACACATAAACGTCTCTAAGATGCGTCTTTGTTCGCAATCATTAGAGGTAATGCAAAGGAACTCATTTCCGTTCTCTACATGCATTTTCGCATGGAATTCGTTGGCTATTCATAGGGTACTATTTGCCCTAAGAGCGTAGAGAGTTTCTGTGACAACTGTAATCAAGGTGCCATTTGGCAAGTGGAACTTGGGCTATTCCATGCCCTTGAATTAATACCGATTGTCTAGCCATCGTAGTCACAAAGTCATATGCTCAGAATCAAAATTGAGTCATAATGAAAAGAACTCGAAATTTTATTCATAAGCCAACGGAATACATCATTGTTTCTATGATCAAAGAAAATCTAATCCAATAAAAAGTAATATGGCAATCGCCTACATCTCTTGGAAAATAAAAAGACTTAATCAAAATCGCCAATTTCTGGGTCTTGATCCTTGTAGTCTTCCACCCTTAGATCTAGATCACCATCTTGATCTTCTTGTGCCATGTAATTTGCTTCCCTTGCTTCACAATAATTTGCTTCCCTTGCTTCATGATACGTCTTGTATGCGTTTGCAACATTCTGGGGTGCGGTACATGTTTTGGCCCAATGTTCAGTTGATCCACATCGAAAACAAACATCATTATGGTCAGGCTCCCTTGATCGAGGCGCCATTGGGGCGCGATTTGGATGACCTATCCTCTTGGTGGCGTTACCACCATGGTCGGAGGCTCCGCCTCTCTCTCTCTTCACACGTTGACCTCCACGATTCCGTGCACGCCTTTCTTGGCGATTTCCTTCCTCTTTAGGGCGAACATATGGACCAGAACGTCCAGAATTGTCCCTATCCTTAGGGTTTCGCTCCTTGCGTCCTCCATTGGGGGCGCGACTATAGTTAGACTCCGGAATAGGCTTAGTTCCCACGGGTCTAGCATTATAGTTCTTCACAAGGATATTATCGTGCTTTTCAGCTACGTTCATGGCCCCAATGAGCTCATGAAACCTTGTGATACGTCCTGCATTTACATCAATCCGATAATTCTTTGAAAACATCAGTGCAGAGACGGGGAAGGTAGAGAGAGTCTTCTTGATCAACATCGTATCAGTTATGGCTTGGCCACAATACTCCATCAGAGACTTGATACGAAGAGCTTCCGAGTTATAATCAAGCACAAACTTGAAATCACAAAAGCGGAGGCTATGCCATCGCACTTCTAAATCAGGAAGCAGGGAGTCACGAACGTTGCCAAATCGCTGCTCAAGTTCTACCCATAGCTTTCTTGGGTCTTCCTCATTGAGGTATTCATTTTGGAGCGCGTCATTCATGTGCCTTGTCATGAGAATTATGGCTTTAGCTTGTTTTGCTTCAAAAGCAGTAGCTTGCTCAATGGAGAGCACGTTCTGACTAGGCTCTTGGATGGTTTCCAGAATTTCATCAGCCTTAAGATGTTGGCGCACATCTCAGACCCACCTATGGTATCCTGCGCCAGTTGTCTCGAGTGGAACAAAGTTCAACTTGTTCAGGTAACTCATCCTGAAAAACAACACAAGATTAGGGTTAGTTTCAGAGCGAAAAGGCTACCACGAAAAACTATTAAATTTCTGAGCGTAGTCGCTTCCAAGAAATTAGGAATTTTCTGAGCGTAGTCGCTTCCAAGAAAATCCGATTCCAAGAGGGGTTTTGGATTAGATCGAAATAACGATGTATGTGGTCGATCGTTTTCTTCTCAACAAACTCTAAGTTTGGAGGACTCTACAAGCTCCAAGCATGGAGTGAGCGCGAACCCCCACAGTTCGGCTTTTGGTCTCCCCTATGTAGAGAAAGGGGGGTAGAAGAAGGGATGTTGGAAGTCCCCGAGAAAAGAAGAAGAAATAAAAAAACTTCAAAAAACGGGAACTTTTAGAAAAGTTTACCTTAAAAGATGGCCGGAAAAATGTCGCCCGAAAGTTACTGTAGCTACCGGAAAAGTTATTGTAGCTGACCGGAAAAGGTCACCGGAAAGTGGCCGGAAAAGTCGCAGGAAAAGGGTTGACCCGAGGGTTGACCGTTGACCAATGCTGACGTGGCAGTGGGTCCCTGTTTTGACGTGGCAGTGGGTCAGGGTGCTGACGTGGCCGTGGGGTCTGCGTCAGTGGGCTTGGGCTTGGGCTTCTGTCCTTCTGGGCTTCTTTTGCTTTCTCTTTTGTTTCTTTTCTTTTCTTTTCTGCCGGTTCAAGATGCAGTAGCTCAAGTGGCCGGTTCACGCCTTTTTAGGCCGGTTTTTGCAAATTTTCTTCCGGTTCCTGAAACTTCATATCAATGGGCTTCTGGTATCAAAAGTTGGTGAAATTTGAAGGTCTGGAAGATGGTGAACCGGGGGAATATTTGCTGCGAGTTGTATGGAGCTTCCGGTGGCCGGTTCGGTAAGTTTCCGGCCGGTTCTTGGGGTGGGGCCTCCGGTTCTGGACTCCTGAGATCGATTCCTTTAAGGTGTGAGGTGGAGGTAGAAAAGGCTTCAACTATTTGTATGCGGATTCAAGGTTTTTAGCTTCTTGAATCAGGGCTTGGCTATTTGTTTCATGGTTAGGGCTCGTGCTGATAACGTGTTGTAGAGAAACTGAATTTGAGAGGAATTTGCTGTGTATTCTCATTGATAATAGGGGCCTCTTTATATAGAGGATTACAATGCATAGAATCTCAATCATACAAGGAAAGTAATTCTACATTGATTAGGATTCTAGATCCTTCTAATTAAATCCTATTACCACTAGGTCAAGTAACCTAGACTTTGGGCTAAACACAAATTAGGTTTTCCTTGAACAATGATATATATGTTGAACACATATTGGTGAGGGAAAACAAAATAAATCCTCAATCTAAAACAATCCATTATATTTGCAAAAAAAAAAAAAAGTATTTAAATAATTAATCATGTGGTACAAAAAATACAGAAAAAAATAAACATTAAAAAACGAATGATTGTTTGAGAATAAAAACAAATGAATTTTTTTTTTGCATAGCTAAAATAGAAAAAAATAAAAATAAAAACTAATAGTTCATGACATTTTCTTATTGATTAGACATTAATTTTTGAAACTCAAGTTTGATTAAGAAATGTATATTTAGTTAAGATTTATAGAATGATTAAATCATTGAAATGACTAAATTTTTTATTTTAAAGATAATAATTTGTTTACAAATTATATGAGTAAGGTTATTTGAGGAAGTTTAGTGAGGTTTAGTGAGTAAATTTAGTATTTGAAAATTTGATAAGAGGTGTAAAAAGCATAGAGGTCAAGTGAGTAAATTTGGAGGTTCTAATAGAAAAACTTTGTTACTTGACAGGGGAAACATCAACATATATGAGGAATCATAATGGAATATAAAATAAGGGTGAGGTTATTGCCACTCTATAATTTTCTTTGTTCACCAGACTTGCTCATTACACCTTATATTTTAATTTCAATTATTAGATTTACTTATCCAACCCATTTATCTTTCGAGGAATATCCTCCATCATATGACATATTAAATTAAAAAAGATTTTTTTTTTTAACGAAAATTTCTCATTTAATTTATATCAATTAAAAAAAAGTCCTAAAATATATTAAAGTTTCCTAATAAAATCATAATTTGATTTACTTCCATTTTTTTTATTTTTTCCATTCAGTTTCAATGTTCATTTATTTCAATCCATATTAAAAAATTAGTAAGTGCTACTATGAGCAATGAAAAAAAAATGATTTTTTTAGTGTTTTAAATTTTTTACTTTCGGTGTTTATAAAGGTATTATAAATATTTTGATGAAGTTAACACTAATGGTTTTGTGAATTGAATAACGAATTAACGATGAGGATGCAACAAAAAGATAAAATAGAAAATTATAATAAATTGAAAATTGGATGAAGAAGATGAAGATTAACGTTATCAGAAGAGAAATTAAGTAAGTTTTCCTTGAAGATTTAAATTTTAGAAAATTAGTATACTTATTAGTCATTTTGCATTTGGGTAATATAGACTTTCAATAATTCAAATATTTGTAGGATGAATAAAGAAAATTGTAAGGTGGCAATAGCCGTGCCCTAAAATAATCATTACTTGATTAAATCTGAGAACCTGCTAACTGTTTCAGCATAGAAACCTAATTTATCATGAAAACAAACTCTACAGCTTTTTTTATAATACTTTTTCTTGAAATTCACATGTATCACAAAATTACCATTTGTAGAGCAAGATTTTAACATGTGTTCCAATTGACGGTATATCAAAACATCTAACAAATTATTTTTTATAAACTTTACTGATTTCTGACTTTGAAAAATCATAAAAATAATTTGCGTTATGATTTTTGAGTTTTTTCAGTTCAAAAAGTGTTTAAAAACTAGGGATAATGACCATTTACACAATTTTAGGATAAAAATTGCCCACTTACTCTACTAAGAGTTTTCTACTCCCATTTACCCAATCTAACATCCATTGACAGTATTACCCTCATTTTAATAAATAAATTACATTCATCTCTCTCTCTCTCTCTCTCTCTCTCTCTCTCTCTCCCTACCCCTAACTCGTTCACCACGGCGAACGACTTCCTGCACCGACTGACCGGGATGATCTCGCCGGCCCTCCCTCCTCTCGCTCTCACCTCGATCTCTCTCTCACCACCGACTCCTCCTCCTCGTCTCACCGCTCGTCTCCGGCTCCGCCGACAAACCTGATCGCACCGATCCTTCGTTTTCTTCTCCCACCGCCGATCAGGTCCTTGCAGTCTTCTTCTTCTTCTACACCTGCCACCGCAATGTCTGCCAAGCCCTCCACCTAGTCCGCCTCTGTGGCTATTGCATCGACCCGCTCAACCTCAGCAGCGTCATTCACGCTCTTTGCGACTCCAACTGCCTCGAAGAAGCCCACCACTGCTTTGCCCACTCCATTGACTCATATTACTTCCCTAACCAGCGCACCTGCAACGTCATCATCGCTAGGCTACTCGATTCCCAAACCCCACACAGCACGTTGGGTGTTCTTCGCATTTTGAGTGCACTGAAGCCTGATTTTGTTGCCACTTTGGTTAATTACAACCGTCTGATAGATCAGCTTTGCTCGCTCCGCGGCCTAATGAGGCTGATAGAGTGTTGTTTGATGAATGGTTATTGCGAAATTGGAGAGTTGGGTAATGCACAGAAGGTGTTTGATTAAATGTGTGGAAATGGTTATTGGAAGATAATAATGAGATTATTGGGGGGCAGTAAAAAGATTATTGAGGGGCAATAAAATATTTATTGGGCAATAATAAGATTATTATGAGGCAATAATAAGATTATTGGGTGGCAGTAATAAGATTATTTATTTGGATAAACCTACTAAAACTTTCAAAATTAAAAATATCTTCATTTTTTACTAATTATTGATCCTCAATAAACTTGTTATTGGGGGCAATAATATGTTTATTGGAGGGCAGTAATATGTTTTTTGGGGAGCAATAATATGATTATTAGGTATTACTAGGGTGCAATAAAATCAGACGCCGGAATCTGGTCACCGATCGCAGGATTCCGATCGCCGGAGTCCGTCACCTGAGTCTGGCAAGGTGTCCGATGATTTCTCTCTCTACATGACAAATAAGGAGAGGGAAAAAATATCCCAAAATAAATAAAAAGGAATAAAAAAATAATTAATTGGGTATTAGGAAAATAATTTCTTAGAGTGTTTGAGTAAGTGGACAATCTCTTAGAGTGTTTGGGTAAGTGGGATTAATTAATCCCAAAATTGTGTAAATGATCATTATCCCTGAAAACTATCATTCAAGAGTCATATCATGAAACATAACATAGGATATCAATACATTAAATACAATATTGTTTTAGGGAATCAGAAATTGAGAGAAATTCGTTGTGTGTTCTCATTGATAATAGGGGTCTCTTTATATAGAGGATTACAACACATAGAATCTCAATCATACAAGGAAAGTAATCGTACATTGAATAGGAATCTAGATCCTCCGAAACTAACCCTATTACCACTAGAGCAAGTAATCTAGAGTTTGGGCCAAGCACAAATTAGGATTTACTTGAACACTCCCCGTTGTGTTGCCCAAACGCTGTGCTTCTCTCGTTGCTTCGTTAAAAAACCTTGTCGAGTAACAAAAACCCAGTGGGACAAAAATAACCTCGGTCGAAGGGGAAAAAGAGCAGAACACACCCTTCACGATTCGAGACGAACATGTAGACATCTCCCCCTGATGTCTGCGCCTCCCCCTGATGACTACGATCATGGGAGTTTAGATAATTTCAGCAAGCCAATTCTTGCCACATGTTTCTCGAACATGGATTTAGGCAATGACTTAGTAAACAAGTCTGCCACATTGTCCTCAGATCGAACATGGTTCACTTTGATCTTGAGGAGCTTCTGTTGTTGCTGATTGTAGACACTACTAGAATTTTGTTCATAGACATCGGTTCTGGACCGATGTTAAACTAATTTTCGACCGATGTCTTAGTGGGTGTAGAGAAAAGTATAGACATCAGTATAAGCGCGTTTTCAACCGATGTCCCAGACAACAACCAACATCGATTCTAAAAAACAAATCGATGTATAATCGTTATAATCATCATATTTTTGTATGTTAGGTATGTCTAATTCTTCATATTTTCACATTTTATGCTTAATAAAGTATATGTCGAACAATACCTACGTGAACATTTGCATCGATTTCTATTCCAGAAGCGATGTCCAATACACTTGTAGACATCAGTTGCCATGAGTATTGTTTGTTCGTGGGCATTTTTACATGTAGCTTGGCACATTATTTTCTTAGGAACGATGTCTGTATCTTTAGGCGTCATCGGTTTTTTTTTAAGGACTGATGTTTCATTTAACACAGCACATCGTTTTCATTTAAGCAAAACGATGTTCAATGGTTTTATGTACATCGCTTGCTTTTTCTAGAACCGATGTGTTGTTTCATTGTAGACATCGCTTTTGTTTTGTAAAATCGATGTGCACTGGTTTTGAGTACATCGGTTCTGCGGACACAACTCGATACATTAATAATCATAAGACATCGATTTTCATTTTGATACTGATTTCTAATCTCTCAAGTGACTTCGTTTTCCTTGACATTACTGTTTTGTTATGCTTTTATATACTTCACTTCATTTTGACAAGAGTGATGAGCTAAGTTTGCATCTAACTGCTGCTGGGAAAAGAAATGCATTTCATAATCATCCAAAAATTAGGGCTTTCCATTAATTTTCTTTCCAAATTCATGATTGAACATATGTCACAAAAGAAAACCCCAAAACCTACAAAGGATATCCTAGAAACATATGAGCAACAATTTACAAAATTTCTACACCAAACTTTGCTTCAAAGCAAAAAGTAGCCTTGCTCAAAATTCATCTTGGTAGTCAAGTGCAAGAGAAATATGTATTAAGCTAAAGGTTCACATGAAGTGAAGTTAACAGCGGTAACCAGACCAATGTGAATAGATCACCTTATCAGGCTTGCCCATCCATTTCACTTCACACCCTAGCTCTTCATATTTGGCAGCCAAATATTTCACAACTTGTAATCCAAGGCCCTGCAAGAGAATGACAAAGTCAGTTTCACAGTGCAACATAAACCTAATGACAGTGATTTCTGGTATTACTAAACTCAATAAAAAAAAAAAAAAGACCAACTGAGCCCTGCTAAAGAGGCTTTTGATCCTCTTCCTTATGCTGGGGCACCCTAACAACAAGACAACAATAATTCATGCAACCAACACTAAAAAAAAGAAATGGGGACCTAATATCTTGGTATAAGACCCTTGAAAAAAACAAAATTACATAATCCTCCCAAACAAAAAGATAAGGATTAAACAAAAATAACATAAAAAAAACACGAATTTGATAATCTAAGCTGCTAGACCCTATGCTGTAAGTAAGCCACAACCATCAAACTGCTACATATGTACATCCACAACCATCAAGTAGTAACAAAGTAACTGGTCCTCGATCAATTCTGCACTAACATATAACTTTATCAGAAGGTAACTCCAAGTGGAAGTGTAGTAATGCTAAAGAACCGGCAACTACAAATCAGATCACAAAGTCTGATACTTTCCCTTTTTCTTTTTTTTAATATATCAAATAAGATCAGCAATCCCAACCTACTGCAGAAAACAGCAATGTGTTTTCATTCTTTAGCATTCTTCAGCATGTTTACACAATGACAAAGTACACCATTTTATGTTCACCCAAATTCAGCCCAAGAAAGAACCTCACCTTGGACGAGGGCTACAGCTTCTTGACCTGCTTTTCAACTTGGAGGAAGATTCACTTATCTTTCCCTTGTGACTAGAGCTTGGAAAAATAAAACAAACACTTCAAATTAATAAAAACAGCAACAATCCCAACCAAAATCGACACGAAACCCAGCACAAATTATCATAAAAGATATCGTAAAACTTACATCCTTTCAGCATTTGGACCATACTTAGAAAACTGAACCATAATCTCTCTCCCATCCACAACTCTCCCTGAAACCAAAAACCCCCAATTCATCAAATTCACAAAACCTTATCTTCTTCCACCCAAACCTTTCGAGATCAGTAACCATCTCACCGTCGAGCTTATCCACGGCCTTGGCCGCCTCATCCTGATACTTATACCGCACAAAAGCGAAGCTGCGCGAATCGCTGGTCCTCCTATCTCGGGGATAAACACGTCGACAACCTTCCCGTACTTATCAAACAGCGGGAAGAGATCGTCAACGGTGGTTCCTGCAAATGCCACAAAGAAAAATTAGGACGTCATTGGAAAAAAAATTAGGGTTCTGAGAAAAAGGAGTGGAATTTTCTCAAACCCGTAACCCGCCCATGACCGCACTTCAAAGAGCTAAATTAGATAGGATACAGCAAGATAAGATCAACAAATTGAACTAATAATCTGATACAAGCAAAACCCATCAAGAGAAAGAATCAAAATTTCCCTCGAAATAGTTGAAAGAAGCCAATTAGATAAAGGACCAGATCTGTGACCCAATAACATGTAATCAAAAGCAGCAAACTTTATAGAAGAAAGAAAGGTACCAGATCTGTGACCCAATAACATGTAATCAAAGGCAAAGAGATCGCAAAGCAGATGCAGAGAAAGAAAGGGTACCTCATAAACCAAGTCGAAGAGGGATAGGAGAGTCGGAGGCGGTGAGGAAGGCTCGGCGCGTTTCAGAACCCCCTTTTTTATTAGAGAAAGAGAGAGAGTAGAAAAGAAAGGGAAAAGAGGAATAAGGGATGTTGTGGTACGACCTCGGAAAAGAGCAGAAGAATAACGATGGAGGAGACGAGAGTGATGACGCCGCCAGGGAGGGTACCGCTGTAGAAATCTTCTTTGATTTTGGGGTTTGGTCCGTAGCTTGTTCATAATATTCTCCATAGTTCATAGAGAGAGAAAGTGAGAGTCGGGGGCGGGGAGGGGGGAGGGGGGAGGGGGAGAGAGATAGGGTTTGGGAGTGTGTCGGGCGCAATTTTTTTTCTAAGTGTGAAAGTTTTGAGTTTTAGTCCCCGCTTCTTCAATTCATTTAAAAGACTTAGCGCTTTTTGCAAAACTAGGTTCCCGCAAATTTTCGAACAAAACTTTTAACACCGGTCATTTTAAGAACTGATGTTAATAATATACATTTAAATCGGTATTTTCGTAAAACGATGTTAGATTACTTTTTTACATCGTGTGCAAGTATGACCGATTTAAAACATGCGATGTCTATGAACAGATTTCTAGTAGTGAGAAGAATTTAGGCGAAATGTGCTTGGTGTTGTCACTTTTGATGTAGCCTTGCTTCATTTGTTCAATGCAAGTAGCATTATCCTCATAAATTCTTGTTGGCTCATCTGTGGTAGACTTCATACCACAATTACTTCGAACATGCGTAACTATGGACCTAAGCCATATACATTCACGAACTGCTTCATGAAGAGCAATAATCTCTTCATGATTCGAAGAGGTAGCGACTAAGGTCTGCTTTGGAGACCCCAAGATATCGCGGTTTTTCCCATGGTGAAAACATAACCAGTTTGGGAGTGACCTTTGTGTGGGTCAGAGAGGTACCCAGCGTCAGCAAAACCTTCCGAAACACTTATATCGTTTTGGGATGGGGAGAGGGACGCAGTACACCATATATGGCGTCCCTGACACTAGATGGGTCCGAATCCATCTTCTCTCTGTAAGGATAGAATAAGCCCATATCAATCGTACCACTTAGGTATCGAAAGATATCTTTAACACCAGTCCAATGGAGTCGTGTTGACGCAGAACTATATATAGCTAGCAAGTTCACAGCGAATGAGATATCCGGTCTTGTGCATTGTGCTAAGTACAATAATGCGCCTATTGCATTTAGGTAGGGCACTTCTGCCTTTAGCACTTCTTCATGGTCATCTTTTGGACGGAATGGATCATTCTTTGGATCAAGACTATGGAAGACCATTAGGGTGCTTGAAGGCTTAATCTTGTCAGTGTTGAAATGCCTAAGCATCTTTTGGGTATAAGCTGATTGATGAATCAAGATACCATCTCTACGGTGCTCAAGTTCTAAACCGAGGCAAAATCGTGTTTTCCCAAGATCTTTCATCTCAAACTCGGATTTCAAGTGTTCAGCGGTTTCCCTTAACTCTTTAAGGGTGCTAATTATGTTCATGTCATCGACATAAACCGCTACTATTGCAAATCAAGGAACTTGTCTTTTTTATGAACACACATGGGCATAGTTCATTGTTGACATATCTCTTTCCAATCAAGTAGTCACTTAGACGGTTATACCACATCCGTCCGGATTGTTTCAATCCATATAGTGAGAATTTCAATCTAATTGCAAACGCGCTCCGTGGTTTGGAGCCACTTGATTTGGGTAACTGAAGTCCATTTGGGACCTTCATGTATATTTCTGTATCTAGATCCCTATATAGATATGCTGTAACCACATCTATTAGCTGCATATTCAGTTTTTTGGAAACTACCAAACTGACAAGGTAGCGGAAAGTTATGACGTCCATTACGGGAGAATAGGTCTCCTCGTAGTCGATTCCAGGGCGTTGTGAGAAGCCTTGCGCTACAAGGCGAGCTTTGTACCTTACAATCTCATTTTTCTCATTACGCTTTCTAACGAATACCCATTTGTGACCAACTGGTTTGGTGTTGGGCAGTATTGGTACAACATTGCCAAATACCTTTCTTTTCGCTAGAGAATCAAGTTCTGCCTGGATCGCATCTTTCCATTTTGGCCAGTCAGCTCTACGTTGGCATTCATCAACGGAGCGTGGTTCGATATCATAAGTCTCAATAATCTCACGCGCCACTGAATACGCTAATACATCATCAATGATGATGGAGTTTCTTTCCCACTTCCCATGTACACTAGTGTAATTAACAGAGATCTCTACGTTCTCAAGGATAGGTTATGACATTGAGGTGTCCCCTAATGATATCTCTTGGACATAACCATAATCCGGAACATTCTAATGGGACGGATTTTGAGTATCAATGATCAAAGGATTTGTTTGTGACTCATTCGTTTTCTTTCTAGGGAGAGTATCCTTCGAACCAATCGGTCTACCGCTCTTCCTTGGGGGACCTACGGCCATAGACGCCATATCATTGCCATTCTGGGCAATGGCGCCATCTCCTAGTGTCACAGGAGTTGCGTTATGTCCATTATTTGGGACATCAATCCTTGCAGGCACGTTTGCACAGGTATGTGTGATCTCGTCACTTTAGCAACATCAGAAAACGCATCAGGCAGAGTGTCTGCTACGTTCTGGAGCTCGATTATTCTTCGCACTTCAAGTTCGGACTGTGCGGTACGGGGATCGAGATGAGACATAGTGGGGACAGACCACGACAATTCCTGTCATTCCTGTTGAACATGTGTGTTCTTATCCCCCCTAACGACGGGAAGACTGTCTCATCAAATTGACAATCCGCAAGTCTAGCGGTAAAAAAAACGCCTGTCAAGGGTTCAAGATAGCAGACGATGGTTGGAGATTCATATCCAACGTATATGCCCATTCGTCGTTGTGGACCCATCTTAGTACGCTGTGGCGGCGTAATAGGCACATAAATGGCACACCCAAAAATGTGTAAGTGCGAGATATCAGGCTCGTACCCAGTCACTAGCTGTAACGTAGAGTAAGATTGTGTTGCAGTGGGTCGTAGACGAATTAGCGTTGCTGCATGCAATATTGCATATCCCCAAGCAGAAATAGGGAGATTAGTGCGCATGACCAATGTCCGTGCTATCATTTGTAGTCGTTTGATAGCAGCTTCTGCGAGACCATTTTGGGTATGAACATGGGAAACTGGATGCTCTACATCAATCCCCAGTGACATGCAATAGTCATTGAATGTTTTCGATGTAAACTCCTCAGCATTATCAAGTCGAATCGACTTAATAGGATGATCAGGGTAGTGAGCCCGTAGACGGATAATCTAGGCGAGGAGTTTAGCATAAGCAACATTTCGAGTGGACAACAGCGCGACATGTGACCAGCGTGTTGACGCATCAACAAATACCATAAAGTATTTAAAAGGTCCGCATGATGGTTGAATTGGTCCACAGATATCCCCTTGGATTCTCTGTAAGAATGGAATGAGTATTTTAGGATCCTTTGCGTAGGACGGTCTCGGTCCTAATTTTCAGAATGAACAGGCTTTTCAAAATGAGCGAGGAGCCTTAGAAGCAACCAATGAGGATTTTGGTTGGGCCTGAGCGTCCGTAGTGCTATTAGAAGCAAAGTGTGTGACTACATCTCCCATCATGGCATTAGAGCCATGGAAATTGGTGTGTGTTGCGTTATGGCCACGAGAAAAGGCAACCATGGCGTCATGCTCATGGTTGGCGCCATTGAGGGCGTCATCACATGGGACTTGGGCAGCCCTATGGCGCCCCAAGACAGCTGCAGTGCTAGAAGTTGCAATTGTTGCAGTCTTGCTAAGTCCAAGAATCAATTTTCGATTCTTGCTTCTTCTCACTCTGAAGAATGGATGTCCGTGTGAAGTCTTTAGTATACAGAGCATCATATCATAACCAGGATGCCCTAGTTGGTCATGCCAAAGCCAATATGTGTCTGAATCCAAGAGATCTTCTCGTATGACATTATTGGATTCAATTGGTTGAATTGTAGTGACATAAAGTCCACTAGATTGACACATAAGCTTCTCTAAGATGCGCTTTCGTCCGCAATCATTAGAGGTAATGCAAAGGAACTCTTTTCTGTTCTCATTATGCGTTTCGTCATGGAATCCGTTGGTTCTTATATCTTTAAAGCTCAATAAGGTTCGATTTGCCTTAGGAGCATAGAGAGCTTCAGTGACTTTAATCAAGGTGCCATTTGGCAATAGGAATTGGGCCATTCCATGTCTTAGAACTAAACCTGATGGCCCAGCCATCGTAGTCACAGAGGAATATATAGGCAATATCTCTAAGAATAATTGCCTATGTCGTAGAATGGTGTGCGTAGTCGCACTATCTGCAAGACATTGTAGTTCATCCATTCCTAAAAGAAAAGCTCATAATTAAAAAGGAGTCATAAAGAAAAGCACTCAACTTTTATTAATAATCCAAACGGATACATCATTGTTTCTTTAACAAAAAAGAATCTAATCCAATAAACTAGCTAATGCAAAACAATGGTAGTCGTCTAACTCCTTTTGGTAATTTCAATGCAACTGTGACCAGGTGATTAGAGAGATGTATGTGGAGCAAAGCTCACTTAAGTACCACTTATCTCAAAACCTTCCTAGACATCACACTTACATTGAGTACGCCTCTTTGAAGAAAGACTAATACCATTGGCATCTACTATAATAATATGGGAATTGCCTACATTTCTTGGAAGATAAAAAGACTTAATCAAAATCGCCAGTTTCTGGGTCTTGATCCTTGTAGTCTTCTACCCTTAGATCGAGATCGCCATCTTGATCTTCTTGTTCCATGTAATTTACCTCCCTTGCTTCACTATACATCTTATATGTGTTTGCAACATTCTGGGATGCTTTACACGCCCTTGCCCAATGTCCAGGTAGTCCACATCTGAGACGATCATCATTATGGTCAGGTTCCCTTGATCAAGGCGCTTTGGGAGCGCTATAAGGACCGTTATTTCCTTTGGTGGCGTCACCATCATAACCGGAGGCTTGGCATCTCTCTCACTCTTCACACGTTTACCTCCACGGTTCCGTGCACACCTATCTTGGAGGTTTCCTTCCTCTTTAGGGCAAGAATATGGACCAGAAGATCCAGAATTATCCCTATTCTTAGGGTCTCGCTCCTTGCGTCGTCTTTTGGAGGCGCGACTATAATTAGACTCCGGATTTGACTTGGTTCCCACGGGTCTAGAGTTATAGTTCTTCACAAGTATATTGTCGTACTTTTCAGCTACGTTCATGGCACCAATTAGCTCATGAAATCTTGTGATGTGTCTAGCATTGACATCAATCCGATAGTTTTTGGCTATCATCAATGCAGAGACGGGAAGGTGGAGAGAGTCTTCTCGATCAACATCGTATCAGTGATTTTTTGTCCACAAAATTCCATCATAGACTTGATACGAAGTGCTTCTGAATTGTAGTCAAGTACAGACTTGAAATCACAAAAGCGGAGGCTATGCCATCTCACTTCAAAGTCTGGAAGCAGGGAATCACGGACGTTGCCAAAACGCTGCTCAAGTTCTAACCATAGTTTTCTTGGGTCTTCCTCATTGAGGTACTCATTCTGGAGCGCGTCATTCATGTGCCTTGTCATGAGAATGATGACAGCTTCATTCGCCTCTCTCTTAGCTCTATTTGCTTCAAAAGCAGCAGCTTGTTGAGGAGTAAGCACGTCCTTACTTGGCTTTTGGATAGTACTCAAGATCCCATTAGCCTTAAGATTATGGGGCACATCACGGACCCACTTGTGGTATCCTGCGCCTGTTGTCTCCAGTGGAGCGAAGCTCAACTTGTTCAGGTTACTCATCCTGAAAAACAACAAGAAAATAGGGTTAGTTTCGGAGCGAAAAAGGGCTACCACGAAAAACTATAAAATTTCTGAGCGTAGTCGCTTCCAAGAAATTAGGGATCTTCTTAGAGTAGTCGCTTCCAAGAAAATCCGATTCCAAAAGGGGTTTTGGATTTAGATCGAAACAATGATGTATGTGGTCGATCGTTTTTCTTCTCAACAAACATTAAGTTTGGAGGACTCTACAAGCTCCAAGATTGGAGTGAGCACGAACCCCCACAGTTCGGCTATTGGTCTCCCCTATGAAGAAGAAAGGGGGGTAGAAGAAGGGATGTTGGAAGTCTCCGAGGAAAAGAAGAGTAAAGTAATAAAAACTTCAAAAACGGGAGCTTTTAGAAAAAATACCTCTTAGGATTGTAGAACGCATTTGGTCCTTGTCGTAGGATTGGAGACGAGCTTCAGTCCTAGTGCAAGCAAGCAGACTTGTAGGATTGCAGCGTGGTCGCGAAGTCGCGGGGGTCGAGGAATAGCGGAGTCACGAGAGTGCAGGGTAGCGGAGTCGAGGAGTCACTAGGGTCGCGGAGTCGCGGGCGTGCGATATTGCGGTCGCGAGGTCGCGGGGTCGCGGAAGAGTTGAGGTGACACTTGGGTCGCAGTGTCGCTGGTGAGTCTCAGTCGCGAGGGCAGGCGAGCGCGTGCGAGGGCAGAAGGCAAGTAGGGCTTGCGGGCGTTGCAGGGGCAGTAAGGCTAACCTGGTAGGGTTAGCGTTGAGTTGCGACGCGGGGGCTGCGGGGGCAGTAGTAGCGCAGGCAAGGCTAATCCGGTGGAATTTGATCAATTTCTGGGGTTTTGGTTTCTAAAGCTATGGTTAGGGCTCATGCTGATAACGTGTTTTAGGGAATCAGAAATTAAGAGAAATTCGCTGTATGTTCTCATTAATAATAGTGACCTCTTTATATAAAGGATTACAATACATAGAATCTCAATCATACAAGGAAAGTAATTGTACATTGAATAAGAATCTAGATCCTCCAGAACTAATACAATTACCACTAGAGCAAGTAATCTAAAGTTTGAGCCAAACACAAATTATGATTTACTTGAACAAGTATAATTTTTATTCTTATGAGTCCGTGAAAGAGAATAATGTATAATTGAAATACGGAAAGAACAGTGGACATTAAGTGAGAGTTAAAATAAACAGCAGCCCACTGCAGCCCACTGGATTTGTTTTGCAGAAGAGCCCCTCCGCTATATTTAAAAAGGAGCCTGTCTAGAACTACTAGTAGTGTCAATAATTTCTTGTACGTAGAGGTAGACCATATATTCACTCATTCTGGGAATTAGCTTTCTAGCTACTAGCACAGCTGCTAGCTTAATTAGAACCCTAAGCCCTTTTCCCGACACCAATTATAGTCACAGCTCGGCTTCATGCAAAACTAGACCTCCATATATATATATATATATATATATATCTGTTCAGGTTCAGATTGCAGCAAATAAGTCAGTAATGAAGCCACTGATGATCTCCACCATTATTGTTCCTGAGGTGCTTAGGCCTCCTCCTTGGATCCTTTCTTGAATGGATGCTATTCGGAAAAGGATATACATCTTCCGAATCAAACTGTGTATACTTTTCATATCTGGAATGTAGTCTTTATGTGATGATTTATCTACATGCATGCATGAACAAGAACCCTAGCTACACACTCCTTATTTCTTTTGGCAAATAAAGAGTATGTTTTCTAAAAGTATATTTTTTCTTTGGATGGTTTAGGCTCGTTCTTTGGAAGATCATTTAAGGCTCCGTTGATCTTTTTCCGACATTCATTAATTTATGTCCTCTTTAGTGTCATAGTGCATATTCACTAGCTAATCTTACTTGCATATTTTTGCTTACTTTTTCGCTATGTAACCCGTGATTTGTAGATTTTGATTCGCTCCGTATGGTCGTCAAATTCAAAATTCACCCACCATAAATAGCAAAGATGGCTGCAGGCGAACCTAAACCGGCTGTGCTGGAAATTGTGTGGTCGGAAAATGAAAATGATTTGGGGCTAGATTTTTTTTTTTGGACGTGAGATTTGGGGCTAGATGGACGTGATAAATCAAATTAAGAGATAATTGTTTCTTATCAAATACCTAACTAGTCTTATACGTACTTGTCATGAACCTCTCAATCGCAACTATATAAATCTGGTGAAATCAATTGCATGAGTACTTTTCATCAACCACATTACTTAAAGCGGACTGAATGGGGTAGTAATTAGTAAACTAGTAATACTATTATACTAGGCTTACTTGGCTAGAGCTAAAAAGGGTAAACGGCCCTCATAATATTCCTCGCCCAAAGAAAGGCTCGTAAGAATTAAAGTCCCCGACTTGTCAATTCTGAAGAGTGAAGAGACGCATACATAACTTCGTCACAAGTTGAAGTGTATATGAAGGTGATTAAGGCAAATTTCTAACATCGATTTAATTCTCTAAAAGTACTTATGTTTGCAGAAAGGAGATAACACAAGGCAAGACCATATCAGCCAAAAACCCTAGCTAGGCAATTCACAGCCACATTTTAAAGTTTACTCGAGCTGCATGACCCTCCATCTTAATCTTGTTCTCATCAGTCTTTTGAAGTCATATTTACATTCAGAAGGGTATATCAACTAATGACACCTCGAGCTAGACGAACTATATATATCATATATGTATATACCATACATGGAGGAAAAGCGGAGTGACCAAGTGTAATTTCCCGTAATGAATATTAACTTAATAAAGACATGCATGAAGTCTAAGAGAATCTCTCTTATCTCAGTCTCCTCCTTTTCTCTCTCCTCTCACAAAAATACAGAGATATGCTAGATGAGTAGATGCACAGAAATTTCTAGCCAGCAAATACTATTATCCAAGAATCTCCACTCACATTGTCTAGAGAATATATAAACAGTTACTATAATCCAAGCACAAACTAACGTACGTACCTTCAAATCCATAGGTTGATATGTATATATAGTTGTCTGGGGAAAATGAAAACTATGGTTTTTTTCGATTAATTGGAATGAAAACTATGGTTGCGACTACTCAAACAAAGTAGAGTATATATGCCTCACTTTTCTTGAGGTTCACATTACTTTCCCACAATCTCAATGGTGTATATATGTCAGCATTCCTCTAGACGTAGACACATGTTTAGTTTTCAACTTTCAATGTGAATGGTTAGAAAAGTTTAGCATTCTTCTATATATCCCAAATCCAAACCACCGCTCCTTAATTATCAATAATATCAAAACTATAGATCATTAAGTAGAAAGTTAAACAACATGAATATAGATGAACAAAAGCAACACACATATATTAACCACATTGCAAGAACAAAGTCTCCTTCTCTTCTATACCATTGTATCCAATTAACCCCCATTTTCCTCACTAAACCATCTCCCCAAGAAGAAAAAAACAAATAAAAAAATTATTAGTTTCTTCAAGCCACAACTAGTAAACCCACCACCAAGTCTATACCACCCCCCAACCTAATCACAAATACATGAGAAGGAAACAATGTCATGCATATATATACACATTGACCTTAAATAAACACCAACTTACTCGAGTAGTATTGCATGAAGACGACGCTGATGATAGTTTGATAGTACTTGATCTTGAGGCAAATGAGAGAGAAACGAAGAAGATCCGAGGTTCCTCTCAGCGCAATTTCGGTGTTTCGATCTGATCAACCTTCATTACTAAAATAAGAGGCTGATGATCCATTCTTCAATTGCTGCTGACATGATCACTCCGATCCACCCACCCTTGATTTCCTTTGTTCTTTTTTTTTTTTTTTTTTTTTTTTTCTGTTTTTTGAGCTTTGAATTGAACCACACCGACTAAGAAAACCTAAAATCCTAAGAGAACCAAAATGACTTCAACCAAAGAAGGGAAACTAATTCAAACTGGCAAAAAAAAAAAAAATTAGATCAGAGAAGAGACCGACGACCCAAGATTCGCCGGATCATGCCAATTATTAGCTCCGAGATTCGACGAGCTCCAGTAAAGAGTAGGATCCGATGAGAGTCCCATTTGCTCTGTATTAGCCTGGTGATTAGTACTCCACCCCATCCTGCTTTGTCCACCATCTTCTACTTTCACTTCCTTCACCGCCTGGCCGCCGCCGTTGCCAGCTGCTGCTATCTGAAGATCCTCAAACGGCAGCAAGTTCTGGAAATACTGATTATTATTCCCTCTGACATCCTTAAACCCACCGTTGATGAACTTGGAAGCGAGAACAGAGGCCATAGTTGGAGCTGTGCTATAAGATGTGGAATTAAAAATGGAATGATCGGAAGAATGAAGGGAATTCGCGGCCACAAGATCTTGGATTTGCTTGCTGGTTGCCGCCGGATTAAACCTTTGATCACCAAACCCTAACCCGAGAGCACTGAACTGATCAAACCCGGATGTAGTAAACGGATTAATCCCCATGTGATCAGGTTGGTTACTACCTAACCCGTAAAACAGCTGATTCATATGATGATTCGAGTTCGAGGCCAAGTCGATCTGAGGATGGTTTTGTTGTGCGTTGGGATTCGAGTTTGAGTTACCACTGTTCGGAGCCGAAGAAGCAGAAGAAGAAGCTCCATTATCCACGGCTGAGCTCGAGCTAGGTCTTTTCACGCGCTTGTTCTTTCTACACCCACCGCCGACCGGAACATTTCTAAGCGTGCCGCCTCTGGTCCAGTAGCGCTTGCAGGCCTTGCAGAAGTGTCTGGGCTGAGACAAGCTGTAATTGTTGTAGTAACAGAACTTGGTGTTGGAAGAATCACATCGAGGACATTTAAGGGCTTGTTGCTGCTGTTGAAGTTGCTCTTGGCCCGGTTTCTCCATCAATCTAGAAGCTCCTACCGCCGTTGTAGAACCCATCACGCCCTTGTGGTTCTGATCATCATCGTCGTCGATCTAATTGGAATCGAAGAAGGAATGCAAAAGAAAGAAAGGAAAAAGAGAGTTAAGGCGGTGTGCTAGGGTAAAAATAACAACACAGAATAAATATTCTCGTCCAAAAGCTAAGCAACAAAGAAATGTGTGATATATGTTTTGTCAAATAATTTGAGAGAGAAACACAGAGAGAGAGAGAGAGAGCGAGAGAGAGAGAGAAGGGTAGTGAACCTGTGGCCAATCGTTAGTAGTTGAAGAGATGAGTACCATCTTCTGTTGATCCATTAACATTTTCTCCAAAGGGAATATCGTTTGAAACAAACAGATAGAGGACAAAGAGCAGGTGGCGACGTGAGTCTTTGTTTGCTTGACTATAAGAGAATTCTGAACTGAGTGAATGTAGGTGGGGGTGTGATTATATGAGATGGTTGGATTAATAATAATAAGTCAGTGATTAGCTTAATTATAGCTTTGAATCCAAATTCACGTGATGGGTTCTGGACCGAATTGGATTTAAAATTGTGGGAAAGAATATATTGGCGACATTCGAAATCCAAGAGCGGACAGGGAGGTAATGTGGGCAATAGAGATGAATCTTTGGGAGGTTCGAGAAAGAAAAAGAATTAAACAAGCAAATTTAGCATTTACAATATTCGAGACTAGGAGATTAGATTAGACTACACAGTGTTCTACGTATAAAACATTCCTTTGCAATTTGCATAGAGATAGAGAATGAATAGATAAGTGAAGGGAATCCCTAGAGGGAGAGACCCAATAATCGATGCAGTCTAAGCTTAATAGCAAATCCCACTTCCTCTTTTTGGTCAATAAACAACAATGTTGTGTGGCTGTGCCACCAAAATTAAATTATTATTACGTTACCTATGGAGGCATATATGTGGTCCTTGGCCTCACCAAATTCTGCATTTGTTATGAATGTCTGATTATAATCCAACATTAATCACACATGTAATTATTTGATATGTGTGAAGAATGATTAATAATCTTGTCAAGAAGAGAAACATAGAGGAATATGTATACATGTATGTGTATATGTAAAAGCCATATTTAAGAGTGAAACCTAAAATTTGTCAATAATGTTCTCTTGAAATCTATCCATTATGTATATATATTGATTGGTCTACTTCTAAAAGTTGTGAAAATAGTTTGTTAACATATTAAGTTATTTGACTAATGATATTAGTGAATTATTTTTTGTGACGGCAGATATGTGAGAGCGGTTCAAGTTGCAAGTTATAAGTTTAAAGCCAATATAAATATAAACATGCATAATTTATTAGTTACTTATTTATGGATGAGGACTTTAGGCTTTAGGTTAGATGTATGTAATTAATTGTTTAAAGTCGTAATAAGATGACTTGTGGAGACAGCTAATTAATAGTAGGGATTACTGAAGACATAGCAGATTAGAGAGGTTGTACAAGGTACAACATATATCAGAGGGAACTATTCATTTTGAAATGGGGGAAAGGGAATGGTTAAAATTATAAGAGAAAAAGACAAGAGGGACGCGGGGCAACAACAACATGTGGCGGTCAACATCTCAGACTGAAAATACAAAGAAGCATGCAGCAAAGCAAAGACTAAACCACCACGCTTTATTCTCGAGGGCTATTCTCTTGCAGAAAGCCAGAAATTGCAGAGAACCAGTAATACCTGTTTAAGACTTCGAAAAACAAAAAACCGTTATGTTAATCAGTTACACAGTCTTAGAGAGAGAGAGAGAGAGAGAGACTGTAGAACTGGAACAGAAGCATGTGGTCGGCAGCTCATCGATGAGGTCCTTAAAGAGAAAAAGCTAGAGGTTTGAAAATTTAAAGCAAGTAGTAGTAAAGCAAGCATGGTTGGGGGAACAAATGGATTTTGTAGTCTCCCAAGGGATCTTCACCTCCTTCCCTACAACCCATCATTATTCCTCAGCTTACACCTTCGTATACTTTGGAAAAAATTAAAATATTACTTCTCATGTTGCTCATTCATCTTTGCCAGATTGAGAGAAATATTCTCACACAGATGCTCAGGTGCATAAAGTTATCGATCTGGGAAAATAACAGAATATATAGTGATTTCAATTGCATGTTACAAGGTTGGGCCGGGGTAGATCTAGAACTATATATGTAAGCAACTTGCTAAGTTTTTTAATAACAAACCCTAAAGCCTGATTAGGGAGGGAATGATGTGCGACTAATTTGCCAAATTTGAACCTAACCCGACATTATATATGTTTATCCAGAACAAGGCATTATCTTATGAATCTCCTATCTTGGTGTTTGTTAAATTTTGTACAAGGGTTTGAATTATGATGGTGTTAGCTGTACATGATGGACTTGGAGAGCCAAATTAGTGGTGGTGGGCACTGCGCAGTCGGCACCCAAATATGTAAGTCAATTGTAGATCATGCACCTACTCCTATACTGCAAGTCTGCAACGCAACAAAATATGGTCTTAACTCGTACAGATTAAACATAAATTGTGTATGGTGGTGGATGACAAAGAGTTCTATATAGAAGCAAAATGTATATGCATTCATCCTAGGGCTGGGCGTCCGGACCCGAAAGACCGAGGACCCGACCCGAACTGAGGAAAAAAGCCCGATTCGGTTCGGTTTTGATATAGGAATTTTCGGTTTGGTCTAAATTCCGACCCGATTTCATATAATCGGTTCGGTCTCGGTTTTCACATTTTCAGGGCCCGAAAGCCTGAACCGACCCGAATCTTGTGTCAGTTGCCACATGTCAGTCCTTGATTTGGTGATATAATAATATGTTAAATATTAAAAAAATAACAAAATAACAAACAACCCTAAAACGCTAAAACATGTCTCCTCCAGTCGAGTAACCCGACCTCACTCACCTCAGCCTCCCTCTCTCTTGATAGTATCGAGTCGATACCATCTCAGCCCCAGAGGCCCAGATTACCAATTTCTGAAATCTCCCTCTTAGTCCCTCTCTCTCTCTCTCTCTCTCTCTCTCTCTCTCTCTCTCTCTCTCTCTCCATTACCAGCTGCTGCACCACTCTCTGTCTCCGAAATCCTCCTCCGCCAGCGACTCCTTGAATAGATGCGAAGCTCTAGAAGTTCGCCTCCCACAGTTAGCTGTTTCGATTCTCCCGTCGCCGTCGTCGCTCTCGCAACTCAGTTCGGTGAGTAATCTAGATTTAAGGGTTTTCAATTTGACTTTTTCAATCCTCTTGATATGTGAATGAAATTGAAATGTATGAGATAAAATTACCTTGTGTTGAACACAGGAGATAAAATTCCAGCCATTGGACTTGGAACATGGCACTGATGGCAGAGTGGTGGGTTTGTGTTTAAGGGTTCACTGAAGAGGGAAGATATTTTCTTGACTTTTAAGGCCATGGCTGATTCAGATAGCAGATGGAGATGTCTGTCACAGTGGAACTGATTTTGCTGCCCAGAAACTCCAGAGTAAGTGTTTCAAAGCTTGCACCGTGGAGATGGATATAGTGTTGAAATTACCAGATGTGCAAATTGGGGTTTTGATTTGATGAGCTATATGATATTATGATTTATTGCCTAGTTGTACTTGATATGACTATTTGTTGTTTTAACCAAGTTCTTGATCGGAGGATTGTTGTTTTCATCGGTTCATTAATAAAAGTCCAGACATTGTTCTTTACCCTTTACAAGTTTACATCTCTGCTTTATACTTTTTCGTAGTGGAACTTATGAGTATGTGATTGATATGAGTCTGATCTGATTGATTTTTCACCTATTTTAGTGTGAATTGGTTTTGAATTATTAAATTGGCAGTAGCATGACTTAATCTGCCTAATGTGGATGCTGATTTGGTATTTTGTTGATGTTTGATTTGGCAGACTGCCCATTTTTGCAATCTACATTTTATTGGTTCATGATTTCATGTTTCTGTTGCATTTTTGTTGGTTTATGATTTGATATTGTGTTAATGTTTGATTTGGGCCATTTGGCAGACTGCCCATTGTATTGTGTTAATGTTTGATTTGGCCGACTGCCCATTTTTATAATTTATATTATCTTGCATCATTGCTATGTTTGATTGGAGAGTACTACATGTTAACTTTGTATTTGTAAATTGATCTCTAATCAGGTTTGAAATGTGAATGCAGAGTTGGAGTCTGGAAGGAGTTGTCAACTTGTCATGGAGTTCTGGAGCTGTTGAGCAAGGGAGCCGGCCGAGCAACTATTTGTGCAAAACTGGAAATTGTGTTCCTGTTTGTGTTGCAGACTTGCAGTTGTAGTACCATTTAAAATTTGAATTTCAATTGATTGAACACATGGTTTTAATGATTGAATAATTTGGATTATTTTTCATTGGACAATGGACAATGTATTTGTGAGTTTGTGTTGTATGCTATAAAGTATAAACTTGTAGTAATGCATGATTATTATTATGTTAATGAGATTATTGGATATTTGGATATGCATTCTAGTCTTCTAGGTACCAGAACTGCAGTTTGGAAAACAGGGAAAATAGGCAAAGTTTGTTGAACTGGAAATTGGGCCGAAAAGCCGGAAAGACCGAACCGGCCCAAATGGGTTCGGTTTCTATGGGTTTTGATTTTGAAAAAAGCCCGAACTGATAATTTCAATCTCGATCTCGGTCTTAGTGATTTTCGGGCCCGACCCGACCCTCACCTAGCCCTAATTCATCCTCTAACTTAGCAAACAAGTGAGACTACTGATGCTCATGTTAATGTACGTAAGTGAAACTAAGCCTGCAGAAAGATGTGGAGTGATTTTCCAACCCCATAACCTATATCCCATATCTTTCCCCTATCTTCGAATCTTTCAGCTAAAAAAGAAAAAGAAAAAAAAAAAGAACTGTCTAAAATAATAATTTTCACCTAAAATTATATCATATTATTTTTGGGGCAAAATCTCATGTTTTTTTTAGGACTAAATTCAGTTTAGTCCCTTGAAATTTAGGGCTAAAATTACTTTGGTCCCTAACTTTTTTTTTTAATCACGATGGTCCCTGCACTTCCAAATTACATCAACCTAGTCCAAAATTTGACTTTGACTCGAAAGATGACGTCATGTGCTGAGTTTGAACCGACATAGGGGCCCACTTTTCTGATTTTAAACACCCAAAGAAGGGCAAAATGGTAATTTCTAATTTAATATATTTTTTTCTCTCTCTTTTGCGCTCTCTCTCACTCTCCCGATTGGCATAACCAAAAACCCGATCTGAGCCATGATCTCTGCCCTCCTTCTCCTCCTCCTTTCCTCTACACCCTCGCCTCTCCCACTCCCATTCCTACCACTTCAACTATTGCCACCAAACCCCCATCTCCCAAAACGACGACGTTTCCCGCTCCAACCCCCTCATCTCTGAGGTAATCACCGTCGTCGTCACCACCATCCCCGCCGACGACATACCGATGGCCACAGCTTCCTCTCGACACTGCTGTCATCCCACTTTGGTTTTCACATAAGAGCTTCAATGAAAGAGAATCGAAGCCCGAAAGCTTCTAAGGTTTGCCCTGCAAATCCGATTCCGGCCAATTTGTGAAGTCTCACCGATGGCCGAAGCTTCCTCTCGATATCGTGGAAGTCCCTAAGGTGTCGGATTGTCCCAAAAACGAAGCATGAGTGAGAATCGAAGGAGATGGTGTAAGGGTTTCACGGTGGGTTTTCTTCCTTTTCTAGCTACCTTTGGTTTCAACTCAGGTATGAAAGTTGGTCAATTCTTCGAGCTTTACCTCTCTGTATACTTGAATTTGAGTTTGGATGAGATTTGAAGAAAGATAGGTTTTGAGCAGTGGCTGACCACCGTGTAGTTACTGTGCACAGCGGTGATGGTGGTTGTCGGAGTTGATTTCTGGCCTTAGTTACTGGCTTCGTCCCCAACCTGCTCAAGGACCTCCTAGGTGGAAATTTAATTGACCAGACCTGGGTCACTTGGTGTTCTTTGTTTCTGGAGGAGCAGCAGTAGAAGCAAAATGCATCTCCACCGCAGTCCAAGCAGGACATTTTCTTCTCAAAGCTCAAAATACTGCAGAAGTGGGTTATTTGGAGAAATGTGATAGTGGTAATGTTGGTGTATAGCTATTGTTGGCACCCAATGGGAGTTCAAAATTCACAAAAGGGAGTTACTTTTGTTTCAGATGAAATTGCAGAGAGGAAGAGAGAGAGAGAGAGAGAGAGAGAGAGAGAGAGAGAGAAAATGAAGAGAGAAAAAGAATTAGAAATTAGATTAAATTGGAAATGAGCATTTTGCCCTTCTTTGGGTGTTTAAAATAAGAAAAGTGAGCCCCTATGTCGGCTCCAACTCAACTCATGACGTCCAAAGTCAAATTTTGGACTAGGTTGATGTAATTTGGAAGTGCAGAGACCATAGTAATTAAAAAAAAAGTCATGGACCAAAATGATTTTAGCCCTAAAGTTCAAGGGCCTAAATTGAATTTAATCTTCTTTTTTTTTATGTTCTCTCCAAAATCTTCCTATTAGTGAAGCATGATGTTGAAGCAATTCTGCAATTGATGAAACTCAAAAATCTTGACTCACATTTTTTTTTTTAATGTTTTCTTAAGTCGGGAAATCGAAAAATTATAAAATAATAATCAAGTCAAAACTTTTGAGGTCTGTCACCTATAAAAGCCCTTAAAAATTAAGTTTTACAAATACTAAGATTATGGCACAAGAGATTTCAATAAAAATGGTGTTTTGGCATAACACGAGCTCCTGCAACACCTCAAATGTGTCAAAGTATGTCAAGGTCCTTATTTCTCTAAGGGGAAAAAAAAACATTAATGTTCTCCTTAAATTGTGTATTTGATATCCATCATCAAGCCTCTTCCTTTAGAGCATTTCCACTGGTTTGTCTTTGATCGGCCTCCACATAGATTTGCTGGGGTGGTGACTGGTGCACACCAAAATCTCTAGCTCTTCCACCGGGCCAAGCTTGACCGGGCAAAAGTTGGATTTTCTTGACCCAGTCGAATGAGGCTGCCAGCTCGGCCCAAGAAGTAACGTGGCTGACGTCAGCAGAAGCAAGGAGAGGGAGACGCGATGAAGACGCGGGTGAAGGCCACAATCTTGTCGCGTAGCGCCGATAATTGCAGATCACGTGTGGAAGACGCGATTTTGTCGGGTAGCGTTAGTGGAGAAACAGATGTTGGTGACCTGGCATCTAGCTGTTGGTCTGTTTTGATTTTTGAAACCAACGGTCAATTAATCTTGGCCGTTGGTTGCAATTGATATGTGCAGATCAGACGGTATATAATTAATATACCTGATAATATAGCTAACGGTAACAAACGGCAAGAAAAAAATTGTAAAAAATTCTAAATATTTCTCTATAAATACCTACCATTTTTTTACAACATCTCAAACCCAAAAATTATACTTCATAGTTACACCTTCCTCCTCTTCATATAGCTCTCATCTTCCAAAAGCTATAGCAATCACAATTCTGACATTAATTATCCATAAATCTCCATTATTACCATCTATTTACATCAAATCTATTTCAATTTTCTAATTAAAAAAATAAAATAAATTTAATGAACAGTAACTCTGAGTCTCTGACTGGTCAAGAAATAGAACGGGTGGAAACCCATGTCCAGTGGTATGAATAGTTTGTTGACTGGTCGACCTCTTGACTTTTAGATCTTGACATTTCTTGACTATGGGTGGACTTGCTCTTAGGGAAGAGGTTTTGAAACTGTACGTAGTCGAGGAAGGGTTAAACTGTTAAAGGGAGAAGATCGAGTCCTACTAGAGAGAATGGTTTGATAAATTAGTCAAAATCAATACGTCAGGGCGTCTGGCCAAGGAGAAAAGAGTAGGGATTAGTCGACGTGGAGGTGGCTAAGTGGGTCATACTGGACACCCCCAGACCCTAGTGAGTGACCATACCAGTATCGTTGATGAGTTCTGACTGATCATGAAGAAGGCACGATCAGTGACCACCACCACCTCCATGGATCGGACAAGGAGAGATTCCATTTTGGCAAAACATGAAAGAAACCCAACGCGCGCATTAAAGCTACCCCAAAGGAAATTGGAAAGCAAAGGCGCCAAACTCTGTAAGTAATACCAGTCATGAATCATGAAAAAGAAAGGCATTCTGGATTACATGCATTTATAAAACGGGGACCATAAGAGCACCAAATCGATCCAGGCCAACTCATATGCCCATCACAGCCTGCCTTGCCTCACCATTACCATATATTGCTAGCTCATGAAATTGCACCCCATACATGCATACAATGTGCAGACAAAGATCTCCCACCCACTTCAAACCAATTGGATTTTATCTCTATTTGACATTGCCCTAACCTTGATCATTTTCATTTAGCTAAGCCACTACCATAGTGATGGAGGACCTAATATTTAGTTAATTAAACCTTCCGAAAAAGAAAAAAAAAACATGTATATATATTTGGTATTTACCCTACATGCATGGGTAGCTGAATACACTTTCCAATTATAGTTTGTGATTGATGCTCATACTAAGCTAAAAGAGTAAATCAGATTGTCATCGTCTTAACTGATCCGCTTGCTCTGAAATGACCTCCCAAACTTTTAACAAGAAAACTAGGTTTTCATGGTCGATAATATAGTCTCAAAATACATTTTATGAAATAGAGATTGGAAACAAGAATAAGCAACTAGGTCAACATCTGTTTTATATGGACTCCAAACTTTTTTTTATCGAGATCACACAATATCCTCAAAAGCTTTTTAATCATATACACTAATTCGTGCTGGAAAATCTTGTCAGAACGCTTCATCCCATTGGCCGGCCACTAAAATTAAGATTTAACTCCAATTAGCGTTGGCGGGATTCAAACTCGGGTGTGGGGGAACCACACTTAGAGACTCTTACAAACTCTATCACCTATGTGGTTGTTTATGGACTTCATACCTTATTTCTACTTAAACAAGAAAAGAGAAATCTCAATTAAACAAGAATAAATAGGTTGGGTCTCTCTTATATAAATATAGATTAACTCAAATCTAGTGATCCAACAAAAACACTAAATATGAAGAAGTATATAGATGAATGCTATAGTGAGTAATCTTTATCCCGTTGACTGGACGTATCACAAAATGCAAAAGTTACCAAGTTTGGATATTATTCATTTGATGAGTTTTGCCCCGATCTGCCTCATTTTCAAAACTAAAAAATAAATATGATCTGGCTAACCTTCTTCGGGATATGTTTTTGTTTCTTGAACTGTATCATTCATAGAGATCATAGATAACGATGCGGCAGGAAGCTTGCAAATGGAGTCTATAGGAATGCACATTCCATATGGTGACCTAGCTCGACTTACCCATCATAGCAGGACTAGTAGTAGTACCTGCAGCTGTACTCATAATAATGTCAAAAATGGTGTAATGTAATAGAAAATGTGATAGATCGATGACTTCTTTACGTGCTCGATCAACTCAAAAATATCAGAAAGCTAGCTAGATTGGGTCATCTGGAACAAGCAAACCACATTAACAAACAAGAACACAAATATGACCTATGGTTCATGTGGGGTAGGCAAAGTTTACATGCATGATTATAACATAAACATTGTGGGATTATAATATATTCTGAATATGACCTAATCACCTAGTCACGTACAATTCCATTCCACTTAATCGATTGGTTCCCAATTGCCAAATTAATAAGTTGTACTCATGGAACATGTGATCTGTATGACCATATATAGTGTAATGCCACAAAGGTCCAGTCAATCTACTCACCCCTTAGAAAAGTAGGTGATTATGGGATCTAATTATTCGGATTAAGACGTTGATTTTCAAATTTACCCATCAATTAACCAGTCTCTTTTTATACATGCAATGTAGGCCTGGCAAAAGTGCGGTCACGGGCGGACTTAACGGGTTGACGGTCTTAACGGGCTCAACCCGTTATAACCCGTTATCTTAACGGGTTATAACGGGTTGAGCCCGATGGGTTCGCGGGTTACCCGTTAGAACCCGTTAAGACCGCTAAGGTTTTTATTTTTTTTTTCTTTTTAATCTTTTCTAATTAATTACCCACTAAAACCCGTTAATACATGTTAACAATAAATTGGCCATTGAAACCCGTTAAGACCCGTTAACATAAAAATGAATTTATTTATTTATTTTTTTTACATTTTTTTAAATTCTTTTTCACACCCATTATCTATTAAACCTTCTCAAAAAAAAAAAATTTATTTTTTTTAAACCCTCTTCCAACCCATTACCCATTAAAACTCTTTTTCATTGTTGATTTTCATTAAATCGAACTATCAAAAGTTAATACATATTGGGCTCACAATTCTTAAAAAAAAAAAAAAAAAACTTTTTTTTTTCTCTTCTAACCGGGTTCGATGGGTTCCGTCGGGCAACCCGTTTCCTCCCGTTAACTAACGGGTTGTTAACGGGTTGGCAGCCCATTAACACATTAAGTTATCGGGCGGAAATGAATGGGTTTTTAGCGGGCGGTTAACGGGTCATGGGCTGAATTGCCAGGCCTAATGCAATGCATGTGTATCTCATTCAGCTTGATTTTTACCCCTCGCGTTGTTGAGTGCCTACTTGATTTGACAAAACAATTTTACTCGCATTTTATTTTTGCTTCAGTTGTTGTCACATATATCAAAAGTGGAATTCAACGTGGGAAATAGAGTAGCATGGAAAATCTATATGTATGGTCTTTAATTAGTTTTTAAGTAGAGATTAGAGAATCCAATACCTCATTTTTAATTAAGGTCAGGACTCGGGAGGACTATTGCTCATGGAAGTTTCCGGTGTCGCCGGTCCTGTGGGGGCTTGAGAATATATGTTTGGGATTTTTGTTTTGGCCACTGAGAATGTTTAGGACTAATAAGAGACAATATACTATCTAATTGGGTGTGCCGTAGCTAATTAAACACATTTATTTATATATACTAGTTTATTTGGGAAAGAATTAGAGACAGACAACAAATCACATGTTGGTCGACTCAAAACCGTGTACATAAACTATATATAATAGACATGGATTAGAGGAGCGATGTTGATCACGGTTTTCTTCCGCATTGTAAAAATATAAAATTAGTTTTTTTTTTTTGGTACAAAAAATATAAAATTAGTTGATGATTATGCTTTGTAGTTTAAGAGCATAATGGTGGGTATTCACTCCTTTTAGGCTTTTAGCTATTACAAAGCTGTCAACAGGTTATACTTGCCCATATTATTCTAATTTATACAATTGAGCATGCATATAAATGATCATCAAATGGACGAAGTGGTGTTAGCTCAGTAATTAGAGCACTCATTACCTATGTACGAAGTTATGGGTTCGAGTCACCATAGAAGCATGAGTGAAACCATTTGATCCTCTTTATAAAAAAAAATAAAATAAAAAAATAATCATCAAGGGATCTGCAAATCATAAACTAATGTAGATATGAGTGGACAATTAATCTAATTATGTTGTAACTTCAACATTTTGGGCATTTGATCCAACCACTTCTCTAAAGATCCGATGTACAAATTCTCTGAATCTCTGGGCCAAAATGTTTTTCAATTTTCGGCAGAGGAACTTGAATCAAAACATTATTTTGAGTCAGACCCCCCATCTGATGATGGATAAGTGGTCCGGAATCTAACCGCCAATACTAAAGACATAAGTTGGCGGGTGATTAGAAACGGACATGGCGTTTGGGCAATTGGCCTATATCTAAATTTCAGAATATCCATTGGGACTGCGAACACAGTTCTTTTTCATGGCTATATCCTATCTATCTCCACAAGTAGTATATTGGGAAGTGGCTTGACTTTGTTTGTTCCAAATGGAAAATGGACAAAAAATTTAGTGACATTTGATTAAGATAGTAAGGGTGGTGCTATTCCACTTGAAGGTGTCATAGTCTAAAGTCTCAACCCCCGGTCTTTTACTCAATTGATGGGTATCTATGATACTTGATTAATACGTTGTTAAAGTAAGTGGCTGTGTGTGTGTGTGTAATATATTGCATGGTTGTGACTTATGAGAAGTAATTATGATCAAGCTTAAGTGCCAAAACTAAGGCATTAGGTGTGATTGATCTATTGATTAACCTTCTTTTCATCGAACACGAGTCATGACATGCTAGGTTATGTAATGGTCAAACAACATTATCTTTACTCAACTCCAATCAATCTAAGGAAAAGCCATTAATCAAGCCTTGTAATTAGTTGCAAATCTACTAGACTAGCCCATGTTGCGGTCCCAAAAATACCCAATTAGGTACAATAATTGTTTGTGAAAAAGAAAAAAATCATGATATTGTTTTGTTAAGAAGAAGCAAGCAGGAAGTTATCATCATATCACACTCCATGGCCCCAAGACAAAATCTCTTTGAACTAGAGCAAAGTCATTTTATCTGATTCGCTCACCAGAACAGAAGCGAAACCCTAGCTTGGCGGTGAAGAGGACCTATATAGCATCCATGACTTTTCCAGCCAGCCAACCATCAAGCCCAACAAAATCTCTATAGGATTGAGGAAAGCCACAGCTTCCATTTCTGACTACAACTTGCTACATGCCCATGATTCTTCCTCAGGTCTAAGGTTGTTTCCCATACTACGGGGAAAGGGCTCAAATACTCAACAGGGACGAGTTCTTTGTTTCTTCCTCTTCCAAAACATATAATATAAGGCAATGTTAGAAAACCAAATCGTCAGGGTAACTTGCAAAGTATTCAGACACTAATACACTATATACACAGATTCTAGAGGGTTTTAATACACAGGATAAGCAATTTCTGTTGGTTTCACTCATTATAAACAGTGGGCTAGCTGGGCCGAATCAGAGCCTGATATTTTTATAGATAAATTGGGCCTGTATGCATGTCCAAAATCATATCAAATTCTAGAAAAGCTGTTGTCTGTTGAATCAAGAGTTCTTTCAGATTAGTATGCCATACCTCGACATCCAGCTTCGTTCTGAGATCGCGTGCGAGATTACAAGAATCTCAATATATTTGAGAGATCGAAAAGAGGCCAACTAAAGGATGGATTTTGCCACTGCAAATTCTCCCTTGTTGATTCTTGATATTTTCTTGGCACCTCCAAGTCTCCCGGTTTATCAATTTTATTAATGAATAACGTCAAATTTTAGGCAATTTGCTCAAAAAATGCCCTCTTTTACGATAAACTAAACCCAAATTTTATCTTTAGCTACCTCAAAGATGATCACCAAAAACAATAAAGGCTTGATGCACTAGTTCGAATAGTAATACTGATCCTTAATGTCTACCTTGTCAAGATTACAGCATAAGAGAATTCCCATCTAACTTTCTTTAGTTTAAGGAACATGGTACTAATGATTACATGCCCTGTTTCAAAGTATCACTAAAATGATGAACTACGTACAATTTCATATCAATGTAAAACTAATTTCCCAATTGAATCTTCAGCTGAAACCCACCCCGGCCAGTTCATGCTAGCTATATCATCATTCGTACAAGTTGGGACCAATGTTTGTAATTCATAATGTGTGTGAATGTGGTCCAAGCTATAGCTATAGTTGGTCACTCCAATTTTTTGTTGCAAATGCAAACCAGTTGGCTAACACCCATATAAATGATATAATCCTAGCGTGTAGCAACGTGAAAACAAAGTAGGGAAGGGGGCCAAATTAAAGCTTATATATATGAGATCGAATCAAAAGGACATTACAAGAAATTAGTACAAGTGTGTCACAACATGATAGGCCATGCCCTCTCTAGCTTGTTACATCAGTACTACTACTATTACTTCAGCATGGACCATATAGCTATAGGTTACAACCTTTCACTCTCCAATAATACATTTGAAAGAAAAATGAATTATCGCGGTTGACTCTTTTAAGATCGATCAAAAGCCTCCCTTAAACTAACTTCATCCTTGATCCTTGCTAGCTTGGGAGTTGGTAACGTACTTATTTATAGTTAAAGACTTAACCCTAACCCTAAAGATCCCTCCGGCCACCTGGTCGATCACCTCTTTTCTTAAAGATTATGTTGCTTTATTCTCAATTTTTGCTTTAGATCCAAAGGTTTTCTAGGTAACCAAGTGAATGGTGCCCAACATACAAGCGTGTCAATATGCCGATGTGGGAGGACGTAATTTTTGACATTCTCTTCTTTGGGTCACTGTAGAATATAGTTCAATAATCACAATGGTATCAAGGGTTCAAACTTAGCAGTCTTGTATATATAGTACTCTGATATTTACTCTATAATTAACAAGGAATTTAAACATAGACATAACCCATGTCCATCAATACATGCATGGTATACTATTGCACCATATGTCTTTTATCTAATAGTCTTAGAGTGGGTTTCTGTCTAATCTAATCATGCAACATAGCAAATTAAATCATGCAGCCAGGCAAATTAATATGATGGATTAACGACCACATTGTACGTTCTACAAGATTTGACTTATCTATCACTTTGCTTGAATTGTAGAGTTTGTCTGGAAAAGAGATTTTTGCGGTATTGACATGTAATTCAATGATTCAAATCATTTATTGTTTCACTTTTAAATTTTTTTTTTTAAATTAGTCAAATCAAAATTCGTTAACCATTTGATCATAACCATATATTTTACATATATATCAAACTATGTAAAATAATTGATGTTTGTCTTCACTGTTTAAATGACCATATAATTTTTTTACTAAACTTGATTTGTTTGCATAAGAATATAACAATGAACCAAATTGCCTAATTCTAGCTCACTCAATTATCTACCATCGCTCACCACTTGAACTAACTTTAAGCGTTTAATTGTCTATTTATATTTACTATTAATAGAAGATGATACAATCAAGCCATGTTTTTTGAGAAATATATAGAAGACATCACTAGCGACCGCATGCATGAGTCACTCAAGAAAGAGGTTGCTCACGAACGATAAACCGAGTAACACCATGTGCAACACACTGTATTCTTTAGGTTAGTAAATATCTGCAGAAACATATTGGGTTATAGACTTATAGTTGACAGGTAATTTTTAAGGTGTACTAGTCGTCATTTGTGTAATTGTGTGTTGTAGCAGGGTACGCATCATACACATGACGTGGTTGGAGCAAATACTCTTGGGTTCTGGCTAGACTAAGCTTGTAGCTACCATTCACTACTAACCTAATGAAGACAAGGGAACATATGGAACTTGTGGTCCTCACCCATAATTCTTCTTCTTTTTCACCTTGTTGTATCTCAAGGTTCTTCTTTAAGTCTACTTCTTCTTTGACTTGTACTGCATCTCTCTCATATCTATTGCTCCTCCTCCTCTCTTTCACTGAAAAATGGAACCAAACAAAGCTCAAGGAAAGAGGAGCTTGAACTTCAAGACTGAGGAGGAGGAAGAGGAAGAGGAAGAGGATGAGGACGAAGAGCATGCGAGTACGGTACTACAGCATGGAGAAGATGACAGGAGAAAAAGAGTGATGGTGATGAATAGTACTACTAGCTCTGCTAGTCCAAGCAAGAAAGGATCCGGTGCAGGGGGGTCTACGACGACAAGGCCGTCTTGCCAAGCGCAGAGTTGCAATGCAGACCTGAGTGATGCAAAGCAATACTACCGCCGCCACAAGGTCTGCGATTTTCATTCCAAGGCTCCGGCGGTGATCGTCGGTGGTCTCCAACAGCGGTTTTGCCAGCAATGTAGCAGGTGTAATTTGCAAACCCTAATCTCACAACTCTAAGTTTCTACATGTCTGTTTCCAGTTCTATCATGGTTTGTGGATTTAACTATTCTCTATTCATGTCCTAGATCTAGCTATCAGATGGTTTCCCTTGTTAAAGAGTTTATGTCAAATTAATGCTTGATTGAAATCTGTATTTTAAGTATATTTTAGCCAGAAAAACCATTTATTTTTCTTTGTCAATCATCATCCTTAAGTTCTCATGTGATTCATGCATGTCTAATCGAATTTTGTATATACCCTTTAATCAAAACTCTATTTGATCGAAAAATTAATGCATGTTATTGAGTTTTTCCCTCTCTTGAAAACTCCTAGTTCGGAAATACACTTTAACGTTTTATTTGCTAGTTAATTCCAGTCGAAAGTTCATATACACTGAAAACACTAGCAATAATAAAATTTCTACTATAAATCCAACCCCTAAATTAAAGTCTTTTCACAACTAAAGGTGTGCACGAGCAATGCCTGATCGATCGAGTACTAGCTAATTAATAACATATGGTTGCCAAAAGATAGAGTTGATGATGTGAGCTAAAGGTAGTATGAAAACTTTCTCAATGGCGTTGAGGATGGGACACACTAAGAAACCCATTTTCATGATAATCTATACTTCCATGATTACGCCAAAGTTAGGTTCATAATCATAGATAAGCACGCAGCCAGTGAGCCAGTATATGATTAATTGATAGCTAAAGAGAGAAGATAGAAGTTGCAAGATGAAGATAGAAGTTGTTTACCATATTTTTTGATGTCTTCATGATTGGCTTTGAAATGGTGCATTCATATGTTTGCATGCAGGTTTCATAACCTGTCAGAGTTCGATGAAAACAAAAGGAGTTGTCGCAGACGTTTAGCTGGGCACAACGAACGGCGCCGGAAAAGCTCCGCCGATTATTCCAGCTGAATAACACAGACAAGAAGAATAGAATTGAATTATTGCAGGCATAATAATTCTTGAAGAGGAAGAATTTATATACAAAGCTGTTTTAGCATCATGCCCAGTTGCTCTCTCTCTTCTGTCAGCCCTAGATCTCGATTATTGTATGTACTGGAAATTTGCATCTGCAATGTAATCAAACAATCATGCAATAGCCAATCCAACTTGCTTTCGTTGGTAGATGTCACTGAAATTAATGACTTGACTATTCTCGTTCCCTTTCACTTCACTGCTAGTTTTCATAAAATCATCATCTGTCAATTCTCATAATAAATTGTGATCGAAGTTGTTTTTTGTCCAACTACGTAGTACGTCATCGAAGTTCAGCATGAATGCGTCAATGAATATCAAGTACCTGGCATGGGAAAAGCGTGCATTCCGAGGTAAAGGGGGACAGTTCAATTTTCACCTAATTAACGAGTGGATTCACCATGTAGGTGACATGACTGGTTAAACTGTTGTGGATCACCAAGTATAAACAGTTCTGAAACTGTTTGCCTGGATGAAGTTGACCATGGAATAAGCTAGGCTCCTTGGAGCCTCTTTCATTTTTTCTTTTTACGGTTTTAGTTCGTACCAAAAAGGGAAAACAGAGAAGGCATAGTTTGTAACAGATCCAAGGGAGGCAGAGGAACAGCAGTATTAGAAAATGGATTCATAGCCCTCAGCGGCAATCACTTGCCTACTTCGTTATAAAAACTTCTACTACAATGATGGTAAAGGGATAGAAATTACAGAAATAATGTCTGAACCAATTGGTACAGAATCTTGCACCATCAATTATGTCACAAACAAGGAGCAGATCCAATCTCAGACTCTTGGAATGGGGTTCATAATAAAGCACAATTAAACTGAACATTAGGCAAACTCACAATCACTGCTATTCTCCAGAGGTTGCTTGTAGAATAATGCTGGATCACTCATTAAAGAAAACAAGGTAATACTCCTTGCGTTGGCCAAGTGAAGAATTTTCTCTGGATCATGTCTGTATGCCGAACCTTGAATTGAAAAATAGGTTAGAAGCTTGTGGTAATTGCAGAGAACAGTATCTTTATTCACGTTGGATGCCTAATAGTTTTATGGCAATTTCCCAGCTGACAATTGCCGCCGCATTAGCAGGAAAGGCCCTAACTATTGTAGGACCCAGACCTGTATAGCATCCTTTCAATCCAGCCATTTTGTATATCTGCAGAGCAAAAAAAATAAAAATAAACGTACATCGAGTCTCTCTCGAGTATTGGAAGGGGAGGGGGAGAGCCAATCTCCCCAAAGAGGGAAAAGAGGAAAAAAAAAAAAAAAGTGTTCTTACTGAGCTTAAGATTTGAAATGGATTTCTTGTAGAGTTCTTATCTGCAGATGTCTGAATTATAGTCTTCGCAACATCCAAGGGCAACACAGCAGACCAAAACTGGAAGAAGGGTACCAAAAGAATCACAAATTGAAAGTACTACTGAAATAAGATGTGAAACATGTGTATTATACAAGATTGCCAAATTGTGAAGATGCATACAGCTATACCACCAAGGCCACCACTAACAATCCCAACTCCCACATCAATCAAGTTCTTGTGGTCCGATGAAGCAGATTTCAGTTGTAAATGCATATGATAGCGAACATACTCATAAACGGTGAAAAAGACTGCATTTCCAGTAGCTTCTCTTAAAAATGTTGTAAAACCGCCGCGAAAAATTCCTCTAACCTGAAAAGGACTTACATCAGCTAAAAGCATCACCACAAATTATGTTTGTAAAACAAGGTGCAGTATTTTCTTACCCCATCCTCTTTTACAGTTTTAAGGGCGCAATCAAGAGGGCCAGCATATCTACTTGATATCGGTACCAAAGAGTCTGTGCCTTGAACTTGCATCCTACACTGGAAAAGGTCGGTGTAATAAGCATACAGGGAGAAACAACTTTTCCAATCTAGAAACCATCCAATTCCTTTTACCTTCAACAGCTCTGAGGGGCATAGTATAAAACTGATCATTGCTCCACCAAAAGCTGCAGATGGAATTATGATTTGTGGTTGTGGCACAGCACTTTGCACATTTCCCTGCAAGTATCATTAAGAGTAAGAAGACTGTTGCATTATAAACATATAACAAATAATACATATTTATACAAACATTGGGAATAATCACTAAAGTAAATGCATCCCAAACATGTGTCTAAATGAAGCCATTACAGAGATCATTGCCAAACAAAAACCAAAAAAGCTTTGTGCACTTCATTTTCACTTGTACCTGCAGCGACTGTTTCATCTGGGAATACATGCCAAAAAGAAGCGAACTCTCAAAAGCTACCCCCATAAAAGATGAAGTTGCCCCTCTGTAAAGTCCTTTAATCTGTCAAGAACTCAATTCTAGTCAGCTCTCCTGAAAAAGATGTATGTGATTTTCAAATTCTCCAACAATTGGCACCCTTTCGAAAACCAAAAAAGGGGCTACATTGTCATGTTAGAGATATAAAGCTGTGATTCCTACAGAAAGTTCAGGACCATACATACCCCTTCAGTCCTTAGTATCCTTACAGTACAATGCAAACCGTTCCGGTATGTAATCCCATGTTCTACAGTGTTGTGCATTTGCATCTTCACCTAATTAAGCAAGCATTACATGAAAACACAATGTTACACACAGTACAAGTTCTTCAAGTTTCAACGATTCTCAGTTCACAAAGCAATCTAAGCAGCGTTTATATCATCAATCAAAACGTGACAATGACAAAAAGATGCTCACTTTAGGCAAATTAAGCTCACTTTTTACTACAATCATGCTGATATAAACCAACCCAGCACTTCTTACATCAAAATTACGACTACCCAGATTCGAAAGAACTAAACTTTATCAATTACACATCAGAAAATGAGATTAAGAACCAAACCCATGAAAGCAAACTTCACCATCTTTCAAAACTCACTGAAAGCTCAATAAATTGAAGAGTAAAGTTGTTACCTTGACGGTGTCGAAGGGATGGCCGGTGCCAACAGTGGCAACGCCGGCGAGCAAGCCGGCCACGTATTCCTTGTAGCCGGAGCTATCCCTCATCTTTGTTTGAGTAGTATTCTGTTATTACTGGGCAGGTTTCATGGTGGTCTCTGAAGTCTTGTGGTGAAATTGCAAAGACCCACAGATCAAAATTGGAACCCAAAGGTGCCCTTGTAAAGTTGAGTTATGTTACCATTTTAAAAAAAAAAAAATTATTCTATTGTCATCTATGTTATTGCCACATACTGACTTTCCCATCATGTGTTCAATCACTTCAATGTCATATAGACATATACTCAAAATGGCATAGCTTGACCTCATTTGGCTGCTTCTTTGAGTTTTGGTAGTCTTCATTGTTACAAGACAGGAGCTAGTGTTCACACTTCACAGGTTGTGAAAATAGTGTTTATTGGAAGAAAAGAAAGAGTTGAATCCACAGGCCTTTTCACGTCAAGCTAATCGAAGAGCGCACCTCTACACAGAGAACACTGAACACACTAGTTTCGTAATTTTGATTCGTTGGTTGAGAATGAGAGTCTTAGCTATCTCATGTTTACTTGTTCTTGGCTATCCATGTTCAAGGGTTTAAAAAAAAGAAAAGAAAAAAGAACAAGAATAATAAAATAAAAAAAAACATATACTGTTATTTCACCTATACACAATGCTTTTGTATAAAGTTACAGAACTCAATCTGAAGAGCAAATTCTACTGCTAACTATGGATTTCTCACCCAATTTCTGAAGTCATTGAAGCAGAGCTATGAAACCTATAATCTCGGCATTTCTAGGAAATTGCAGTGGGCTCGTTAGTCATAACTTGCTAGGAACAATGTCATTCAATAGTCTTCCAGCCCTGTTAAGCTGCGTTGGCTTTGAAAACACATCTCGTCTTTCAGCTAAAAATTTTGCAAAGCGAGAACCTTTCTCTTCTTTGTTGTGATCATTTGGTAATGACTGTTGCATATGAGGCAAAGGAGGGGGCTTTGGAGACAGATGCGGCATCAACGCCCATACAGAAGAAAGATGTTTGTTTGGTTGGTCGAGAACCTGAAGATGTGAAAGATCTTGCATGTCTGTTGGAGAAAAAACCAAAGTTGTCAGATCGGACTAATACAATGGGAAAGTGGATGTCTGTTTGTATGACTTCACAAAAAAAATCATTTAGATAAAAAAACTAACTGAAGCTAACCGAACTCTGATAGCTAAATAACCTTTTGAGAACTTGAAAATTGGCAGGAGAACCGCACATGGAATGCTGAAGTTCAGATGTGGTATAACTGTTCCTCCACCATGTCTAGCGTTGCTGCAACAAGAACATGCCTCATTAAATAAGGAACTTCTATCTGTAACGAGTGAGCAATATAAATTTAATGAAGAAACTATAGATCTGATTTGATGATAAAATGATGCAAAATAAGCAGTTTTATCAACAATATCATTAGACAGTACAACATGATTTCACCAAACATTAGCAGAATCACACCAAACATGGGGGTAGGACAAACTTTACACTACAGCAACGACAAACTTATATCAGTTCTAGTGTGAAATCAAATATTGAATGGCAGCTTTCTTGTTATAACTTCTTTAATACATGGACACCGTTCACCATCATAAAGAGGCTTCACAAACTTAGATATTTGGCATACCTTGTAACAAGCCCAATCATATGACCATCTGAATTTACAACAGCACCACCACTACCACCTGGATGGACAGCTGCTGTTGTTTCAAGCATCACAGGAGAGTGCCCTCGAGTATTTCCTGGTTGACTGGGTTGATATGATAGTAGAAACTTTGCTTTGACAACTTTTGCCACCACACCAGAACAAATTGATGGGGAAAAGCCTGATGGTTTAGAGCCCAAACAGAGTATGAAACATGAGGAATTTACCAAAAAAAAACAGATAATACAATGCATCTTCTAGAAATAAATTGCATCTTTAGTAGAGCTAATGCAGCAGTGTCAGAAAAATAGCTTAAGGGCATCAAATCTATTCAAAGATTTAACTGGCCAATGCATCTGACATCATAATATCCTTTTTCTGTTTCAATAATGTAAATGCTATTTACACTAGTATCACTCAATTTTCTGCAGTAACATATATGTAAGGTGATAGGAGCGAGGCTTACCACATCTGGGTCCAAACAGTCCATGTCCAATAACATATGCCTTTGATCCTAAAGATGGCGATGAAAAGTCCATGACAACTGGGGAAAGCTGATCTGGGATGTACTGGAGCTGTAACAAGGCAACATCTAAAGGTCCTTTACAAACATAGACTACTTTGGCATCACACCAAATCCAAGGGTCCATATGATCCAGGCGGACACGTATATTTCTATGGCCTTTGTAAGATGAGTTCAATGCTCCATGTTCATTCCCAACTGAGGGATCTCCATGCTTGTGAAGCCCAGGCAGAAAGCCTTGAATCTTTTGCTCTGGAGATAGAGATCCATCAGATACGAAGGGAGGAGCCTCAGAAATGGATCCGTCACTTGCAGTCCTTTTACCAAATCTCCATGGTTCTAAGAGGTGAGCATTTGTCAGTATCAGGCCTTGCTTGTTGAGGAAAACACCAGATGCCCATACTCCATCATCTATGGTTATAAGACAAACAGAAGCTATTGCCTTCTCAACAGCTGATGGGGAGCAACTAGTAGAAAGATGCTCCTGAATATGCGTTATGGGTCCATTTGAGCCGTTGGTGTTTGCTAAAAATGCTTTCCCTACAGCATTTAAGTTTCCTTTGTCATAATAAATCCCTTTTTCTGCATAATGGGGCTCCTTCTGCAGCAAGTCACTGCAAGCAGTTGCAATGGCTTCCCACGAAATTACCAGCTGTTACCCAAGACTAAAGTTTTGGATGACAAGTTAACTGGAAAAAATTAAGAGGATACCATGTCAAATAGGAAATGTTCTCAAGTTACCTGAACTTCAGCACCGCTAGTCTTCTGCCTCAATGGTCTAATCAACATACCAATAAGTTGTGCATTCTCGCTCAAAACTGGACCACCTTCCGCTCCTGATAGGATTAGAATTGATAGGAATCAGAGACCAATGGCATGGAAAGAACAATGGAAACTCTTAGAAGTAATGCTCGCACCAGGAAGACACCGTATGTCTGCCATCAGCAATGGACTATAAGATGAATTAGGAGGATAGCAGTTGGCAATGGACCCCACTGATATGCTGAAATAGGAAGCCAGTATTAGCTGGAGGATCAATAGGTTTTTATAGTTATACTTCAGGCATAATCAGAAAGAAAGCATGGATAATATCAACCAAACAGGTAGCCATAATATGTACTTAGACAGGAAGATAAGTTACCTGTTAAAGAAGTGCACAGGTGACAGGATACCAAAAGGAGAACCCACTGCTATAAGAAAGTCTCCCCTTTTATTGGAGGGTGATATAGTTATATTTGGCACATCCTGAAAAGAAATTATCAATCAGTCTCAGATATATTATTAAGAGAACAATTGATACTCAAGATTCACAATTCAATTCCTTTGAGTTCTGAATTATCACAAGATTGTATGCTAAAACAAAGGGTGAGAACATAAATTTACCTTAGAAAGCAAGGATACTCCAAGAATTGCGATTCTTGTAGTTGACTTTCCTGTAAGACTTGCGTTCCTCAATTCTCTAACTGCCAAATTTACCTAGTCATGCAAGACAAACGATTATTTTCACAATCCAAAGATCAACAATTATTTCCTTTAAATAACAAGAAAATATTGAAAGGATCTAGTTATCATGTTAACTTTCATAATTTCCCCAAACCAACTACAAAAAATAAGAGTTGCTCCATTAGTGACCTTGTTTTATAGCCTTTTTAATTGCTTGCTTTCCAGTCATAGGTCATCTCTAAAATATACATGCACATGATGTGAACTTTTAAGTGAATTTACAAAAAAGAAACATCTAGTACCTGCGTCTGAATAACATCCATAACTGGCTGAGGATTATAATGTGAGGCTAAAGACCAACCGACCTCCCATCCATGCTCTGGAGAGCTTATAGAAGCATCAATAAGAGATTGGAGTGCAATAGCGGATGCAGGAACGTCAATCTGTACGATGCACTAGTTTGATCAACATTGGAAACCATATGTAATGTATCGTGTACCAAAGAACTGTATTCTACTATCAGGTAATGATGAGAGACATATATCAATGATGCTATTCATATTATCAATGACCAACTATTGGGATTGGCAGTGAGACTGCAGTATCATCTCATATCAGTCACAAAGTTGTGGTTGTGAATTGAAGAACATAATTATGACAAGTTCTACTTTTCCATTATAAAGTAATCGTTTAATTGACCCTCAATAGGCGACCACTAACGGTCATGGATATGCACAAAACATACTAAAAAAAAGGCAAATGGACTAATAAGTGCTGATAGACACATGAATTATAGTCAAGTAGGCACAAATACAATTAGTTAGAGTTGCTATTGATACAAGTAGGCACTCAAATGGTTTCTAATGTTCAGTAATAGCCAACCCGACAATTGCGTAACAAATTCCCTACCAGGGTCAAAAGCTGCGCTGCAAACCAGCATGGAGGTCCTTTCTCCGAGCCTTTCTCCAACAACATGTCATCCTGTCAATCAAACCACCTCATATAATCAAACGCTAACATCCAACGCGAGACACCAACCTCACTAAAACTCTTCATTTCAAAGCTCAAACAAATTCAACAACGCAGGGGTATTGTACTATACAGCTATACCTCTGCCATAACATCAATCTCAACCCCAGGAATCAACTCAGGCCTGCCCTGCAAGTTACCAATCAAGCATAACCAACCTCATTAAGACCAACCCCATTCCATAATCAAACAACTAATCAAAACTACATCACATCAATTTCAACCTGGGCGAGGCTCTCTCTGTGTTGCAAAGACAGAAACGGCTCAACAACTGAAGCAACAGTCACAACCAGAGCCGGTGACCGGTCACTTCCGCCGCCGCATAGCTGCTTCGCGACCTCACCGTCGTAAAGGGTTTCCGGCAATAACATTCCGGAAGCTGATATAGTCGTCGTCCCAGAGCTACACAAGCCCAAAACACAAATGGACATCGAAAGCATGGGTCAATACAAAATTAGGGTTAGGTTAGCTAATTGGTGACAGAGAATTAGGGATTACTTGTACTGGTGGAAAGCATGGTTTCGCATTTTGAGGCCTTTGGGGTCCTAATTGAAAAGGGTTTACGTGATCAGTGAGCAGCTGAGGTCTGAAGATTGAGACTTTCAGAGAAGGGTAAAGACTACTACTTACAGGGCCTTTGACTCTGACCATGACGGCGAAATTCCGAGCAAAACCGACGATTTCCGGTAAGCCCATGACGACGGTGTGCTTGTTCTGAGTGTGCGATTCCCAAGAAGCTCAGGGTTTGATTTACAGTCTCAGAGGTATATATAGGTTTGAGGGAGATGAGAAAAAACAAAGAAGATGATTCTATTTTACCACTCTGGAAAGTGAAAAAGTTACTTTACTCATTGGTTAAAAAAGTAGTACGTTAAAAAAGTAGTACTTTTTTGGATTTATAGTTTAATTTTCTTACTAATTGGGATTAGTTTAGCTTAATTTAATGTAAGTGGGGGGTTACCAGAATTGTTCTTTTCTTGGAAGCCCATGCAAGCCTTACCATATTTCACTATTTGACGAATTAACCCTTGATGCTCATAAACCTTTGCTAAATACATTGGTAAACCCAAATGAAATGAACATCCATCATTTGTAACATGTATTTTATATTAGAGGAATTGCGTTTTATGATATGCATGCATGAAACGTTTAATTTTACATACTTAACTTCTTCTCAAAAAAAAAAAAAAAAAAATTTACATATGTGTTTAATTGATATGTTAAAATTTTAAAAAATAATATTTACAGATATAAAATTTATAGAAATATAAACAAAATTGACACGAATGCATATATAAACATCATGTATTACGTCATTGGCCAATTATTTATTCATATTTTTTATGGTTTACACCAAACCATTAGCGGAAAACTTTGTATTGGCCTTGTTTTATAGAAAGTTATTTGGCGAATCTATCCTCCTTAATTTTAGACACTTTTAGTGCAAGCTTGACACATTTCATTGTTTGCGGTTGTACGCAATAGGTTTCTAGATTTTCTTCTATATTTTGATTAAGGTAGACACAATACGAAAGGGTAATGAGATATTTTTTAAAGGATTTGAATTCGGGATTTGCTTAGTGAAAAGTTTAAAGGTAATAGAACCTAATGGGCAGTACTCTTTCTTTTGCCTAAATCTCTTCCAATAGGAATGGTTTTAACGAAGCTATAAAATGCTCTATTTTCATTTCTATCATCTGATTCGGTTTTATGAATGAAATCTCATCTAAAATAAAAAGTTAAATTATGCTTCATCAATTGAATTCAAATTTTCAAAAAGCGAATTAAATACACCAACTAACTCTATTATTCTCATTTTCACATCGTCAACATCGTTTTATGCATTTAACATTTACACTAAAAACTATTGACCCGCAATAACTTTCAACGAGTAATCAACTTTCCTTTCTAACATACCTAAATATTAATCCATTCAAAAATACCAAACATTCGAATGATTATCAACTCACAGTAAATTCTCACGTGTCGATAGCTCTTCACACAGTAAAAAAAAAAAAAAACAAAGCACTATAAGTGCAACATGGTCAATGAGATATTATTTCAAGAATCCAGGGTTAGTTTGGGAACCAAGGTAGCTTTAACTCCCTTAATCTTTCTAACTAACGTGAAGCCCTCTCACTAAACAAACAAAAAATCCTAAACACTCATAAAAAGCGAATTCCAAAAACCACAAAGCAAAGCATATTTATTAGGTGAATTTACCAAAATGACCCCACAGTGTGAATTGTCTCCCCTATATATAAAGAAAAATATTACCCAGTCTAATATTTATTTTCCTCCTTTTTAAAAAATAAAAATTCCATTCAGAAATAGAGAGAGTCTCTCTTCCTCTCTCTACCCGTCCGCCTCTTCTCTCAGACCACCAGCACCACCACCGCAACCGCAACCACCGCCACCTCACTCTCACTCTCCTCTCTCTTTCTCTCTCCTTAGCTCTCGTGTACACGCGGCGGCGGCGCTCATTCGCGGCAGAATTTCGAGAGCAATGCCGGCACAGAAGCGTGGCTTCGAGGCCGCGGAGGACGGTGATCCTGTGGAGAACCACCGCGAGAACGGCCTTGAGGAGCCGCAGGAAGGAGAAGGTACGTGCTATTTTACTATAATACCCCCCTCTCCGAACCAAATTTCCCTCAACCACCGCCGCGCGCGCGCGCGCACACACACACGCTCTCTTCGTTTTCTCTCGTTTTCTTCACTCTCTGATTCTCTCTCACTGCGACGTCGTTTTGTTTTTCCTACAGAGTCCGATCGGAGCCGGAGCCCCGAGCCGAGTGAGGACGAGAAGGACGACCAGAAACCCGAGTAAGCTTCATATTTCTTTTGCTGCTTTCTGTTTTGGCTTTCGTTTTTTTTTTTTTGGTTCGTTCGTCGTTGCGCATCAAGTGTTTGATGCTTGAAACGCTGCGTTTTGATTTCGCGATCTGCGTGGTTGGCTTGGCTGTGTGAGCCAGTGGCTCACCGGAGCTTGACGTGTGAGTGAAGCAGTGGACTGGGATTGTCGCGTTAGGAAGAGGAAGAAGAAGAGTAGCGGTGGAGTCGGGTTTTGGGCTTTGCGAGCTGGGATTGTTGCTCCGGCCACTGGATTCGGGGCTCAATTCGCCATGCGTGCATGGTTGGTTCGAGGTTCGAAGCATGTTGCCTTCTCTGGCTGGTTATTCAGCAACGCGTCCCCATTTTCGCAGTTTCGGAAAACTTAGCAGGCCAGAAATTGATAGGAGTTTGCGTTTGTTGCTGAAGCAAAGTGGTGGTTTACAGCGAAAATTGTCACCTGCTTCGTTGTCATGGAATGTGGGACGAAGTGTCTTAGCTCGAGAATTGATTCTGGTGACGATTTGAGGAATGACGGTGGTCAGGTGAAAAGGGCCAGTCATCGGGGACAAAGATGGAATTTACAATTTGGTTCTACTTAGCTTGTTAGCTTTGTAGCTGTTCTGGGTTACCATTATAGTACTACACGTTTTGCACGATATATTTCTGCTGGTTTACTCGTTTTCGTATAATTTGCGAGATTAATTTAAGCAAAGCAGCATGCGTTGTTATAGTCCTTTCTGGATATGATAGCATTGATATGCACGCTTGCAAAATGCAACAGCTTATGGTTTGGGTGGTATGGATGTACAGTATGGTACAATGATGTGAAAAGTTCCATGGAAGTAGGCTTGAGAATGAAATCAATGTTATGAACTGGATATTAATTGTTTCCTTTTTCTGATCTTGAGGTCGGGTAGATTCTATTTAAAAGAGGTTCTTATGGATCCTCTTTGTGCAGAAAATGTGTACATCAAATCTATTTCATTTTTTTAATTTATCAGTATTTTAAAAATTTGTTAAGCATGCAAAAAAAAAAAAAAAAAAACGAGAGAAGTTGTACATAGATCAACCTATCAAACATTGAATCTTTTGTATGCTAATTTTTTTTTTCCTTGATCTTTATACACAGATACGTTGCAGTAAGACTGTCAGAGATTCGGAAAGAAGTGCAATGCCCTATCTGTCTAGGTATGCTTCCAAAGATATTGGTTAAATATTTGAACTGTTTTGGATGCTAAATCAAGCTCGCAAGTATTCTGATCTATTATGTTTCAGTTTCTTTTTTTTCTTCTTAAAAAAAAAAAAAAGAAAAAAGAAAAAAAAATTGATATCCTGCCATTGGGTACCAGCATAAAAGTAAAACTCATTGATATAAGAAGGTTGATATATTTCATTCTAGAGCATCATGAGCTCTTGCATGCTTCTGTGGTTAGCTGTATTGTATCATTGAGAGTATATCTTGAAATGCCATTATTTAAATCTTTGCTGCATAAAAGTCAGATTTAATATCCTGAACTTATATGTACTACACTTCTGTGTAAAATCCCATTTCTGCTATCAATCTGTCTTGCTGGCCTGATTGCTGTATATGCTTTAACTGGACATATTATTTCTTCCAGCAAGAAGATGAAATGGTTGATTGAGACATGCATGAAAGAATTTTATTTTGAGTATGAAATTCGTATTCAAAAGCCTTTTGTTTTAGTTCAAAATTCCAAAACTTTTATTTGTGATTATGAAATAATATATATCCAGAAAACCAACTGTAAGATACATTTGGAAATTTGATGCAAACCATGGACTTGTAATTATATTTTGTTTTCAAGTTGCTGTACTCTTGACTGAATTACTCTGTTAAATGCAGAGTCAACTTTTCATTATGAATGATCATAACTTGCTATATTCACCTCAATATAAAGTCAGCTGAGCTGCAAAAACGATTGGCTCAGTAGATATTATACGTGTAAATTCATTAAAAGAAAAGGACTTTATATTTAGAGGTCACGTCAATTTATATGAAGCCTTATAACTTTTATATCCTTTCTTTTTGATAGCTGCTTCCAGTATTAGCAGCCTTATTGATGGGTTGATTCACTGATTCTCTCGTTTCTGTGACTGTTGGGTGTTTGCACATGTTATCACATTTGTTTGTTCGGTATACATTTATTACCTAAACCATGCGTAGCTTCAATTCAGACCCATGCTGAGGTGGTCTAAATCTATATTTCACATCCATGTAGATTACTGTCAAAAGAATTAGAGATATAGAGCTTCGGCGTCCAAAAATGCTTGACGTTAGAATTGTAATACTAAAGTTTGCTAAATGAATGAGATAATGAATATGATATTATGTAAACTCATCTGTCCCTTTTACACATGTTAAGGTAATGGCCCTCCCATATAGTATAGTTGATGGTGAATTGTGGGTGCAGGCTCAACTTTTAAGTGTTTAGCTCGTTTCTAGTAGCCATGTCCACATAGTTTTCTTATTGTTTGCTGCAATAAGTATTGGCTTTTGTACCCCACCTCCCCCCTACCTCCTCTCCTAAAATTATTATTATTAAAAAAGAAAAATCATTTACCCTTTTGTATGTGTAGGGATCATTAGGAAAACAAGAACAGTGATGGAATGCCTGCACCGCTTCTGTAGGGAATGCATTGACAAGTCCATGCGGCTTGGGTATGTTAAAAACTGCAGACTATTACCTTTACTTTTTGTTTATAAGGAAGAGTATTTTAAATATCCTTATATACAGATTTTGTTTAAAGAATATTCCAGAAAGTTTGAGCTGTCAATATCTCGTTCCCATATTCAGACAGTACTTTCTCTTTCTGCAGGAACAATGAATGCCCTGCATGCCGTACACATTGTGCTAGTCGTCGCTCTTTGAGAGATGATCCGAAGTACGATGCCTTAATTGCAGCTATTTATCCGGATATTGACAAGTATGAGGAAGAGGTACTATGATGCTGATACTACATTTTGGCTGTACACTTTATTTCTAAATTGCATTTAAAATGGTAGCACTTACTGTTTAATATCTCCTGTAGGAATTAGCTTTTCATGAAGAAGAGAAGGCTCGCAATAAGCAGGTGAAAGATTTAAAGTGTCTCTTATGCTTGCAAGTATTTTGTGATTCTTACTGGCAATAAAGCTTAAATAAAGCTTTAAAATAAATATATAAATAAATAAACGGTTTTAGATTTTCTTGTGAAACTGATGGCACTCTCTAACTTTTGTAAATCCCTGGAACAGAGTTCAATGACTTTTGTTGAAATTCATTATGTTTTTGTTTGTTGCCTTTTAAAAGATATTCTAGTGTTATACCTCTTCCTCATTCAGGTATTAGGCATAAATCTGCATATACAGTTCTTTCTGTTTCCATTTTGTTGCTTTAGGGTGTTGATCAATAAATTTATTTGAACAGATCCAAGCTTCCATTGCCCAGACATTTCGACGACAATCCGAAGCACTTGGTAGGAAGCGAACAACAGCAAAGGCCACTGCAGCTGCATTTATGAGATCACAGGGTAACTATAAAAATTTGAGGAGGAGAAGGAATCATAAAAATACTGTTGAAATTCAAGGATCCGATGACAATGAGGAGCCAAATGGTAATGATGGAGGAAAAGATTCATCTTCTGGTGATGAGCGCAAAGAACCAAGACCAAAAAGACCCAAAAGATGGGCAGGAGCTCGATATTATCAGCCTTCATCAGCAACTGCGAATGCAGATGGTGATGATGAAAATGATTATGAGGTGAACAGAGAAGTTATGGGTGCATCTGTGGGGTTTGTTGGCAGTCCAGACAGGCTTGCATGGGGTAAAGGTGGCATGCGGAGTCATACACGATATGGCAGTTCTAGTGGTGCGAACGGTAAGAATGCCAGGAACCGCCTTTCTAAGCTGGTGGATTATCTCCGGAACTCGGAAGCTAATGATAAAGGGGTAAGTTTTTTAGTTTAGGCTGCAATAATGTACTATGAATTTCCTTTTGAAATTTTAAAATGGCAGACAGAATTGACTGTCGGAAATCCCATATTCTATATTACCACAAACTAATTTTATTTTTTAAAAGATATTAATACAAACTGCAGAGGGTCATGACGCCATTCTTTTATACAGCCAAACTATATATATGGGTGTGTTTTTCAAAAATATGTGGCGTTCTGCATCTTAATTGAGAGAGTGGATCAATGATTTCACCTAGTTTGGTTTTTTTTTCTTTCTCTGTCTTCAAAATATCAGCTGGATATCCACCTCCTACTTGTTTCTTTTGATGAACAAAGAATACCCAGTCTGCAGAGGCCTTATCTTTGCTGCAGTCCCACCCTGTCAGTTGGACAACTATGTCAGGTAAAACCACAAATCTTTTACCAACTGCGTTTTTCAATTGATAGCTTTTCTTTTTCTGCTAAGCCAACACCATACTAAATTTGGTTTTATGTATACAGTATGTTGCTGCACAAACTGCACTGCAACCTGATGAAGTGCAAATATACTTTTTAAAAGAACTACAAGCCAAAGTTAACCCATCAGACCCTACAAATGCTTCAGTTTCAACATCTGGTGTTTTAGATTCAAGCAAGGATACACTGCTTCTGTTAAGAGACGATGAATTATTGGGAGAAGTCCAAGTACGCCATCTCATTCGTGGCCATCTGGTGAGCCCCTTTATCTAGAGTACACTTGTAGGAGGTTTGGACTTCAGGTTTTCATAAAACTTCCAGATCTGATACTTTTCCTTTACAATCATGTTCATAAAACCTCCCTCTTTCCAATTCATTGGTAACATAGACACACAGAAACAGTGTTTGGCGCACGTGCACGCGTGCACACACACACACGTATATATATAAACAACTATATGCGACCTACGTTGATGATCCCTTAATGTGTGTCATTCTGCAGCTTTTGGCGTATCAGAAGAAGTGGAACTTAAACCGTGGCTGAAGATAAGTTTCTGGTAGCAAACCTAGCATATTTTAGTTTTGACTAGATATATATAGTGAGCACTAGGCATGGAGAGCATCAGGTCAGTTAGGTCTCATATTTAGAGCTTCTCCATCATGTGTTGTTGGTTAGAGCAGATGCCTGTCTTTGGAGCTCGCCAAGTACTCGCAGAACGAGCAATTTAGAAGCAGACATCTTCGAAGCTCATTACAACTGTTAATTGTATTATAGGTTATAAGTACCGGGTCAGTTGTGAAATTAATCTATTTAATCTTATGGCTGCCATGTTTGACTATCCCTGGTTTGCACCCAAGGCTTTACAAAATCTCCTAAGTATAGAACTATGTGTTTATTTATCTTTTTTTGAAAGACAATAGGTCAGCCCTTTCATTAGATTCAGCAAGCAGTACAAAAACGAAACACCCATATAGGGTCGACATTAATGTGTTTATTTATCTCATCACACATTAATAACATTAGCCACATAGGATATGTCAAAACAAAACGTATCAACTACGAATACCGAAAAAAAAAAAAAAACTCATCTTATCTCAAACCAATATGATGTGTCGCGTCATCAATAAGACTTTGGATCTTCATTTCAAGTATTCAGCTATAATTGCAGGATCCAGATTCTCTCGGCTCACCCTTATTTATATTTGTTTCTCTTAGACTTTTGGGACTTTTTGTGTTAGCTGTTGATTTGATATCCGAAGGTGACGTCATTTTAATCAATGAGAGTGAGGCAGCGAACCAAGGATAGTATCCGTAATTGCACTACATTATATGCTACAAAATTCTTTCATTGATGGTGCAAGCGAACCAATAGACCTAGCAGATCTCAATTATTAAGATTTATAGATATGAAAATTCTTTTATGTATTGACAGTATATATAAACCAGCAAATCTAAACTATTAATATTTATAAACAATTATTGTTATTAAAAAAATATATACTTGATACTATCCAGCCATTAGCCATCTATACCTGTTTTATTTTTTATTTTTTTGAGGGCAACAGAAGACTGATTCATTGATGGTAAACCATACGACCTCATTCGGTCAAGCATGAAGGGTACAAACACCCTCATATTACAATTAATTTTTTTGAGGGCAACAGAAGACTGATTCATTGATGGTAAATCATAAAATCTCACTCGGTCAAGCATGAAGGGTACAAACACCCTCATATTACAATGCATGCTCTTGAAGAGTACTAAATCCAAAGAAATCCAAAAAAAAAAACTAAAGACCAAACTGATTGCACAAGCAGTCAGACTAAAACCCAAAGGGAATGCAAAAACTAAAAACCGAAAGAAACTAATAACTAAATTTATTCTGACATAACTCTAAATCTCTGCATCTGCCTTGATTAGCTTGGGGCCTAAGACCATCTTGGAGTACCCCTCCACCAGTCAAAACAGTGAAATAACCTGGATCTAGGATCATGTTGAGTCCAGCCCACAGCAAGCTTACCAAAAGGCCCGACCCAACTACAGCCCAAAACAGAAAAAGGAGGGAAAGTGGGCTTAAGCCCAAATGCCCAGCCCAACTCCCACTGCCCTCACTCTGAGATTGGACAGGAGAGCACTGGAAACCTAGAAGGCTCGTCGAAGCCGCTGCTACCCCTACACACCCGGCCTCTGCCCTTCCAACATCTCTGGCGGTCGACCTCGCCCTTCAGCCATTGGAAGAATTCGACGGAGCCTGGTGTGGGTGCTCACCAAACCTCGCCGGCAATCAAGTCCGCCTCCCAACCTCGACCCGACTTCACTCCCAAATCCGCTGCACAGATTCGATCACCACCACCAGTCGACTTTTGTTGCAACTGCACGCGCACCAATCCAAAACCCGACGTCGATACCAATCCGACCTCCATGCGACAAAGCTCTACCTCTGAGCCGTGACCTTGGCCTCTCCACCGCAAATCGACGGGAGAAATCTTCCCCACCTGCTCTACCGAACCAAGAAGGCTACACCGAGCGTCAAAAGCAAGTGGATGAAGCCGCCGCCCTGCTTCACGAAACTAGGGTTTCGGAATGCAGCTCCGCGAAAAGTGAAGCGCTAACCATCTATACCTGTTGATACTTTTTCTTGTAGATAATTATTTTTTATATAAAAATATATTTAATGTTATCAAACTATCCATTGCTTCATTGTTGTTAGTACAGGTGCACACTAAACGCTCTCATGCTACGGTCTTTCAAGGTCATATATTTATTATTCATTTGAAAATTATTCTAAGCACTGACGGTGTAAATGACCCAACACTTATAAAATGATCTCAACCCTTGATATTTATAATTAATATTTTTATTAATAACCTAAGAATGTATTTAATGAATGTATTTAATACAATCTAACCATTCATTTATGTCTGTGTACTGAATTCTCCCCCTCATTCATCCCAACCATTCTTGATTATGACTAATTGTTAAACATTATGATCAGGATAGCGTGGTTGTCTCTTTCACAGTGTGGTCCCCCTCACCAACTGCCACGTGGAATTTGAATCGGCCCTTATCCATTCAAATGCGGGTCCTATAATGGATCCCCATTGGATCAACTACATTTCTTAAAGTGATAATAATTGCATTAGATAAGATTAACTTAAACACTAATCGGATCGTTAATAAACTAATCAAATGAATACAAAAAGACATTTATTTATTTTATAAACGATATTACTAAAGCAGCTCATCACCACCAACCACGGTAACTCTGGCTTTTGCAAAAGTCCAATTACCCGTGGCAGAGTAAAAGTAGCGGAGTAGTTTAACTACAACAGCTACATAATCTTTAATTAGACAGTGAGCTTAACATAAAGCCAAAGCCTATTTAGGTACTTGGAAATTAAAAACGACGAACCCTAATCACAAAATTCCATCGAACCCAACACAACGAGAAGGCACGTGGCAAACACTGAAAGGAAAACGACACTATTTACATTCAACCCCAGGTGTAGCTCCTCATCAGTTTTCACTTGTCACCTTAACGATGATGCTTGCTCCTCGTCTCCCCACTGTACATCCTGTTATGATCACATAAAATTTTCAATTAGTCATGATCAGACGCATCATTTTACTCAAATATCAATTTTTTTAGTCTCTTTTTTGAGTCGAGATGGAGGATCTATATATATGACATCTAAATAAAATGATAAAATATGGATCTCCATAGTACAATATTTTTCTTCTCAAATATTGTTACGTGTACGGACATAACAACAAAAATCTAGAGTTTAGAGTTTTTGTTTTAGTGTTTATTTTCCGACATATCTGAATGGAATGATACATCAAGTCAACCATTTCTCCATGTGTTAGCTCTGGTACACATCTGAATCCAACGGCTAGATTCAAAGGCGTTGAGTCCTCCAGATCAAGATCGATCTTCAACCACTAACTAATATATAGATTTACATGTTGATCTGCGTGGATCGAAGTGACTGTGATACGTACTAGTCATAGACAGTGGGATTTACAAGTTGATCTGCGTGGATCGGAAGTGACTGTGATACGTACCAGTCATAGACAGTGGGAGAGTTTGGCTGTGGGCTATCAAACACCTGGTTTCCCATCGTTTTGGTCGCAAGGTTGCTACCTGGGTGGAACACACTTCTCCAAATGTTGTCCTTGCGCGCCGAAACCGGCGTTGTTGGGGTCACCGGCGTCGTCGGCGTCGTCGGCATCGTGATCTTGCTCGACTCTCCCTCATCTACACCACCACGTACCATAAATAACAATCAAAACCCAGAAAGCAAATTAATGATCTATTATATGAATACGAAGTGTACGACACGCACGAACCTTTGATGTTCAAGGGCTTAGGGGTGACCTTTCTGAGCTTGCCGAGACCACGTTCAGGCTGAGGTCCAGCTACTACATCATCCCAAAGCTTCTCTAGCAGAACCATCTTTGCTCTTAACTTTCTTTATTTTCTGCTCCTTTCTTTCTGGTAGGTTCTGCCGTTCTGGGTCTTCGTTAGATGGTTGTATGTATATATAATAGAGCTTGGTAGCTGAAAATATCTTCGGGTACTATTAGAAGTTTACTGATTTGATAATGGGTTTTTGGCCTTTTTGCTCCTTCCAAGTGTTACTGGTTTTAACCTCAGGGTGATAATTCCTAATTCTGCGATTGCTTGTAGGAAAATGGAGAGTGGAAAAAGCATGAAAAGATGGATAAGGATGAAGACTTGGTAAAATCGATGAGAGTGGATCGAGGCTTGGCTCACAAGTGTAACATTATATATCAAATACTTGTCCTATTCCTCAGAGCAAGGAGGGCCCCATAGTGATGGTAGACATGTGCTTTGAGAGTGACACGTTGGCCCCCTGGTTTGGTAAATGGATATTCATGATGCTGATTTTGGGTTTTGAGTGGTGTTTTATTTTTGTTGCGTTTATTTACTAAGAATTGAAAAAAATGGTGGAAGCTGTTGTAGAGAATTAGATAATTGTATTATATTCATCTCATTATAAAGTTTATATAGGGTTACATTATGTATACGAAAAACAATACATAATAGTTATATTAATCAATCGCACGTTACATTTTCAATCGCATACGTTACGAATCTGTCAATCGCATACAGTAAGCAATACTTATTGCATGAATAGTCATTATCATTTACAACACTCCCCCTTGAATATTTCATGTCAATAGTGTTGCCTCTGCTATGCGCTTCTAAGTTGCCTCGTCAAAGACATTGTCAAGTAATAAAAACCCTGTGGGAAAAAACAACCTTGGTTGAAGGAGAAAAATAGCACAACGCGCTTGAATGTGGAGTAGTCGACATCCTTCCACACTCCCCCTTGTGCCGCTTAAACTCGGTGATGACGTTTTGATCGTTGCCTCATTAAAAACCTTGTTAGGTAACAAAAACACTGTGGAACAAAAATAACCTGGTCAAAGGGCAAAAAGAGCACAACAAGTCTTTCACTCTTCGAGATCGAACATGTAGACATCATACCTCCCCCTGATGTCAAGGTCTCCCCCTGATTTCTACAATTATTGGAGTTCGGATAACTTTCTTAATCCGATGCTCTTCACATGTTTCTCGAATGTGAATTTAGGTAACGACTTGGTAAACAAGTCCGCTACATTATCCTCTTAACGGATTTGATTCACTTCAATATTTAAAAGTGTTTGTTGTTGCTGATTGTAAAATAACTTAGGCGATATATGCTTGGTGTTGTCGTCCTTGATGAAACCTAACTTCATTTGCTCAATACAAGCTGCATTATCTTCATAAATGCATGTAGGTTCATCTGTGGTAGACTTCAAACCACAAGTTCCTTGAATGTGTCTAACTACAGACCTTAGCCATATGCATTCTCACATGGCTTCATGTAGAGCGATAATCTCTGCATGATTTGAGGAAGTGGTAACAAGGGTCTGCTTTGTAGACCTCCAAGATATCATAGTGCTTCCCATGGTAAAGACATAACTCATTTGGGAGCGACCTTTGTGAGGGTCAGAGAGATACCCTGCATCAGCAAAACCCATCAAGACATCGTTGTCATTTTGATGGAAGGGAGGAGGAGCACTGAAGATGGTGTTTTGCCTTGTAGAGTCCGATCCCACACTTCCGTTATTTCTTTTCTCTCTGTAGGGATAGAACAAGCTCATATCAATCGTACCTCTCAAGTATCGAAAGATTATCTTTATGCCAATCCAATGACGGCGTGTTGGCGCAATACAAAAGGCAATACATTATAGCTATACTAATCAATCGCACATTACAAGTATGTCAATCGCATACATTACGAGTCTGTCAATCGCATACATTATGCAATACCTATTGCATGAATAGTCATTATCATTTACAACGGAGTTGAAATCGGACATTCTCACTAAAATGTTTTGCATGATATTGGTTCATGAGGATATAACCGATGGAGCTAGAATGAGATTGGAACTCATGTTCATTTTTAGCACCACTTTCCTGGTTGTATATTAGCATGATGAAGATGATGCTGTTAAATCATGATAAGACCATGTTCTCTATGATAATTGTTCATTTGGTTTATACAGTTTATCAAGTACATAACTGTTCTCAACATATGTTCTTTACACAGTACATAAGTGATTGCATTCACATCAATGCCACATTTTATAGTTCAATATAGAAAATTTGGTTTCGTGTCAATTCACCTTAATGCATTCCTTGCACCCTTTTGAATTTCTTGCCTAACATGTTGGTTTTTTTTATTCTCAAGCTAAATTTAGATGGTTTGCCATTGTTCCACTGTGATTGACAAACTAACAGTCGGAGCAAAGGAAAAAGATCATGTCAATGTAAGAATATATGATGCACACAAGATCATATCACAAATCACATAACACACAACCTGTACAAGAACAAAACAATTATGCAGCACACCAGTAGCTTCCTAGTCCCGGTAGGAGTAATCACCTGGATTGACACTTTCAATCTCTGCAGCCACAGCTTGTCCAAGAGCATTCATCGAGGCAGACATCTTCTGAGATCACGAATAAGCAGCTGCACAATGGAAGAAAGTCTTCTATGTTTCAACACCAGATGCTTCAGAATGGGGCTGAGAATGTATGCAAAATGCAGTGTTGAACATAGGGACTTTCTCCTCCTTATATATTGGCCAAAACTTATCCTTGGACTCATCCCATAAGGAGTCCTCGTTTTACTTCATGTTTATCAGTTTAGGAGACTTAAACTTATCACAACACTTCATGTTAATCAGGTTATTAACAATGAGAGTCCTACTCTTATCAAGAGATATACATCTCGATAGGTGACTGGTATTAGAGTTATAATCACATATTTCTTGTTATTTATTTAGCTAGATCAATTGTTCTATTTACTTAATGCTTTTAGATAATGTTAAGTCCACTTAATTCTAACATTCTCCCACTTGGACTAACATTTTCTATTTGCAGAACAATTCAACTAATAACTTGAATTAAACAACAACTGAAGTGTGCACTTGAAACATGTAAAAACTCATATCTCATCCAGCTTGGTCAAGTACAGAAACTAATGTAGAATTCAGAACCAATTAAGTTTGGAACAAACACATTGGTTAAAAATCACTAACATCAGCTACTGTATTCACATAAGCCCTAAGTGATAACAAAAGAGCTATATGGCAAGTATATCTACCTGTAATGCCATAATACTCATAGTCCATCAAAATGATTTTGATTAATCAAAATCTCGGCAACAACCTCTAAACACCAGTGAACTTAAGTTGTTTTCTATAACTGAAAATCTATGCAAGCATAGCAGTTCACTTGATAACACACATATAATCAAAATGAAATAACTAAAAATAAGTACCTCACACAAGTTAACTATTAATGAAATAATTTCTTTCTGGAATACCTCAATTTTATTGATAAACTGCATATGCAAAATACAAGTATCTGAAAAATTCAAGAACTGTGATGTAATTATTACACAGAAATAAAAATTCAAAAAAAAAAAGACTCAACACTCCCACTGAACTCAAGCTCTCAAATCAGGTAATACTCCCATATTCTCTGTATGTCTTTTAAAATTTACAACTGATAAAGCCTTGGTAAATGGATCTGCAAGTTGAGATTCTGTGTCAATATTCAAAACAACAACTTCACCATGCTTCACTCTCTCTCTTTCACTATAGTATTTCAAATCAATGTGCTTGGAGTTGTTGGACCTCTTACTGTTCTTGCCAAAAAATACTGCAGCTTCATTATCACAGTAAATCTTAAGTGCATCTGACACAATCGAACTTAAAACTTTGGTCTGCATTAAAAAGTTTTTAATCCATAACCCTTCACACATTCCTTCATAAATGGCTATGAATTCAGCCTGCATAGTGGAGGTGGAGACTAATGACTGTTTCATGGTTTTCCATGCCACAGCCCCTCCTGCAAGCATGAACACATAACCAGACGTTGATTTCTTTGAATCTGGATAATTTCCTGCAAAGTCTGAGTCAGTATAGCCAACTAGTTCCAGCTGTTTGACTTGCCTATATACCAACATGTGGGATTTGGTCCTCTGCAAGTATCTAAGTACCTTTTTTCCTGCAGTCCAATGTTCTTGAGTAGGGTTTGATTGAAATCTAGACAAAATTCCAACTGCAAAAGCTAAATCAGGTCTTGTACAGACCTGTGCATACATGAGGCTGCCTATTAGTCTAGCATAAGGCTTGCTATCCATATCAGACATCTTCCCCCCATTTTTGGAATTTTTATTCTTTGACAGTTTGTCTCCTTTTGTCATAGGAGCTTCACCTGATGCACAAGTTTCCATCCCAAATCTCTTTAAAACTTTTAAAATGTAGTTTTGTTGAGATAAGCCTAATAAACCATGTGCCCTGTCTCTCTTGATTTCAATACCTAGAACATAAGAGGCTTCTCCTAAATCTTTCATGTCAAAATTATTTGACAGAAAGATTTTGGTGTCTTTAAGTAACTTAATGTTGCTGCTAGCCAAAAGAATATCATCCACATACAGTATGAGAAAAATAAAATTATTTCCAACTGTTTTCATGTACACACATTCATCAACTATATTTTCTGTAAAACCAAATAATGAAATCACAGAGTCAAACTTCTTATACCATTGCCTAGAAGCTTGTTTAAGTCCATAAATGGATTTCTTTAGTCTGCATACATGATTTTCTTTTCCAGATTTCACAAAACCCTCAGGCTACTTCATGTAAATGACTTCATCTAACTCCCCATTTAAAAAAGCTGTTTTAACATCCATTTGGTGCAATTCCATATTATAATGTGCCACTAAAGCCATTATAACTCTGAATGAATCTTTTGTGGATCCAGGGGAAAAGGTTTCAGTATAGTCTATGCCTTCCTTTTGTGTGAAACCCTTGGCTACTAATCTAGCTTTATGCCTCTCTATGTTACTATCAGCATCCCTTTTTGTCTTGAACACCCATTTGCATCCTATGGCTTTCTGGTTTGGATCAGGTTTAACTAGCTCCCATACTTTGTTTTGACTCATGGATGAAATCTCAGCTTCCATAGCTTTCTGCCATTCTTCAACTTCATTGCTTTCTAATGCATGTTTAAAACTCAATGGATCATTGTCTTCTGCAAGAACATCAATTTCTTGCAAGTAAACTGCATAATCACTATCCTCCCCATAAACTGGTCTTCTTTCTCTCTGGGATCTCCTAAGCTGAGGGTTAACATTTTCTAATTGAATATTTTGGGCTATATCAGGTGCTTCACCACTTAAGGTTACTGGCTCTACTGAATCTCGATTGTTAACTTCATTTTCTGAATTAGCAGTTTGCATTTCATTTTCAGATATTAAAGGTAAAAATTTTTCTAGAGTCTCATTTTCTGCAATTTCTTCAAACTCTAAAGACAAGTCTTCAAAACTTGTATTACAGACTACAATCCAAGAATTTTGCTTGATTTGTTTCAAAAGTCCTGGTTGTATGATGAGCTGAATAAAATTTATAACCTTTCGATTTTTCACAATATCCTATGAAATGGCAACTCACTGTTTTTGGATCTAACTTCTGTGTCAAAGCATTAGGTGTTTTAGCCTCAGCTTTGCATCCCCAAACATGACAGTGATGCAAGCTTGGCTGTTTTCCACACCAAAGCTCATAAGGTGTCTTTTCTACAGATTTACTAGGTGATCTATTGCAAATATAATTTGCAGTCTTAAGAGCCTCACCCCATAAATATTTTGGCAACCTGAAGTACACATCATACTCCTCACCATGTTTAACAAGGTTCTATTTTTTCTTTCTGCTGTTCCATTTTGTTGAGGGTTGTAGGGAGTTGTATACTGAGCCTTAATGCCATTTTCTTGTAAATAAAGTGCAAAAGGTCCCTTTTGCTGGCCTGTTTCAGTATGTCTACCATAGAACTCACCTCCTCTATCAGATCTCACTACTTTAATTTTCTTTTCAAGTTGCAATTCAACTTCAGTTTTGTATATTTTGAATGCATCAAGAGCTTGTGATTTTTCTGATAACAAGTAAATATAGCAATATCTAGAGAAGTCGTCTATAAATGTGATGAAATAAAAATTTCCACAGAGTGTCTTATATTTGAATGGACCACATATATCTGTATGAATGAGTTCTAAGAGATTTTGACTTCTTAAAGCCTTTTTCTTTCTGCAGTTTGTCAATTTTCCCTTAAAACATTCAATGCAATCATTCAAGTCTGTATAATCCAATGCAGGCAAAATCTTATTTTTCTCAAGTGTTTTAAGACTTTCTTTAGATATATGGCCTAGTCTCCTGTGCCATAACTTTGCAGACTTATTATTGAATAAAGTTCTTTTAGTACCTGTAATGTTGTTATCTGCATTCATGTTTTCATTTTTCTCAATTAAAAGAATTTCCTGTTTAATAACAGAACAATCCAATCTCAAATAATTATTTGAAAACACTCCACAACCAATGTATTCAGAACCCTGAAATAATTTTATTCCACTAAAATCAATAATAAGTTTGCATCCAATACTAACTAAAAGGCCTACTGAAATAAGATTCCTTTTTAAGGAAGGAATATAATAAACATTTTCCAGAAAAATAAATTTTCCTAATCCTAAATCGATCTTCAGAGTTCCAATAGCCTTAACTGCTACCCTTGTTCCATTTCCCACACAGACCTGCTGCTCACTTTTCCTTGGTGCCCTCCTCTTTGTTATACCCTGCAGTGAGGTGGTAATATGAATAGGTGAGCCTGAATCTAACCAATAAGTGTGTAAATCTACATTTATGAAATTAACTTCTAGAGAAAAGACTGAATTAGGAAATGACTCACCCTTCTTGATCATCCAAGCTTTAAAGCACTGCAGTCCCTCTTCATGTGCCCTATCTTTTTACAGAAATAGCACTTATACTTAAAAACTTTTCCAGCTCTAGCTTCTGCAGGTTTCCCAGTTACTTTAGTAATGGTCGTCTTCTTAGGCTTAAGTTTATTCTGCTTTTTCCACTTTGGTTTCTCAACCAGATTAACTGTAGTGGTTGGTACTCCCTCTCTCTTAATTCTTTCCTCCTCATCCACACAGATCGAGATTAGCTTGTTCAGGTTCCATTTGGTCTCTAAGGCATTATATGAAGTTCTCAGGTTGCTGTAGGTGTTTGGCAGAGAATGAAGTGCCACATGCACCACCTGTTCATCTTTAACTCCCATGTCTAGGTCTCTAAGCCTAGAGTTAATGTCAATTAGCTGCATAATGTGCTCCCTCACACTGCCCTTCCCAGAGAAACTCAGTTCATTGAACTTCCTAGACAACCTAGCTGCTTCAGCCTTGTCACTCTCTCTATATTTGTCTGCAATTTCTTCCAGAAAGTCCATGGCTAACTCGGGCTCCACTATAGACCCTTTCACTGTGTCTGACATAGTGCACCTAATCACATTTTTGGCTTTTCTGTTGCTTCTATACCACTCCTTATAATGCCTACTATCCTCATTGGTACTTTCAGAATCTAGTTCAGAAGGCTGATCCTCTACGAGGCAAAGATCCATGTTTTGATGCATGGATAGATAAAATTCCACCTGATTTCTCCACTTCTTATAGTTCCACCCATTACGCATCTCAACCTGACCTAAGGTCACAACAAGAGGTCCTAGACAAAAGAAAATAAAAAAATGTGTAAGTTACTGCAGTATTTCATTTTCTGTGTGTTAAGACTGTATTTTAAATTTTATGTGTTTCATGCATAAGTTCAAAAGTAGACAACTTCACAGAAACACAATCACAAACAATAACCCCATAAACTGCAGTAATATCAAGTAATGCCTTTGTGGCATAAAACTTAACATTCTTAAAGTTCTAAATCATCATGCTATATCCTACATATACCAGTTATTAGTTGAAACAATCATACCTTTAGATAAGAAAAGTTTCAAAAATCAATATAGGTATTTGTGTTTATACATGATGCTGTACCATAATCAAGATTACACAGTGAACATCTTCTTTGGAAGAACAAAATATAAGTGTAATTTTAAAAATAGCAACACAAGTGTTAATTTGTTTAATCTTTAAGAATTTCTCTGAAAAATGATGGATTGCTTTGTGCAACATGATTAAACTGTAACCAGAAATTCACAAATCAAAAGTTAATAATGTGTTTTGCCTAATTTTTCACAGTTTATTAACTATATTCTGCATATATGAGAACATAACAAGATTGCAAAAATTACATATTGGGAGATTTGTACTGAATTCTTGTTAGTTCAAAATCATATTCAACTGAAGACAAGATTATCAAGGATATCAAGCATAGACATATTTGTGCATCAGAAACATCACATCCATACATTTATCAACAATCGCAGATTCAATCCACATTCCACATATGATAATTATAAGCAATATGACAACCCTTTCCACATGCTAAACAGTAATCCATATGACAACCCTTTCCATAATGCAGAAATTGAAACGCAAGTTCTGATTTCTCAGAAAACATACCTTGGCCTCTGCTACAGCGCTGCAACAATTATTTTAGCGGAAGCAAAATTAAGAACAAGCAACAACTTTAACCCTTCTGTCAATCCAAAAATTTCTAAACGAGGGTTTTGAATCCTCAGAACTGAGAAAACAATCTCAGTAAGCCCTACTCAATCCGATCCCAAAAACATAAGTGACCGTTATGTTCTAACGGTAATATCCTTTTTAAAACTATTTTAATTTTGGACTCGGGTTTGGGCCTGTTTACTTAATGAATTGGATTAATACTAAAAACGGGTTAAACACCATTTAAGGCCTGCTTTTACTATAACAGAAAATATATTTTATTTTCCAGAAAATAATTTTCACAATATGGTTTTCTAAAACAAAGCAAAAACGCATGATATGTGTTTATGAAATTCCTAAGCTCTGATACCATTTGTAAGAATATATGATGCACACAAGATCATATCACAAATCACATAACACACAACCTGTACAAGAACAAAACAATTATGCAGCACACCAGTAGCTTCCTAGTCCCGGTAGGAGTAATCACCTGGATTGACACTTTCAATCTCTGCAGCCACAGCTTGTCCAAGAGCATTCATCGAGGCAGACATCTTCTGAGATCACGAATAAGCAGCTGCACAATGGAAGAAAGTCTTCTATGTTTCAACACCAGATGCTTCAGAATGGGGCTGAGAATGTATGCAAAATGCAGTGTTGAACATAGGGACTTTCTCCTCCTTATATATTGGCCAAAACTTATCCTTGGACTCATCCCATAAGGAGTCCTCGTTTTACTTCATGTTTATCAGTTTAGGAGACTTAAACTTATCACAACACTTCATGTTAATCAGGTTATTAACAATGAGAGTCCTACTCTTATCAAGAGATATACATCTCGATAGGTGACTGGTATTAGAGTTATAATCACATATTTCTTGTTATTTATTTAGCTAGATCAATTGTTCTATTTACTTAATGCTTTTAGATAATGTTAAGTCCACTTAATTCTAACAGTCAATTGATTCTTTGCTCTTTGATCTATGTTGAAAGTACTTCTTTACTTCTAGTTTGTGGATGAGTATTTCTGCCATATTCAATTCGGCTAACCTCATTTAGCTTTTCAGGGATCCTCGTAAAATGAATTACCAGAAGTAGTATGATGAGCTTAGTTTTAGTAGTGGGCAATGAATCGGATACTAAATATTCTCTCTCAAGTACAATCTAGTTAGTTGTTAGGATTTTTTTTTTTTCCAAACTGTTTTTTGTTCTAGAAATGTTGCAAGTGAGTCAATTCGCACAAGGAATCCTGTTGTGTGTATGGAGTATGGACTCCCCAGGTAAATTGGATGACGGAGAGCCACAGTTAATCGATGATATCTTTGGTTTTCGGAACAGAGAAAATGTGCATATGATGACCTGCCATGAATTCCGGTGTAGGAAATTAGGTGAATCAGACCACACAAGAAGAAGAGTCACCCCTAGCTCCAGCTGTTATCCGCATAAACCACATAAAGGACACCTTCCATAATATAGGATAGTCAGTAAATCAGCATCTTCATTTGCTTCTCTTGATAAGTACAACTTGCAGAAATCTAATACCCTAAAGAGTGTTTTTCTCTTTGAACATCAAGTTGAAAAGCTCATGAACATGTTGATGCTCCCTCCTCAGAGACTCAGAGTGCTGAAGATAAGCATGCATTATGCTGCCTTTACCAGGGTTTTGATTTCGGAAATGAATGGATATATTACACCCTTGTACACCTTAGCCAGAGGACTGTGAAGAGATTACGGTGAAGAGAACTTCGCATGAGAATCGAATAATGGAATTGGGAGACTGAGGCATAGAAATTTGATGGGATTGAGAGGCTGGTGTAAGAGAGAGAATAAGGGGAATTTCATATTGGTTTTAGATTATATGGAAAATGAGAGTTTGGATATATATGTTGGTGTTTGACTGTGACGAGAGTAGGATGTTGGGTTTTGAAGACAGGCCGGATTAGGGTTTTGAGAGAGATGGCTTCTGGGTTTTTGTACTTACATGAAGGATGGCCGGGAATCAAAAGTGTTGCATTCAGGCAAGCAAATTTTTTTTTATAATTTTTTTTTTATCACAATGAATGACTTTATTAATCTTAGAAAAGATTACAATACTGTGGAGATAATTAACTCCCGCTAGGGAACCTCCACTAATACCTCAAGGGTTTACATTCAAAGGTCGTAAAGCCAAGGAGGCCCAGCCTCTTTGCAGAAAAATCCTTGTACTAAACTCGACGCACGCCTTACTAGTCCATGTGCTAACTAATAACCTCTTTGCCAAACATGCTTCCAGGTAACCACTTCAAACTCCTTCGTCAACTTCCTGACACCATCTAGAACACTACCAATATCACTCAAATCCATCACCTTCAAAGATAAGGCATTTATTATCTTGAGGGCATCCCCAATTATTTCTACTCGCTGCACCCCAAGTTGCTTACTATAGAGCAAGCCATGCCACAGAGCAAGAGCCTCTGTTGCTAGAGGAGTTAAGGGAGCAATCCACGGTATCGCAGCAGCCCCAATTAAATTCCCGCTGGCACATTGGATTGCCACTCCAAAACCCACTTTACCATTGGTCTGATCACAAGCCCCATCAAATGCTATCCTGCTCAAACCATCCATTCTACTATTTTCTACCTGAACCTCATCCTCCAAATTCCTGGCCCCCAAATTCACTTGACCTCCTTGCTTAGACACCTTAACCTTCTCAAACTCCATCTGCCATTCCACACATCTTATAAATATGCCTAATGGATCAATAGCTTTCTTACCATGCAAGACATTATTCCTATCCTTCCAAATCCACCATGCCAACAACCCAAACAACTCAACCTCCCTGTTTTGACTTTCAGCAGCGACATGCAGCAATAAATCGACGAAACTAGGCTCCCTCCATTTCTTAACCACCGGCCATAACCAAGTACACTTCCAGACCTGACGAGCATAATCACACTCCCAGAGACTATGCATAACAGTTTCCTCTGAGTATCCACATCTCCCACACCCCGGATGAGCACCAATCCTGCGTTTAAACAATTGCCCAGAACATGGTAGAAATGTGTGGCAAGCCCTCCAAAGGAAGATCTTGACTTTGTTAGGAACTCGAAGATTCCAAAGAATACTCCAAATGTTGGTGGAGTTTGATTCACCATTCCTACCTGTACCGCTTGCACTCATCTCCATCTGCTTTCTTTCCATTCCCAACCAATACCCAGATTTAACGGAATAATAACCATCCTCACTAAAATGCCATACCACCACATCATCACTACCATTTTCGGAGATGGGAATAGACAAAATTTTCTCAGCATCCACCTCTAAAAAATGATCAATGATAAAAGAAGTGTTCCACACATACCAGGGTCTGCTCATAAGTTGATTGACCGTTGTGTTGGCATCCATAAAACGAGGGGAAACCACTGTTTGAACCCAAAATTAATACTTTTTCCCGACTAGGGGGGACTTGAAGAAAACCGGGCCAATATCCATGACTCAAGCCTGTATTTTCGACAAGTTCAGAAAATATTGTTTAGAGGCTAAGTAAAGTCTACTTTGAGGCCAAGCAATCTTGAGGCAAATCCGGATATTCATCGATTTACTATTAATTGTCATATATTCGGTAATTAATGATGGGTTATTTGGTTGATTCCAAGAGGCGATTGTGCAGAGAAAAAGCAATCACATGGCCCATGCAAATATTCATATATTCACATGCAATTAATGTGCAATGGCATATATGGAAGTATGCAATCATGCTTGATGGTGGTCAAAGAGGAATATGTATGATGTATGTATGGTGGCTCATGCACGGTTCAATTAAGGAAGGTTCCCCATGCAATTAAACATGTTGTCCTCCTCTACACATATTCAAGAGTATTCATGGAATTAAAAAACATGGTGGGCCATCATTCACTACTAATGGTGTGCAAGCGATCATGTTTCCATGCAATCAAGGACTACCATGCAATTAAGGTGGACGCGGGGCAATCAATCACTCTGCCAATAATATGGATCAATTAAGGAAGCTATCAACCTTAATTGTGAGTCCTCGCGAAGTCGCGAAGATATATATGAACATATATACGTGCGTATCCTACTGCATCAAAAAGGAAGATTACGTACAGGACTCTAAAAGTTAATTAACTTTGCCTAAAAGATTGCTATGACAGAGTCAATCTTTTATTACTTCCTATAATATCAAAACTATTAAGAGTTTTTATTCGATTCAAATGCCAATAACTGTGGCCTAAAATATAGTATTTCATCCCTATTAGGAGGGAAAAATCTACGAGTAGTCTATATATAGAGGCTAAAGACGACACAGCAAAGATACCTCTCTCAAATCAATCAATCCCAGCGATTACAAAGCATCCTCGGAGCAAACCTTCAACTTCGTTGAAACCCGGTGACCGTGCCAGTCCTAGTCTCTCCAAGAGCCGATTGTCAGCGTCACCAGATCCACCCGGCGACCGTACTTCCAGTCCTAGTCTCTCCAAGAGCCGACTGCCAGTACCATTGCCACCGAGACTATCTCAACCAGCGAAGCAAGGGTAATGCCCTCGCAACCCAGTGAAGCTAAAGTCATGCTTTAGCAAGACCCGTGCTTTCTCCAAACTTCCCAGTGATTGCTCTGCTCAGCCTACAAAGTTGAGTATCGATTCGGTGACGCGAAGAGATCACATCCAAAGTCCTTATCCGTAAGGCAAGAAGTCATTTCTCAGAAGGCTAGAGAAGAACCTTGTGGCGAGGTTGGTGCTCTCCTCGTTCACAACGCTTGAAGAAGAAGTCAGGTCAATGGACTCCCCCGACGACTGCACCCCACAGTGCTGGCACGCCTGCGCACACGCTCAAAAGATATAGTTTACACGCCAACTGGTTTTGGAGCCAAACAACCACTTTCAAAGTCCATGGAGAAGGAATCCATCTATCCTCCCATATACGAAATTACGAATCGAGCTACCTGTGCCCACCCTCCATCGCGTACCCTCACAAAGCAATTCTTTTGTTACTTGTTAACGAATACAAAAGGACATTTATTTATTTAATAAATGAAATTACTAAAGCAGCTCATCCGGTAACTCTGAAATGAAAATGACACTATTTACATTCAACCCCAGGTAGCTCCTTATCACTTGTCACATTAATGATGATGCTTAATTGCTCCTTGTCTCCCCACAGTACATCTTGTTATGATCACATAAAACATTCAGTAAGTCATGATCCGATGCATTGTTCTACTTGAATATCGATTTTTTGAGTCTATGTTTCTAAGTCGAGATGGAGGATTTATATAACAAACATGATAAATACATATCTCAATAGTATTATATTATTTTTCTTCTCAAATATCGTTATGTGTACTTGACAATATGGACATAACAATAATTCTAGAGTTTAGAGTTCTTGATTTGAGTTAAAAGTTTATTTTCCGACATATCTGAATGGAATGATCGATACATCAAGTCAACCATTTCTCTATGTGTTAGCTGGTACACATCTGAATCCAACGGCTAGATTCAAAGGCGTTGAATCCTTCAGATCAAGATCGATCTTCAACCACTAACTAATATATAGATTTACATGTTAATTAATCTGCATGGATCGAAGTGACTGTGGTACGTACCAGTCATAGACAGTGGGAGAGTTTGGCTGCGGGCTATCAAACAATCGAAACGAAAACACCAATCAGATTTGAACATTCAATTCCTAACCGAACCCCAAGTCTCCACAAGCACCGGAGATACCCTAATTAGCTTCACATTGCAAGCTTTCTAATCAAATCCTCAGTTTTAACTAGCAGCACCAAGAGCGTAATTAACAGTAGATTGAATATGTTCATTGTTCCTTTCATAAATATTTTTTTTTGGGGCAGCAATGTGACCCATAAATATGAAACATATTTTTTTTACATCGGGCTAGCGTCCGCCCAAACAGACGTTTTTTGGGGTTCGGGATCTTTATTTTGGAAGTGATGTGTGGGAGGAGGCCTATAGAGGAAGGGAAGCCAGCCTTGGTGGAATGGGTGTGGCAACTCATGGTGAAAGGGCAATTGCTAAATGCATTTTATGAGAGGCGGAGGGGCAGAGGTTTAGGATTTAGTGAAGAGGAGGTGGAGAGGGTTTTGCATTTGGGTTTTGTTTGTGTGCTTACCTTGACCCAAATGCATGACCATCAATGAGGCAAGTGGTGAAAGTTTTGGAGGGGTAGATTGATAATGAGGGATGTGATGAGTCTGAAACAGAGGAGATGGATGCTTATTTGCTTCAGAAATGGCATGCACAATTGAAGGAAAATCCGAGTTTTCACACGATTTGTATGGATTATCTTCACACCCAACTTTTAAAGATATCAAGCAGCAAGAAGTCTATATCCACCTCAATGGGTCTCTCTAGGTTCAGTACGTACTAGTATAGTGGAGGGTAGATGATACCAAATGCGGTCATTTTCTTTTTGCCTCGATATATTATTGACCGGGTGAGTGAGTTTTATGCTTGCAGTGTGTCACGGGCCAAACTTGGCAATGCGCAAAGCGGACCGTGCGGCACTTGCTAGCAAGCAAGTCAGCCAAGTGAGTACCTTGCAAGGAACAATGAAAGTCACACGATATTAAAATAGTGCTAGCAACAAGCAAGAACACAATTATATAAACGTTGGGCAACCGCGAAGAACAATGAATAATCGAAATGAAAGATCAAGGGGCAATCTCACGAGACACAGATGATTGAATAATTCCTCTTTTATTGATGGTAAGACGGCAAGGGAGGCAAAAGTACATGTGCTTACCTATACTAGTTCACTAGTCCAAACAATTCTGACTAGGAACTCCACCCCAAAGAGCATATTGGCCTTACATGAACATGACAGGAGGAAACATGTAAAAGGCCGAGGAGACTAATGCTAAAATAAAATAAATTACATAATTTTTAAATTACCAAAACATCCCTAGCACACAAGCAAACCAACCAAAGGCTTGACTAATGACCTTGGGCAAGGTTGCTTGTAGCATTACAAGTGCGGCTCCTAACACAGTGCAAGGATCATGTGGGTCTTGTGAAAATTCTCTTAACACTATTTTCAACATTGAGATTTATGCTTAAGGAAGTGCACTCATCATGTGTCCTTCTCTAAAGATTAGATCATGTGAGTCCCTTCTCTGAAGATGAGATTCTCTTCTTGTGGAAAATTAGGTTCCCATATCATTTTTTCCCTCTTTTTTAATGAAATTTTGCATCATCGTGTTTGAAATTTTAATAAATTGAGTTTTTGAGTTATATGAGTTATTTTTGTAGGGTGTGTGTTAATAGAAGAGGTGAAGTTATTGTTTAATCTATTAACTTGAGTTATTTGTACTTGTTTCATCTATTAGCTTTTGGACCTAACAGACAACCAACCATACACCAGTGGTTGTCTCGGAGCGCCGCTGTCCCTGTCGAACCAAGAGGCATGCAGGCAGAGTCATTCGAACCAGCCATGAGACCTAGAGAAGGATTCGTCATGATCTTCGTGATCAAATTTGAAGAGTTTTGTCAAAGAAGAAAATTATACGAGAAACCCTAACACTGAAGAAACTGTTGGTTGGGTCTAATTTCAAATGCTTAAAATACTTTCTACTTTGACTCTTCCTTTTACCTTTTTCTTTCACCATCGGAAAAAGACTTTGGGCTTGGGTTGAATTTCAAATGCTCAAAATACTTTCTACTATTTTGACTATTCTTTTAACTTCTTCTTTCACCATCGGAAAAAGACTGGGGTTGAGAAACTAACTAGTTGGGTTGAGAGAAATGATGAGTCGCTCATAGAGAGATAATATCCTCATTCTCTCTAAAACTCCAACATCCACCAGAATCTTTTAGGCTTTTACTACCAAGCTTACACTGGTACTTTGAAAGTAGGGGTCTTTCAAAAGGGTTTGGCCCTTCTTGTCTTCCAAGAAGGGAGCTTTCTGTCTTTGTGCTTTGGATCTTCTCCTTTTTGGAGTTAAGCTCCTACAAAAGGGATAGAATCTGAGCCCTGTGTATTGTCTCACCTACTCTCAACACTCCAGCGTTATGGCTGAAAATTACTTCTGCTTGTCGTATACTTACTAGCACATTTATTGTGATCCTTTTCACCTACTCTAGCTGAGTTAGGGCTTTATTCCCACTCTGTGGAATTTTTTAAGAGCTTGTCTCTGTAGCCTATCAAAAATATGGCTTCCTCCTCCTCACCTCTTGATGAGATTCCCTTCGATGATGATGGGATTATCGAAGCTATGTCGCTGAACTTTGAACAAAATATGGATTTCCTCGATTTAGAGTCTGGAATCAATCTGTGTGGAGTACTAATAGCTTATGAAGAACCAGGACAAGGTGGGGTTAAGGCCACATTGTTGGGAATCTAGAAAACCCTCAATTAGATTCGGATTATCTTGGTAAAAAAGAACACATACTGCCTCACTGTTGGGTCAGAGAAGCTTGCTCGAAAACTGATTGATAGGCTATTTCTATACACCTAAATAGATGCACAAAAATGCCTATAACTTAACCCTACAAGAATGTCGAAAATAGTATAGGTAAGTAGGGATCGTTCCCGCAAGAGATTGTGGTCTAATCACTAATCTAAAGACTCAAAACAAAATAAACCTAAACTGTTCAGTTAGAAATATCTGACTGGCAGACGACTCTAAACTATTCTAAATGTCACGAAAATTTACAGACAGACTCTAGACATGATAAACTAACTACTGACAAAGTTTGATAATTTTTTAAGGTGTTTTGGTTGACGAACTAATTAAATAAAAACGAAACACTAAATGACTCCGAAAATAAAAAGACTTGATTCAGGGTTTTGAAAATCAAAGATAAAACAAGTTAGAGGAATTGCATCCACCACCAATCAATCAAGTAAACTAATCATGTTCAACCTAATTTCATTTATCTATGGATGAAGATGCTCAAGTTAACCCAACGCCTGAATTAACCTATTGTTCTTCCTTACTTGTATGCTAGGTGAGAGACGCTCTACACCTAACCTATTTTCTAAAATGCAACCTAGGTTGACGCAACTCTAGATTTAACACATAGAAATCATTAAGATTAAGAAAAATGAGACATCACAAGACATCATGAGTACGACGCGTCTCAATTAATCTAGGAACCTAATCACTCGCTTTATAGACGATTTACTACTCTAGAACTCTCAACGGAACCCTCGAAACAAGGCACAGGCAATGATCATTCTTAGGAATAGAATCCTAAACATGCAATCTAAGTTGCGCACCAAAGAAAACATGTAAAGAAATCATCAATGTGAAGATAGAAATTAGATTCTCATCCAATAGATAAACAAAACTAATTGAAAGTCATAATAAGTTTACAATCATGATTTGGGGCTTCAACAACCCCTAACAAAAGAGTTAGTTTCTCATAGAAAGAAAAACAAAAACAAGCTAAAGAGAAAAATAAGAAGTTGCAGGAGAGAGAGGGGGAAGAGAGGAGAGAAGAGAGAAGAAGAGCTGTTGCAGATTGATCTCCTTTTATATGCTTAGAGGTTGCCTTCGTCTTTCTTGTTGTGTAGGAAATCCAGAACCTAAAAGAATTAGGGTACGTTCACGTGCTTAAGTGGAGTTTTCCTATTGGCTCTTGAACTTGATGAATTATTCCAACCATTCACATCATGCCAATTGTCCATCATAAGTAGGAATATGAAGCACAAAATCATCCTTGGGCTTCTCAATGTGATTTGGGCTTCGAAACGTAAATTCCCGTCCAACCTCAGATTCACGCGCAGCCTGACCTTCTTGTACTAAATTGACCATAACTTCTTCTAGAAAAATGATATTGACGAGCCGTAAAAATATCTGGAAACTAGACATCTGAAGCTTTCCATCAATATAAAGATCATCCTCTGGATCATTGTGAGCTGGTCTCAGTGATCTGTCGAAGTTGACTGATCTGCACAGGCAGATTTGCCGATTTTGCCTTTCAATCCCTCTTTTACTTCTTTTCTCCTTCTTTGCTCAAAATACCTATAAAACAAGTAAACAACGTAAATAACGAGAAAATACACTAACTAACAAAGAAAGTATAGAGGTTAACGTTATTAATATCGCATAATTATGCTCCTATCACTGATTGAGGACAGTCTTTGGAACATCAAGGGTTATTGTTTCACAGTCCGACATTGGCCTCACTATCATTCAATTGATGATATTGAAATCAATAGAGAAGTATACTGGATTCAGGCACATGGTGTGCCCCTGGACTAGATCTCCGTCAACAATAGTCGTAAATTGGGAAATTTGCTGGGCTCCGTCATTAAAATTGAAGATCCCCTGGTTGTTGGTAATAGAGGCTTCTTGAGAGTGAGAGTCGATTTCGACACCAGGAAGCCTTTGGCAACCTTTGTGCAGTTACCAAAATCTGATTCTTTTGTCACAAAGGTGAGATTACAATATGAGAGCTTCAAAAACTTCTGTTATAACTGTGGTCATCTTGGACACATGATTTCTGCTTGTAGGCACCGAAAACATCCACTTCTGGTCAAATTGGGAGTGATTTATGAATAATCTTTAGTAGCTGCTCCTCCTAAGAAATCTGTCTTCACACAAACCACCTTTCCTTTGGAGTATCCCTATGCTCCGGTGACCGGAATCTTTCGCCAGAGTAATAGACCTGACAATTTGAATGGATGCTCCAAGTCAAGGGAGAAGGTATCTTCTGAGAGCGATGGTTCACACCAGGCACACTGCCAAATCATGTTGTGACCATACTGCCAGGCTTACACCTACTAGTAGGGAGAAGTCGTCATCTACAATAATGATACATAAACCAAAGCTAAATTTGACTGGACCCAACATGTGGGATCCAAATGCACATGGGGTTTCTATAGGAATGGAAGTGTAACACGTGCTCTGAGTGGCATGAGTATACCGGCTGGAAACTGGGCTGACCCAGAAGTTATCCCTCCCTGGGCCTTTAAAAACAAGGAGGATTACCTATCAGCCAACCCTTGGTTCCCTGTTCCTACTTCATTGGACTCTCTTGTTGAAACTCAAAGCAATATCGAGAATCCCAGTTCAGTTAAACTGACAGAAATACAACCACCCTTGGAGGAAAAGATGGAGCCACCTCAGATTACCCCTTATAAGAGGAAGAGACAATCAAAAGCAAAGTTGGAAGACTCAGTTAAAAAATGCTTCTCAAAGAAGGCCAGAGTAGGTCACAGCTCTAGCCTTCAGCTTTCTACAAACAAGTGCAGAGGTAGAGGTAGAGGAAGGGGGCGAGGTGGCAGAGGTAAAGACCGCTCCTTACTGGAAGAGACTTCATCTGATCAGGAAGTCGAATTTTTTAAGGTGGATGATCCTAATCCTCATGATCCTCATTTCAAGGGTGCACAAGGTTTGAATGGTGTTATGGGAAAATTTACTAAAGTTGTAGGTATAGAGGATTTGATCCACCTCTAGGGTTGTGGCGGCTGGCTGAAAGCAGCCGCAAGGACTCAATGAAGTGCCTATCTTGGAACTGTCAGGGTTTAGGGCAGTCCCTGACAATCCAAACTTTGAGGGAGATAACTCTCTCACATAATCCAGACTTGGTTTTTATTTCAGAGACACATCAGAAAAGTTCTTTTGTTGATAATGTTCGTAGGCAGTTGGGTTTCTTTTCAGGTTTCAATGTTGACCCTGTTTATTCGGCAGGGGGTTTAAGCCTATGGTGGAGTCCAGATTTTAAAGTAGAAGTAGTTGATTTTTCAACTTTTTTCATTGACACATTTATCACTATACCTGGCTCAGTTTCTAAAGTCAGAGTTTCTTGGTTTTATGGCTTCCCTTACAGGACCAATAAGGCTGATTTTTGAGATTTCTGGAATAGGCAAAACAGTGATGTTCTTTTGCCTTGGCTTGTAATTGGTGATATGAATGAATTACTATACCAATTTGAAAGGGAATGAGGTACACAATGGGGTCAAAACAGTAGACAGTTCCTGAGAACTTTCATGAACATGAATCTTCTCCTTGATATTGGCTACAAAGGTCAGCGCTTTACTTGGGCTCGAAAGGAGGGAGAAACAATTGTTCTCCAAGAACGTCTTGATCGCAGTTTGGTCAATGAAGATTGGCTTCTCTGATGGCCAGAAACCTGTCTAGCGCATCTTGCAGGATTGGCTCTGACCATAATCCTATTTTGTTAGATTGTAACCCTTCCTTAGTAAAGCGTAAAGCTACTTTCAAGTTTGAAGCTTTTTGGGCGGATGATGCGGAAACAACTCCCTTGGTTGAGGAGTGTTGGAGAGCAGCAATTGGGCTGTCCAATGCCACACAATGGATTGTGAACCTTAATTCCTGCAGAAATCGCCTCAAGAAGTGGAGCAGAGAAAAATTCCCCAAGAGTAACAAAAAGGAAATCAAAAAGTCTTTGATTGAATTAGATGAGCTTCAGACTAATCAGCCCTTCACAAGCCTGGAACAACAGCTGGACTTCACATCCGAACTTGGTACCTTATGGATTAGAGAGGAAAAGTATTGGCATCAGCGGTTAAGGGTTACTTGGTTGCGGACTGGTGATTCTAATTCCAAGTTTTTTCATCTCTCCACTTTGTATTGGAGACAAAAAAATCACATCCTGAAAATTCAAAATGAAAATAACATCTGGGTGGTGGGGGAGAACCACATCAGACATGAATTTGAGACTCAATTCAGAAGGATTTTCACCAATTCTGGACCGAGGCACTGGAGGAATGCTTTTTTAGGAGTTTCCCCCATGATTACAGATGAGATGAATTATGATCTGCTAGCCCCTTTCTCATTGGATGAAGTTAGAGTAGCTACCTTTCAATTAGGAGCCTTAAAAGCCCCGGGGCCCGACGGATTCCCAAGTCTTTTTTACCACAAATATTAGAGGATTGTTAATGATGTGGTCTGGGCTACAGCTAAAGACTTCTTTGCTGGTAAAGTAAGATTGCAGAGGTTGAATCAGACACGTATTGTCCTCATTCCAAAAATTCCTAACCCGAAAAGGACTACTCACTTTAGGTTCATCAGCGTCTGCAACAATTCTTACAAAATTTTGGCTAAGTTGTTAGCAAATCGTTTAAAGCTGCTGCTCCCTCATCTTATTTCTACTAATCAGAATGCTTTTGTTCCTGATAGACAAATTAAGGACAACATCCTTCTTGCCCATGAGACCTATCACTATTTGAAGATGAAGAGAGAGGGTGGTAATAATGAACTTGGGCTCAAGTTGGACATGTACAAAGCTTATGATCGAGTCGAATAGGATTTTCTGGAGAAAGCACTGCTGAGATTTGGCTTTGCAAGGGATTGGGTCAACCTGATAATGGCTTATGTCTCAATTATCTCATTCTCTATAGTTCTTAATGGTAACGCAACATAGGCTTACGGCAGGGTGATCCCCTCTCTCCGTATCTTTTTCTTATAGTTAGTGAAGTACTCTCTTTCTCTATTTGACTAGAGCTGTGACTGAAGGAGCCTTGTTCGCTGTCAAACTCAGCAGGAGCTGTCCCATTCTCTCTTATTTATTTTTCACAGATGACGCTCTTTTCTTCATGAAGGCTACTCTACAAAACTGTAAACGTCTAATTGGCCTTCTTAATGAGTATTGTAGTGCTTCGGGACAAATGATCAACAATGAAAAATCTAGTGTTTACTTTACTTCCAACACTCCCTCTCAAATGTCTAGGTTAATGTGTGAACTTCTGGACATTGTTGTTGTGGATAATCCGGGAAAGTATTTGGGCCTTCCTATGGTTTGGGGAAGATCAAAAAAGGAGGCTTTAGTCTACATAAAGGAGAGAGTTAACCGGAAAATAGATGGCTGGAAGCAAGGCTGGTAGGGAGGTCTTAATTAATCGGTGGCTATGTCTATTCCGGCATATCCTATGACCTATTTCAAGTTCCCTAAAGAAATTTGTGAGGACATCAATTCGGCTCTGGGGAACTTTTGGTGGGGCACAAGCAAAACAAGTCGCAATATCCATTGGAAAAACTGGGAGTATCTCGGTCTGCCCAAATCAGTAGGATGGATGGGTTATCGTGACCTCTAACATTTCAATTTAGCTCTTCTTGCTAAACAATGTTGTCGCCTTATTACTGAACCTAATTCTCTTTGGGCAAAGGTGTTAAAGGCAAGATATTTTCCAAATTGTTCTTTTGTTGAAGCGATTAAGGGCCATCGTGCTTCTTGGAGTTGGTCAAGCATCCTAGAAGCTAGAGATGTTGTCCTAAATGGCTGAAGCTAGCAAGTCATCAATGGCTCTAAAATTGATATTTGGGTTGATAAGTGGATCCCTACCCCCCAGATAGGCCCCATCAAGACTATCGCTAGCTTGCAGATGGCGGCCTCGACTAAGGTGAGCTAGCTCCCTAATTGACTGGGACACCCATTCTTGGGTACTTGATAGTATTCTGCAGCATGTTCACCCTAGTGAAGTGCAAATGATCCATTCTATTCCTATTGGTGATGGGGAAGGTCAAGAACGCCTAATTTGGCCATGGAGCAAGCATGGCCAATACACAGAAAAACTGGTTACAATTGGGTTCACTCTCAGTCTCCTTATGTTATCTCTCTTTCTGGGGGAGCTCTTCTTATAGGGTGGACCCTATCACTTGGAAGCTTCTTTGGAAAATAAACACTGTGCCAAAGATCAAGAATTTTCTGTGGAGAGTTGTGAATGGGGCAGCACCCTCCATGGTTGCCCTCTTTCGAAGGAAACTAACCCCCTCCCCAATATGCCCCATCTGTGGTACTTATGAAGAGACTTTTGAACATATCCTACTTCTCTGCCCATGGGTAGAATTAGTTTGGTTTGGCTCTCCCTTTGGGCTTAGAATAAATAGGCAACAAATCACAACCTTTGATCAATGGCTACATGCTATTTCTACCTCACAGTTCAATGCGGTAGAAAAGAAGAGAGCACTAACTTTGATCAGTTGTCTGTGCTGGACTATCTGGAAGACCATAAGCAACTTTGTTTACAATCACAGATTGCCTTCTCCACATTTCACCATATCTTCCGGTATGTGATTAGCCTTTGATTTTTTGGAAGCAAATGCCCTGTCTCTGCCTCCCATATCCATCATCTCTTCTAGGCAAGTAAGATGGTCCCCTTCTCCTCCTTTGTTTGTGAAAGTTAATAGCGATGCAGCATGGTCCCCTCCTTCTTCAGCTAGACTCTGGATCATTATTCGAAATCACATGGGCGATTTTATTTGTGGATCTGCTTCCAAGGCAGTTTGCGGTTCTGCTCCTATCGCGGAGGCTGAGGTGATCCTTGCCGGAGTTAATCTTGCAATCAGCCAAAACTTGAAGAATGTCAAGTTCGAATCAGATGCAAAAGAGATTATATCTGAGATTAAAAGCTCGCACTGCAAGAACTGGAAATTATTTCCCATTATCAATCTGATAAGAAAAAGAAGCTCCTTACTTGACGATGTTAGTTGGGATTGGATTCTTAGAGAAGCAAATCAAGCGGCTCACACTGCCGCTTCGCTTGCCAATAGGACGGTGGATCCTCAGCGATGGGCCAACTAGCCACCACCAACCTTGACTCTTGTTATGAGAAATGATGGCTTGCCTTGCCCTCAGCCTTCGAAGTCTGCCCTTTGATTACTGGATTTGTCTGGTCCTTTTGGGGTTATAGTTTCCTTTCCCTTTTTCTGCTGCAGATTTAGTTGGAATGTAACCTCTCTTGTTTCGTTTGTATCTGGGCTCTAGCTTTTGCTGGGCGCCTTTTCTTTCTGGGCTGCTGCCCTTAATGAAGTACTTTTCCCAAAACAAAAAAAACTAGTTGGGTTGAGAGAGAAAGACTAACTACTTCAGTCAAAAGACATCGCTCCCATTTGTGTAACGCATCACATCAAGGACATCAACCCCTTCCTTTCGTTAGACGTCCCATCACTCCCTTCCTTTCCTCATCTGATTCTATAGAGATGTCAAAGGTCTCCGAACACAGACTACTATTCTACACGAAGGAACAGACCTTGTACACGAGGCTGCTGCGCCAGATCACCAAGGCTCCAACAAATCTGTTGAGGTCTTGGATGAATATTTCCTGGCGGGATCTCCAATGTCGTCGTCATCGAAGAGATGGAACCAGCTAAATTTTTAACGAGGATCCTCCTCCTCCGGTGGCCAGAGGCCCCGACAGCTGGCTAAGCTCTCGGCTTCTAGGCTTGGGTGGAGCAGATGCATCCCATTGGATGCATCTGCTCCACCCAAGCCTAGAAGCCGAGAGCTTAGCCAGCTGTCGGGGCCTCTGGCCACCGGAGGAGGAGGATCCTCATTAAAAATCTGGGAAAAATTCGGCTGGTTCCCTTTCTTCGATGATGACGGCATCGGAGACCCTCGCCGGGAAATATTCATCTAAGACTTCAGCAGATTCGTTGGAGCCCTGGTGATCTGGGGCGGGGGAGTCAACACGGGATTGAAGTTTGCTCTTACCGCGTGGAAGGGAAAAGAGAATGAGGGGGAAAGGTTCAGTGATCCCTTTGAGGAATCTCATGTCGAATGATCAGTTTCTGCTGACTTTCGATGCTAAGGGACTGCAGGAGCACCGACTCTATCTTCGTATTCCAGATCCAGCGGTTCAACTAGCTGTGCGGACGGCTAATTTTCTTTTCCCGGAGACTCTGAGGCAGCCTCTAGTGAATGAAGGGCTTGCTATCATCACGAAAGAACTTTTCCAACAATCCAAATTTGGAGTGCAAGTCGTCAAATTAGAGCCGTTTTATCACAGCACCATAGACGTTCTTGAGCCGTCGGTCATCTCAGTGCGAGTAACTGCAGGTTACGGATTTAGGTCCTTGCTGGTGATCCCTGCTGCCCTTGATCCCAAGGAGATCTTTGGCCAATTACAAGTGGAGGTGTTCATGGTAACTTCCTCTCTCTCACTCGAAGAGCAGCCCAATATGTATGAAGCTAAGACATCTGGGGAGGCGGCGTCAACAGCAGCTCAAGGTTTGACCTCTCACCACCGGCTGACGGATGGTCTCCGTGTTTCCAAAATCGAATGCTCCACAGCTTCTTGAACCACGTGATTCTCGATATCAAAATAGGAAAAGATAAAATCGAGAGAAATTTTAAAAAATGACCAAGTTTGGGTCTTTAAGTTGGTTTTTAACCGTGCTTTTCAAAATCATTAAAAAATAACCATATTGTGAGTGAAAATGTCTTAATTATCTTATAATGAATTCATAATCACTCTTTCGTTAACATCTTCTTCTTTTTTCCTTCGCTAATCTTTCTATTTATGTTGTTATTTTTCATTTACTCCTTTTACAATACGGATAAAATCATCCTTCTTAGCTTCTCCACCCTCATCATCCAAGCAAATGAATTTTCGAGCGAATATGAAGGAAAAATAAATTTAAAAGTGAATGAAATTATTTTTATTTGAACGAGTGAACGAATGAACAAAAAATTTGCAATTGAATGATTTAAAAAAATTATCCACCGGATAAATAAAAAAAAAATGTTGGGTAATTTTATCATTCACAAGTAAGAATTCTAGCCGGAAGAAGTGTTGTGGATGAGTCTATGATCATTTTTACATACACATAATATTAGAGTATTAGTAATTCCTTCGTATTTCTACAACTTTATTGTGAATCATGATTTTGGTTGGTGGTATGCTCATCTATTGCTAATGATTTTGTGCATGCAACTAGTCAACAACAATAATAATTGGCTTATTCCAATTCTTAGCAACTAAGCCCCGAGCAGATATGTGTTTTACGCGGAAATAGAATTCCTATGATCACAATCTGAGGCAAAAAAATCTGCAAGGATTAATGTACCTCATCCATGCTCAATAGCTTGACTTTTTCTGGACTTTTGTCACAAGACCATAAGCAATCCCGACTTTCTCTCCCCTCTCTCTCTCGCTCTGCTAGGGTTAGGGTTTGGAGTTTTTGAAAGTTGTACGGCGTCCCACTTCATGGCAGCAGCTATTGCTTCCATGACAGCCAGGCTAGCGACCAAGTTGTCGCTCAGAGAGGGTGAGGAACCGGTTGACCTGGGAAACCTTAGGGTTCCGAGGAAGGAATTTCTCGCTCGTCGTTTCTACTTGGTGGGGAAACTCAACACTTGTAGGGCGGTGGTTTTGGATTCTTTCAGGAGCGCGGTGCGTTCAATGTGGAGATTGACGGGGACTGTGGAGGTTCAACCACGCGGGGATCGTTTTCTGTTTACGTTCACTCTTGAACGTGATGTCGCCCGGGTGAAGAAGGGAGGCCCTTGGAGTTTTCAGAGGGCTATGCTTTTGTTGAATGACTACAATGGCTTTTCAGTGATTGATGCGGTGAAGCTTGATTTCGTTTGGATCTGGGTTGGGATCCATGGCCTTCCACCGGGTATCTTGACGGAACCCACTGTCCGGCTGGTGGGCGGAACGATCTGTGAGGTTTTGGAGGTTGATCAACCGGCTATCCGACGTGGTGATGCTCGGGTTCGGATTTCTTTGGCCATCAATGATCTGGTGCGTTTGGATCGTCGTGTTAGGGTTTCGCCCACTGATGTTCTCACTTTGAGGTTTCAGTATGAGAGGCTATTGGGAAGGTGCCGACTATGTACCTTCTTGAACCACGGAGGACAGAGGTGTTCAAGGGAGGAGGTGGAGGCGACTGACTCCGTGGTGGACGATGGTTCGCAGCAAGTTCCGAGGCTGGCTCTACCAGGGCTCGTGTTTAGGGCTAATTCCCAGCCATCTCTTTCCTTGCCTTCGAATTTCAAGGTCCCAACTCTGTTGAAGAAGAAACCCGTGCAGATTCGTCCTCTCCCAGAGGTGGAATCTTCGCCTGGGTCTGACGATACCTCTGCTCTTGACCCTGTGGTTGGAATGCGTCGCCCTAGGGAAGAGGAAGATGAGGATGGTGGAAAACGAGCTAAACATAGCCTAGCTTTGGTTCCGGGCATTCTGCAACCGGAGAACCTCGGGCTAGAATTCTCATCTGAGGGTTTGGTGGAGGTGAAGGTAACGTCGCCTCCCAAAGTGTACAAGAAGAAGGGCAGGCCTCGAGGACATAGAAATAAGGTCAAGCAGGTGATGTCTGTGAGTGAAGGTTCGAGGTCCATGGTCTCTCCTGAGGATGGCGCTGGTAAAGCTCCTGGACTTGAGGGAGCGACGACTCCTCCAGATTCCAGGGCTGTTTAGGAGAGGACCCCCATGCCTACTAGGTGTGATATTTGCTTGTTTGTTTTGGGCGACGTACACCATAAGGGTCTTAGGCGTCAACTGACTCAAGGAGGTGTCACACTTCGGTAGTCTGTAGGGTTATTGCTTTTTAGTTTCTTATGTTTTTGCTGGTAGTTTTTTCCTTTGGTTTAGAACTTTGTTTTCTGGATTTCCTTTTGGTTTTTTGAGTTCTTGATGAGCTTGCATTGTAATATGAAGGGTGCTTGTACCCCTCATGCTTGACCGAGTGAGGTCGTTATGATTTTCATCAATGGATTAGTCTTCCGTTGCCCTCAAAAAAAAAATAGCTTGACTTTTTCTGATGGTAGATGTTGATGCATTCTTTTTACTTATAAGTCATCTTTACTTGCAATGAGAATATCAGTAGTTCTATTCTTCCGTTAAAACACCATCTTTTGTAATATGTAAAATGATAAATATTTTCAAAAAATATTTCTTAGCTTACGATTGTGACTCTATTATGAACGAATATGATAAAAGAAAAAAACAAACCCGCAGCATTGTGTGGGAGTACTACCTAGTCATTGATCAAGAACACAAATTCATAAAATTTCGGCTACCAATAATACAAACGTACTAGGTTTGAATTTTTCCGGGTGCAAAACACCAATCTTAAGACACCATACATGATGGAAGGAACGAACCACAACGGTTTTTCTCGTTGCCCAAACTCAAAATAAAAAATTGGGAGGAATTTCTACTCTATTGTAGTGTATAAAAAGCTTACCTTTGGAAAATCCACCTTCACTCACGCATAAGCATCGGTAACATTTTACACAAGATCAATATGACAGTGACAATGCTTAAGTACACAACCAAAGAAAACAAGCTCGTCCACAGGGACAGGGAGTTTGCTTTGCTTGTGTAGTGCTTGAGCACAACTCAATCACGAAAGTCAATTCCATTAGCTCTCAACTAGTTTGATTTAACAGATCAGCCTCGTTAGGATCAGCTACCAAAAGCAAAGTTTTGTGACCAAGCATTAGACTACATAATGAGCTCAAAAGCATCAGACAAATTTTCCTTTGAATCTGGAATCCATTTCAGATGTAGGCGGCAACTTTCGGCAACACCAGAGCCATAAGGTACACTACTCCCCCAACAATCCATCCAATTCAACCCTAATTTTTTTACAATTTAACGGCAGGCAAATCCTTGGTATCATCCCCAACAATACAAAAATCATATAGAAAATGACTTGCCTGCTATGACCAAGACATGGCTGTTTATATTCTACCTCAGAATCTATATTTAAATTTCTAAGCTAGGTATCATAGTACTATTATATCTCAAAACATTTAAAAACATAACTGGCCCGGCATTAGACATTGAATAACTTCTGATTTCTGTAATATTCTCCATTATCTGACTGATTTCGTTATTCCCAAACTGCCTATACCATCCAAAGCAATCAGAGCAGTAATCATAAGACTAATACACGGCAAACAAAGAAATGTGAAAGCAGACAAACAAGCAAAGACAAAACAAATAGCTATATCCATATTCACCTGCAGACCAGAGCTGTGTATATATAGACCCTGGAAGCTTGGAATCAGAGTGCACCCAAAAAAACAATGGCATCCCGTCTGCAAAACAAGATTTCTGTAGATGTTGCAGCTGATAAGAGTTCAAGCGATTCCTTTTCGTTTGCTGGTCTCCTGTGTGTTCAGGACCAGCAAGCGAAGTCACTTCAATGTAACAGAGCCAATCAAATTCACAAACAAGGCACAGAGTTTGAGTTTAGCACTATAGAAGAGTCCATTGTGTGTGATCCAATCAAGCATTGCCCAGCTGATCTGTTAATCTCAAACGGTCAGATTGTACCACAACCAATCAAATTTCAACCAACACAGCATACTGTGACAAAGCAGCAACACAAGAAAGCTTCAGTACGAGCAACCACTACAAGTAGCAAGAGATCAACTCAAAATACCAGTGGCACCCAAGCTTCTGCAAAACCATATCCAGAGCATAATGACCAAGACAAGAAGGAGCATGCTGTGCCAAGCTCCTGGTTTGGCCGGAAAATATTCAAGTCATTTTTCTTCCCTTGCAAGGAAACCAAAGCTGTTAAGCCAACCCTTAGAGCAAATGGGAAGCTACATTGACATGAGGATTTTTTTTACTTTTCAATTCTTTATATTATGGCTAAATCGAAAGTCTATTTCTATATGTTGAGATGAATAAGTTACATTTTGGAACTGAGGCTTCAATACACCTAAGGCACTTCAATTACCAACAATAAATGATATTTCAGACATGGATTTCTTTTCTTTTCACGAGTTGTCACACAACTGCTTCATGGTCCTAAACAAGTTTCAGGTCTCTCAAGTCGCTAATATAAATCTATGTGCAGTCATCGCCACGTACTTATATAAACCAACCCCAACCTTTTTCTATTATCTCATGAACACTCCCATCATCTGAACTAAAACTCAAAAGTAAAATTAAGCACGCACAGAATCAGTTGAAATTGATGGCAGGAGATCTATAATAATCTGATATCTTAGAGGATGGTGGCTTCTCTATGTGGACCTCTAATGTCCTGAAGCTGAGCAGTTCCTTTACGCTTTTTTCAGTTGATATCTTGAATCATGTGAATAAACTATTTGATGGGGACTCTTTTTAGACATGAAGATATAAAAAATAATAATAAAAAAATAAAAAAAGCTGTTATTAATTTTATACTTCTCTCACATTGGCCAGAATTTAGTAGCAACTATTATACCTCAACAACGATTCCATAAGTAGTCACAGAACTCAGGATAAAACTTCAGTCACCAAAAGGACCAAGAAAATGTAGACGAAAATTGCTAAAAAGTAAAAACAGTAGTGCAAGGAACCTAAGAAGTAAAAGCAAGTCAATATGATGTTAGCTCTCCAATATTATTAGCTACAGCCCAAAATAAATAGAAATATGTTGTACATTATTTGAAAAGGAGTAATTAAAAATAGTACATAGATCAAGCCAACCTAAACTGAAAAGTTGTGCACAATTAGAGCACGGAGGAGTCGTTGATCTACGCAACACAAAGTATTCCTACATAGCTAATTCAGTTTCTATTTACATCACTGAAAACCGTTAAATTGTAAGCTCCATACCTGTAATACCAATCATCTTGCAACCCAAAGTGTTGTAAGCAAACAATAAACTTCCAAAACCTTTTAAATCAAACATGAGTAAAATTAACAGGAACATGAACTAGCAGCATGTCTTAGAAAAATGAGAATCTAACTCAATCCACAACTATATTCACATGATGAATGATGAAACTTATTATTGAACAAAGAATCTGAAAACCCCCAATTATAGATCGTATGACCAGAAAAAAACAATAAGGGAAGTAAACTTGAAAAATACCCTACCAGCAATTTCAGTCAACATCAGAACCAGTTTTTTTTTTTTTTTGGTTACTATTCTTTTTGTTTCTTATTATAATAAAAAAGAATTCCAGACTCAGCCAATTCTTAGTCGGTAAAACAGTAAATGCAAATTATATCCTAAATGCCAACAAACTGATCAGTCACATCTGTGTTATCCCAAGGAAGGCTGAAGTGGAAACTGTCATTTATACTGCAATGATCTCAAAATAAAATAGTAGAAGCCCCATAGCAGTTTATCAATTTCACCCACACCAAAACATTTCTTTAACATTATCACCCCACAGCCACAAAGAATTGAAGCAATGAAATAACTTAAGACTAGTCTCGATAAACTAAAACACAGCACTCGAGCATTTCACTAAATTTTATTAGACCAAATTTCAATTCCTAAGGGTATCTTCCTTGCATAAAAAGGAAATAATAAATAACTGCTTACACCACACAACTAGCTAGGACTACATCTTACCACAGGATAGATGAAATGAAAAGTAACAGAACTAATCTATTAGCAATACATTTTCTAAGAAAACTAACAACTTTTCCACAGTAACTCAGTTCTACTTATATTCCAGAGAGAGAAAAAAAAAAGGATCTCCAACAAACTGTCCATGACCTCCAGTTAGTAAAATGAGTATGAAACTGTGCAAAAGAAAACGCACTTGGCCTAACATCTCAAGACTTGCCATATCTCTCAATATATCCCTGCAAATGAAAGAAGTAATTGTCAGATTCCAGAAAATAATTACATCAAGAACATGAGATCTGCATCCTTACATTCTCACACAGATAAAAAAAATTGCTAACCTCAACAAGCTTTGAGATTTTTGGACGGCAAGCAGACAGATATTGCGTAACTGCTTCTATGGTAGGTGGGATTTGTTGGGGCTGAAAAGCACTGAGAATCTTGTCTACTGCTTTCTTAACTATCTTGTTGTGTGCATCCTTGCTGAGACTACCTTCACGCCATTTTGGTTTTAACAACTCTTTCACTAATTCTATAAGAGCAGCCCGGAATTGCCTCATTTCTTTTGACTCTTGTTGTACATCCCCATCTGTTAAATGTTCAACTTCCGCTTCATTGTTTTCTCTAAATCTATCTACTTTTATGTCCCTTTGTTGACTAGAACCATCACTTTTTTGTCTAGAATCACCATAGATACTGATTTTGTTTGGATTTGTACTACCTTTGACTTGAGAGTGGCCCAAGGGATTCTCATCCTTAGTCAAGGTTCCATTTTGGTAGACAACAGAAGTCCCCACTGTCTCTGCTTCAGTTACAGGTGAATTAGGGTCACGTGTATAGCAGCTGTTATCTAATACCTTCTCATGATATGTATTATGAGAAGACATAGAGTTTGTATCAGCATCGCAAGCTGGGGGAAGAGTCCCACTGACAGTTTCAGGAAGTACTTTCTGATGCAGTCTATTCCCAACAGTTGCCCCTTCAGAGTAGAAAGCTTCAAAGGAGTTGTTAGCTAACTTGGGTAACTCAATGCTACCGCGAAGAGGGTCATACTGCTTTGCTGAAAATGATAGAAAATCAGAAGGAAGAATAAAAGATGGCCGGAAGGGTACAGATGGCTCCCAATTGTTTGAAGAAATTTTTGTTTTAAGTTCAGCAGAGTGCTGTGAAATGCTGATTGGGGGAAAGTTGCTCAGTTCAGAACTAGTGAAGGGAGAAGAGCTTTTCAGAAAGGCAGATGATCTAGTATAAGCATGATAATCCCTATTGCTGTCTAAGAGCTTTTTAGAACCCAGAGGATTTGCATCTAAACTGGAATAACTTGCGGGCAATGAAAATCCATTCCAAGTTGAAATACGGCTACTTGGGAACAAGCCAGTAGCTATAAGAGTATTTGAGCTATTCAAGGAATGGCTCACAAGTGGTGAAGTATGATCACTGTGCACACGTTGTCTCCAAACTCCCGCCAAATCCTCCATACTGCTTGAATGAGAAGAGGTATTTCCTATAGAGTACCTGCCTGATGATGCAATAGATCCATTTAAAAAGGGAAAGAAATAGAAAATACATGCTCAGAACAAAACAGTCTGTAAACAAAAAATTACCTTTTTTATTAGGTGAGTTGTTAAAACCATCCTTTCCTACATCCTTATAGGAGGTAGGAAATGCTAGATCATCTTTGGGTAAATGCAATTTCTGGACATCAGCGGAATCACCCACATTTGATTCCTCACGTTGAACTGATTGAAACTGATGGCATCTTGGGATTCCTAGATGTGAGGAAAATGGAAAACCATTTCCACTAGAAGAAGCCAGTGGGTCATGAAAACCAGGCAATCTTGATCTCTCATGAATGCCTCTTGGACCTGTTAGAGAATAAAGTTTTCAATAGGAAAATGATGGTAGCGTACTTATTTGAAATCATCCCAAGAAAAAACATTATACCTTCATCAACCTTGACTTCTCTACTGCAACTTGCAGCAGCAACATCTCCCTCAGGTTGTGGATGACTATTCTTTGGACTATCTTTTGTATGGATAAACCTACATGAAGTACCTCTAATGCACCAACCTTTTGCGTAAAAGTCGCAGACAATTGCTGGGCGTTTGTTTGGATCATTAGTCTCAGCAAGAGGAGATGTTATATGTGTCCCTATCTCAGAAGCAGCTGATCTGGAGAACCTAACAGTTAGTAGGATTTGGCATAAGTTCTGATGAGAAGAGTAAACATCTAACTGACCAAAAAAAATAAAAACTATGGACGTTATGCCAGCAATTTTACCTATATGATAAGTAAATGTAAAAGTACTGTCCTTGGATCTATGATAAGAAAAAATTCAAAGCGTATTTGGCCAGGATATAATCTCACCTTGATTCCATTTTCTTTCTATCATTCGTAGACTGTACCACTTGTTTCATCTCATCCTCTGAATTGATAACATTCTTGACATTAGTATGTGATTCAGTATGGTGTGTAGAGGTTTTCTTTCCAGAAAGAATCCTAGCATCATTTTCAGCAAATTCTTGGCTTCTAGATTCTCCAGCACCAGCAAAAGTTTTCTGGGACTTCAAGCGTAATGGCTCATTTGAAGTACCAGAAAAATTGGAATTACTCGTACTTTCTTCCATATCAAGTGTGTTAGACGGTGGCCTTGCTTCAGATTTCCCCCAAGTAGAAGAGCCTGGTCCCGAGTGCCCGCCAATACCCTCAAACTTAATATCTTCTCGTCTATCATCTAGACAGAAGAAAAACTTTAATCAAGGAATGCCTGGAAAAAAGCAGTCATCTTTAACAGCAATAGGTTGATGACAGAGTTAGTAGGCTCATATTTATTGATAAACAATAAGTTAACCATAAGCTCATTTTTTGAAATAACCACCTGTATCATCCTGGCAGAGATATCAAGTAGAAAACTCTACAAAGAGCAAAATGGAAACGATCAAACTGAAAATTCGAAACTCGAAAACCTACATTTCCTAGTCTCATGTAAATATTGATTCATCATCTGAAACTCATCCAAGTACATATTACACACTACACAGGTACTTCAATTTCAAATTGCACTAAGCCCTATCTACCTCCCTCACCTAAAAAATTTCCAATTCACCTAAACCACAAACGCCTATGGTAAAATCAACACCGGAAATCCGAATCAAAAACAGTACAGAAATTCTCATAACTTCAAAATTGAATTTCAATTCATCAATTGTAGATTAAGAACAAAGCAACAACCTCTATGATGAGCTTGAATTGGTGAATTTGAGATATCCATGTCAACTTCATCCCTCTGTTCTTCCAGTTCTTGGTCTACTTGTTCGAGTTCTTCGGGGTCTTCGTCGTCGTCGTCGTCGGAGAGCTGCGCGAGCGCCAGAGATTGGGCGTCGTCGGAGGCAGACATTATTGTAGCGGCGGCGAACGGCTGGCTAGGATTGAGAAGACGACGAGTCGCTGAGAAGTGAGGTGTGGTTTTTCAGTGATCTCCGTTGGGGGCAACTGCGATATGTCTTCTCCGTTGGCCACTTTTTTACATTAGAGTCGTACGTAAATACTTTAATACTTAATAATATTTACTTGGATTTTTATCACAGATATAATTCTCTCTTTTTTTCCCTTTTTTCTTTTTTTGTAACAATATGAATTATGAATCTCTTTCTTACAATGATCTCGTAATTTGTATTAATTTTTTTTCTCATTCGGACAGTCTGAATAAAATATTGATTTTAGTTGTATAAGATCGTTGAGTGGATAATGAGAAAAGAATTGGATAGTACCTGGTGTTTGTAAATGCAACCTAACTTCAATGAGAGCTTTCCTTCTTGGAGAAAGAAAAATTGACAATCAAATGCTATATTTGATAGGAAGAAAAGATTTTACCTATGTAATCTTAAAATTATTAAAATTGAAATTCTATTTTGGAGAAGAAAAAAAATTCAAGGTTTTGTATTCAACTTAAGATCAAAAGTGTTAGAGAAGAATTAAAATAGGGAGTTCTTTTGGTTGAGTTTTCTTTGACCAATTTTTTAAAAGTTTGTAAGTATATTTTTTATTTTATTTTTTTGGTTACAAATTTGCGAGTATATTTGAAGTTCGAATAATTCATATTCTTGATTTTTTTTTTTTTCCAAAAGTATGAATACCAATAATTGGACTTTGAAATGTAGATGGCAAGTTGTGATTCTTTTCGATTTATTTAAGAAGACTTGGTTATCGTTTTCATTGACTTTGTTTTTTATTTGGACATTGACTTGGAGCCATTCAAGTTGTATGACCAAGTCACCAAGACCAAAACCTTAGGGCATGTCCACAGGTTCCTCCTTGACCGGCCTCCACATAGATTTGGTGAGGTGGTGACCTTCAAACACAAAAATCAAGCTTCCACCGGTTTTTCCTTGACAAGCCAAAACATAGATTTTCTTGACCCAGTCCAAGAAATAGGGCAAGGGCTTGACAAAATGCTTGACCCAATCGAAGAAGCTTGTAAGTATGTTGGGTTATTACCACTCAACACATAACTTTCTCACAGCCATTAGGAAAGCAAGAGTTGCAGAAAACAAGGATAAGGACTCCTCCAAGTTTCCCAGTGATTCAAGAAGTCAAAGCAGCATGCAAGATCTGAAGAGGAAAATCTGGCAGAATCACTCTCACTGATCTTGTACTCGTTTGATCATTATCTTTTATATGCATATCGATTATTTAATGTTTGTTATTTGCATTAGGGAAAAAAATACAAACAGTACCTAACCTTTGGCCCATTAGTAACTTTAGTACCTGACAAAAAAAATATATATCACTTTGGTACCTGAAGTTTGGAACCCGACCCAACTTCAGTACCTAAAATACTGTTGGCCGTTACGGCGTTATCCACCTGACATAACTTGAAGGACATATAAGTAATTTCAACTCTTTTTTTTAATTACCACTCACTCTCTTCTTTTTCCTCCCTCTCTCTGCTAATTTCCACTCTCTCTCTCTCTCTCTCTTCTTCAAGCTCGAGCAAATTTGGTTGCTGGAGAAAGATTTTTCGAGAAGCAACACATAGCTGTTTGATCTCGGACTCAGAGAGATGGACCTGCTTCCCAGGCCTGGCCAATCAGACCTCCGTGGCCCTACGACGCCATTTGATTTGATTCTCAGATCCCTCACCAGTAGGGGATTTGACAATCCAGATTTGTCTTTTTGTATTTGTTGTGATCTTGGTCTAAATTGGTTGTGGCAGAGGTCGGGTAATCGATCCAGATTTGGATTAATGTTGTTTGATGTTTCCCAGGCTATGAGGATCGGAGGTAGGGCCTTGATTGGTGGTGGGATGCGACGGCGACCGGGTTTTGGTTTTGAACTACAGACAGCTTTTTTTCTGGAAGATGTGGCACAATCGGGACCGTCACTTTTTTCTGGAAGATGCAATGGCTTCGGGGACGATTTTGAACTGCAGACGGCGACGAGGTTTTGGTTTCGTGGTCTGACTTTGTACACGAGATCGGTCCCGATTGTGAATTGTTTGAATTGGTTAGTGTGCTGCATCTCTATTGCCGTCAATGGTGATGGTATATTGATGGCGTCTTACATGTCCGGTGTTCTGGGTATGCAATGGGTTTTCTGGAGGGTCGGCGGTGGAGGAGATGAAAGCATTGAGTTTATGGCTAAATTGAAAGCAATGGGTTTTCTGGTGTGTGTGAGTGTGTGTGTGTGGAGGATTTTGAAAAATCAGGGAATGAAGGAACTATATGGACAAAACCTTCGAGGGCCACGACCAGTGAGTCTCTAACCTCGCCTTCTCCGCCGACTCCCAGTTCATGGTCTCCGTCTCCGACGACAAAACCCTCAATCTCTTGGACTTCGAAACCGACGATCTCATCAAAACCCTCCGCGGCCACATAAACTAAGAGAACGTGAGGAAGAAGAAGACGAACAATGAAGGGACCATAATACCCTTCAAAGTTTGCTAGGTGGCTAACTCTGTAACGGTCAACAGTGTTTTAGGTACTAAAGTTGGGTCGGGTTCCGAACTTCAAGTACCAAAGTGATTTTTTTTTTGTCAGGTACTAAAGTTACTAATAGGCCAAAAGTCAGGTACTATTTGTATTTTTTTCCCTTTGCATTAAATGGTTTAATGATGCATATCAAACAAACGATTGGTTTTTGCTAAAAATTAGGAAGTGTTTGAGCCTTGATTGTTTATCAAATCAGTTTTAAAAGCCTTCCTTGTTTTTATCTTGATTGATTCAAAAAAGATTTTTGATTGAGGGGGAGCATTGATCCTCTATAAAAAGGATTTGAAAACTGATTTCACCGTAGGGTTTTTATGCATAAGAATTGTTCTTCTTTGTGCTGCACATGTTTACTCAAAACTTTTACTGAAAACTCTCATTGCTTGTTTCATGTATTACCTTGCATACTCTCTCATTTTCATAATTCATTCTCAAGATCAGTGAGACGATTGAGTGCAAGGAAGATTGGAGATTGACTTGTTCAAATGTTGTGTGGATCAAGTTAGGAGTTAGAACAGTTGTAAAACAAGTTAGCAGTTGGCTAATTGAAAGTGTTTGTTATGAACAACACTACTTGTATACTGTAAACTCATTTGTTTCATATTGGATTGATTTTTCGTGTTGGCTACGTTAAAAGCCACGCAGTGAAGTTTCCTCAGTGGAGAGGTTTACACTGCGTTAGCAATTCCTGTGTTCTTCTTAATAAAGTTATTACCTTGTCAAAGCAGTTCTATCTATCATATTGCAATATTATTCTGTTTGGTATTTTCAAAGCTGCCAGCTCGGCCCAAGAAGGAACGTGGGTGACGTAAGCGGAATGGGTGCAGAGGCTGAATGGTGCAGACGCGCGTGAAGGGCCGTTTTTTTGTCGCGTAGTGATGAGATTGCAGAAAGCGTGTGGGAGACATGGTTTTGTCGCGTAGCGCCAATGAGAGGGACAGACGCAGGGACGTGGCAGTTAGCTGTTGGGCGGTTTGGAATTTTGAAACCAACGGTCAATGAATCTTGGCCATTGGTTACAATTGATTGTGAATATCTGATGGTATATAATTAATATGTATGATTATATAGGTAACGGTAATAAAACAATAAGAAAAAAAAATTGTAAAAAAATTCTAAAGTTTCTCTGTAAATACGTACCATTTTTTTTACAACTCACAATCAAAAAATTATATTGATTAGAAAAATAGTAAATTTGTTAAACGAAAAACATATTGTGTGCCTTCGTCAAAGCAACTGACGGAGAGAGAATCAAGGAATCAGTGATTACCATCAATCAGCACAATTATAGATCAATCAGCATTCAATGTATTTAATGTAATTAATATTTCCGTTGTAACTCTATCCCTATATAAAGGGACTATGAAATGAAATGAGTAGACCATTCCAATTATCATTTTACTTTAACACGTTATCAGCACGCTCAGAGCTAATAGCTAAGAAGAAAACTTAATTTTCCAGTTTCCTTCTTCTTCTCGTCGAAAAAAAACTCAAACCCTAGAAGAGAAAAAAAAAAAACGCTCTTCCCTTTTTCTCTTCTGCCGCCACTAAAAAAAAAAAAAAAAAAAAAAAAAAATTCCCTAGGCCTCTCCGGCCAAGCACGCACAGGCTCGCTGCCTAAACCCACCACTGAGCCTAGCAGCCCAGTCACAGCGGCATCTCCACCGGCGCGAACCCACCTCTCTGCTGCCCCGAACCAGCCTCACCTGCGCATAACTCAGCGCGCCGCCTCCACTGCCGGATCTCCGAACTACAGCAGCAGCAGCCTCCCAGCCCAGTCGAAAGCCTCATCAGCGCCGCCGACGCGATCCACCATTGCTCCTCACCTACGCTCACAGCCGGCGCTCTCCACCGTCACAGCATCCATGATCGACCAGAACGACCTCGTCTGTCAGCGTCGATCAGTTCCCGGCGTCTCCAGCACACCTCACGCCTAGCAAACCAGTTGCTAGCGGCCATCACCTCGTCTGCCCGCCTCCAGCGCACTGATATCTCTGCAAATCGACATACCAGACGAGAACCCTTGCAGATTCCGATACCGGACAACCTATACGACGACCTCCATTCGTTTCCAATCGACCCATACTCGCCGCCTGCAGCCACGTCGTCCCTCGAGCTAGACCCATCTCGATCAAAAGACTTCCAGATCAGAACCAGACCTCGCTATGCACCGGCCTCTCCCCTTCACAGAACCAGAACTCGAGAACCCCGGCAGAGTTTGCCAGATTTTCCAATACCAGATCGTAGTTAACTGACAACCAAAAAAAAAAAAAAAAGTGAACCGACCCAAAGAAAAGGGGGGCCCAGAAAAAAAAAAAAAAAGTCCTTGTGGCCCAGAAAGAAAAAAAACAAAGGCTGACTCGGCCCAATTGTTAAAAAAAAAAAAAAAAAAAAGGGCCTTGAGTGTTATGCGGCCCAGCAGAAAAAAAAAACAAACAAAAGAAGTAGGCCTGCGGCCCAAAAAAATAATATATAAGGCCTTGTGGCCCACTAATTGAAAAAGGAGGAAGCGGCCCAGTTTTTCTCAAGCCCAAAAACATCGCTACGCACGCCTGCATCAACACGCACGTGTGCTAGGATCGTTTTATTTTCTCAAAATCAAGTATGTTTTCTTTATTTTTTTTTATTTTAACCAAGCATGCTTTATACCATATTGTTTATGCCTTTATTTTATTTTGTTATTAAGCATGTTTAATTAGATAATTTTGATTGTTTTAAGCATGCCTTAATATTTATGTTTTATATCATTATATTTAAGCATGTTGTGTTATTTATGTTTTACATAATTATGTTTAAGCATGTTTTAATTATGCTATAGTTTATACTTTATTTTTGAACATGCCATCTATATCTTGTTATATATTATTTATGCAATTGTGAGCATGTTTTATGAATTTTATTTACTCTTATATAATTATTCATACGCATGTCTTTATATTATGCTATTATTTATCTTTTATTTTACGCATAATATATTATTGCTATCATTATGTGTAACATATATTTTGGTATATATTTGTGAAATTTGAGCATGCAATGTAGTTTATTTTTATATATGCTATGTTTTATTTATTATTAAATGTGTTATAGTTATTTTTGTAATACAACATATAAAATTCCATTTTGCCATGATAATGAAAATTCATGCGCATTATACAAACACTTACTGTGATAAAGTATTTTCACATAGCATCGAAAAAATGTGACCATTACGAATCTTGGTCTTGAAATCTAACTCATATTTTGGAAAATAATTCACGTGGATGTCTTTATGACTGCGTAATTTATTTCTTCTCTCTTGTTTTATGTAGATGGCTGATCCAACTCGACCTGAGTTTGACATCTTGGACTCAGAAGGACTTGAGTACCATCGTTGGGTTTCCGATATGGAAACTGCCTTTGTGGCAAAAGACTACACTGCCACCATTACTGATCCCAAAGATGATGAACTATCTAATAAGGTGAAAGCAGATGCCTTAATTTTTCTGAGGCGACATATTGATCCTAGCCTACGCTGGGAGTATCTCCAGTTGAAGACACCCAAAGCACTGTGGGATGCCCTTAAAGGACGTTTTGGGAACATTCATGACACTTTACTCCCAGAACTAGCTATTCAGTGGAATGGAATCCGCTTGCTTGACTATAAAAAGGTCAATGACTTCAACAAGGACATGTTGCGCTTAAAGGCACGTCTCAATTTCTGTGGAAGGGAAATCACATAAGATGATATGATCTACAAGACTCTTACCACCTTTCCTAATTCAGCTTTTATACTAGCGAACCAGTATCAGTTGGATTATGACAACAAAAGAATCACAACCTTCAATAAGTTGATAAGCCTACTGCAAGTGGCTGAGAGACAAAATAAGATTCTCTTGAATAACAATGCCAGGCCCACTGGGACAAAGAAAATTCCCTAGGCTAATTATGGAAAAATGAAAGGTGGAAATAACTCCAATGCAAGGGGGTTTAGACGTGCTGATCCCTACCCACGTGGCAACAATGCACCACGTGGAAAGGGACATGGGGATCATGGAAGCAAGATGCCAAAGGAAAGAGTTGACAATGAACCATGCTATAGGTGTGGATTCATTGGGCATTGGTACAAGAACTGCCAAGCAAACAACAGAGTAGCAGCCAATTACAAGAGGTATAGAGAGTCTAAAGAACAAGTGGCTCACTATATGGAAGAAGGTGGTCATGACCTAGACGTCAACCTTACAATTGCAGACTCTAATGGCAAAGAGGAACTTGCTAAGTCAATGGATACTCTCAATCTTGACTGATCTGTTTTATTCATTTTATTTTTCAAAGACAGTTGTGAAGGCATAATGCCTCATTTTTAATTAGACTATTGTTTAGTCTTAAAGTTTATTTTCAATCATGGATTGATGAATAAGATTTCTGAACAAGACCTTGATTTGATTATCGTTGGCTTATTAATAAATTTTGAATTTTATTCTGAAGCACTGAATTTATTCAAATTTATTTACTATACACATATTTACATGGTTCAACATAGCACTATGAAGATGTAAAGCAATACATCTAGAAAAAAAAATTATTAGAATGAAAATAATATCATTCTACGCAAATAGAAATACTCTAAATAATATGAGTTATATTTTCTAGATACCTCTCATTTATTTATAGGAATGAATGGAGGAGAACTTGAGTGCTTAGATGATAGTGGGACTACCCACACAATATTAAGAAATAGGCAATTATTCATTGAACTAATAGCCTATAATTCCTCTGTGACTACGATGATTGGATTATCAAAACTAATAAAATGGCGAGGAACTGCCAAATTTTTGCTGCCTAATGGCGCAACATTTCAAGTCACAGACGCTCTATATGCACCAAGAGCTAATCGAACCTTGTTAAGTTTTAAAGATATTTGTGCCAACGGTTATCATGTAACAACACACCGTGAGAATGGAACTAAATACCTTGATATTAACTCTAATGAATGTGGAAGGAAACGCATCTTAGAGAAACTTATGAGTCAATTTAGTGAACTGTACCTCACTACGATTTGGATCATTGAATCCTATATTGTCACCAACAATGAAATGTGGGACCCTGACTCATACAGGCTTTTGCATGATCGCCTATGGCACTGAGGTCATGACATATGATCCGTATTTTTAAAGAACTCACATGGACATCCCTTCTTTCGAGTGAAAAATGGGAGAAAACTCCGCCACACTGCAAAGTGTCGGTTCTAGTATTGCTCAAATGCAGTCATTGCCTTCTGATCTGAAGTACCAGAAGCAATACCTCCCTCCCATTATGCCTCATTGACTATTTCAAAGGCACATCACTCGTTTTGCAAAGCCTGCTCTTTAGCAAAAACAGGATCGAGACCTTCCTATGCTAAAAGATACAAAACAAAACATTCCATTCTTACAAAGGATACAAAGAAATGTCTGTGGACCTATCCATCCAGAATGCGGACCATTCAAGTACTTTATGGTTATGGTGGATGCTTCGACAATCTGGTCACATGTCGTTTTATTGTCCACAAGAAATGCTGCAATACTCTTAGCACAGATTATACGTTTAAGGGCTCACCACCCTGATCACCCTATCAAGTCTATAAGGCTTGATAATGCTGGAGAGTTTACATTAAAAGCATTTGATGATTATTGCATATCTATTTGGATCGATGTAGAGCATCCTGTACCCCATGTGCATACACAAAATGGTCTCGCAGAAGCCACCATCAAAAGGCTACAGATGGTGGCTAGGGCATTGGTTATGCCCACCAACCTGCCCATATCTGCATGGGGTTATGCAATATTGCACGCAGCTTTACTTATTCGTTTCAGACCCACAGCTAGCCAACCATTATCTGCGTACCAGTTGGTAACTGGATATGAGCCTGACATTCCACACTTACGCATATTTGGTTGAGCAATATATGTGCCTATTGCGCCCCCACTGCGCACCAAAATGGGTCCTCAGAGACGATTAAGTATTTATGTTGGATACGAATCCCCAACAATTATCCACTATTTGGAACCCTTGACAGGCGATCTCTCTACCGCTAGATTTGCGGATTGTCACTTTGATGAGACAGTCTTCCCGTCGTTAGGGGGAGATAGGAAAAATGATTTTCCAAGGAAACGACAGGAATTGTCGTGGTTTGTCCCCACTCTGTCTCATCTTGATCCCCGCACTTCATAAAGTGAAAGTGAAGTAAAAAGAATAATCGATCTTCAGAACGTAGCAGATTCGATGCCTGATGCGTTTACTGATATAGTAAAAGTGACGAGATCATATATACCAGCTGCAAATGTGCCTGCAAGGTTAGAAGTCCCCAACAAGGGGCACGGTGCCGCAGTTAGAGGCACTGCAACCGCACTTAGTGGAGGTGTGGTTGAGGCCGTGGCTCCCCAAGGAAGAGGGGGAGGTCACTTGGTTCGATTAACACTCACCCAAGGAAGAAGAGGGTGAGTAAGGCACAAACCAATCATCAATGTATAGAATCCCTCTCATGAGATTGTCTCTGATTATAGTTATGTCCATGAATCAATACTGGAGGACGCTCCGATGTTCGAAATGATTCCAGAGAACAAAGAAATCTCAAAGGATTACGAGAGTGCGTATGAGTTGATAAAAAGATCTTCCATACACATTGATGATATATACTGTTGCTCAAGGAATCATAGAGCACGATGATATCGAACCACGCTCTGTTGAAAAATGTCAACAAAGAGCAGATTGGCCTAAATGGAAAGAATCAGTCCAGGTAGAATTAGATTCTCTGACAAAGAGACAGGTATTTGGTCAGGTAGTGCTAACCCCACCAAGTGTAAAGCCTGTAGGACATAAATGAGTCTTTGTCAGAAAGCGTAATGAGAAGAATGAAGTCCTGAGGTACAAGGCTCGCCTTGTGGCGCAAGGTTTCTCACAACGCCCTGGAATTGACTACGAGGAGACATACTCTCCCGTAATGGACGTTATAACGTTCCGCTACTTAGTTAGCTTAGTAATTTCCGAAGGACTGAAAATGCAGCTCATGGATGTGGTTACTGCATATCTCTATGGGGATCTAGATTAAGAGATATATATGAAAAGTGCCTAATGGCCTTACATTACCCAAGTCAAGTGACTCTAAACCACAGAGTGCGTTTGCAATTAAGTTGAAACGCTCACTTTACGGATTGAACTTTGTCAGAAAGCATAATGAGAAGAATGAAGTCCTGAGGTACAAGGCTCGCCTTGTGGGGCAAGGTTTCTCACAACGCCCTGGAATTGACTACGAGAAGACATACTCTCCCGTAATGGACGTTATAACGTTCCGCTACTTAGTTAGCTTAGTAATTTCCGAAGGACTGGAAATGCAGCTCATGGATGTGGTTACTGCATATCTCTATGGGGATCTAGATTAAGAGATATATATGAAAAGTGCCTAATGGCCTTACATTACCCAAGTCAAGTGACTCTAAACTACAGAGTGCGTTTGCAATTAAGTTGAAACGCTCACTTTACGGATTGAAACAATCCAGACGGATGTGGTATACCCGTCTAAGTGACTACTTGATTGGGAAGGGATATAAGAACGATGAATTATTCCCCTGCGTACTCATAAAGAAAACAAGTTCCGGATTTGCAAATTATAGTAGTATATGTCATAACTGGTACTCTTGATGAAATAAGAGAAACCGCGAGCTACTTGAAATCCGAATTTGAGATGAAGGATCTTGGGAAAACTCGATTCTATCTAGGTTTTGAACTAGAACACCGAGTTTGTGGAATATTAATCCACCAGTCTGCATATATCCAAAAGTCAGGCAATATAACATGGACAAAGCACACCCTGCTAGCACTCCCATGATCGGTCGAAGTTTGGATGCAAGGAAAGATCCATCTCGTCCAAAGGAAGATGACGAACAAGTGTTGGGAGCTGAAATTCCCTATCTAAGTGCAATAGGCGCATTATTGTACTTAGCCCAATTTACTCGACCAGACATTGCATTCTCAGTGAACTTGTTAGCTAGATTTAGCTAAGCGCCAACGCAGCGTCACTGGAATGGTATCAAGAACATCTTCGATACCTAAAAGGAACCATTGACTTGAGACCGTTCTTTCCCTACAGAGAGACAAGAGGGACCGCAGATGGAACTGCAATCCCTAAAGGAAATGTTGATGGCGAAAGCGCCACTCCCTACACTAAAACGCCAAATGACGTTTTGGTCAGTTTTGCTGATACTGGGTACTGATAGCTCTTTTAGAAGCTATTGATTTTCCTTATTCTCCTGCAAATATGTCAATTGTAATATAAGGAAATAAGGGTCTCCCACAGAGGATTAAGTTAAACTAAAGGCTTCAACAAAAGTCACAAAACGTGACTGCAGCTCCTACTGAACCGCAGTCGAAAAACAAACTAAAAACCTAACTAAAACAACCCAGAAAAATACGAAAATTTACAGAGGTATACTAGACAAGTAAAGAGTCTAGCCCACAAAATTTGGTGAATTTTAGAGTTGATTTGATATGGAAATAAAATACAGAAAAACAGAGAACAGAAAGAAAACAAAACTGAAGCAGAATTGAAGTTGGTTGAGATCAAGATAATGAAACTAGCTAGGAAGGAAGTATCCACCCCTAACAATCACACACAACACACTTTGTCCAATTTATCACCAATTAACTTAGTTGAAGATGCTCAGATTGGCTCGGTACGCTTGAACACAACCTATTACTCTTTCTTACTTTGTACGCTAGGCAGGAAGTGCTCTACACCTAAACTATTCCCAAGCAATGCAACCTAAAGGTACGTTTATTAGATTAAACATGCAGAGATCATTAAGTTTGAAAAGAGTTTGAGCAATCACTAGGCATCGCAAATAACTTAGAGTCTTGCTAAACCTAGGGTTTTGTTTACTTGCTAGTGAAAACTACCAATTACTTCTCTAGATAATTTGAGGAATCCAACTATTGATCCAGGCATCAAACAATCAAAGTATTAGAACCCTAGCATGCATACTAAGTAGTCCTCCAAAGTATACAAACATAGAATTCATCAATGAGAAATCGGTAAACAAAACCTCAACTTTATTAATTGAAAACAAACCAAAAATCAAAGCATGTTATGGATCATGTCTAGGGGCTTCAACAGGTCCCTAGCTACTGGAAATTTAGTTACACATAATTGGAATCACAAATACAAAGGAGTTCATGAAAAAGGAAGACAACAAAAATCAGAAATTGGAAAAAATACGATCAACGATCGATCTTTGAGAAGCAGTGATCGATCGTCTTTGGTGAGATTTTGCAGTCTTGCTTCTTCTTCTTTTTTCTTCTTCTTTGGTGTGTCTCTGGTTCTTTTTATGTGATATGGTCTGTATGTGGTTGGTCACTCATAAAATGTGGAAGGAGGCCCTTTTATATAGGAGTTGCAAGTTCAAGGGCACTCTTGCAATTAGACCAAGTTTGTTTACTTGTTCTATTTGAATTTCTCTTCTTTAGGCTGAATTCTTTGACTTGTAGATCCTTTACAGCTGATATAAAGCATGCTAACAGCTCATATAAAACGTATACAACTCAGCAAAGGATCCCCAAGAAGCCTCAAGACAATCTGCCAAGAGATAAGGAAGGTGACTCACTTATCTGCCTCACTTAGGATTGCCTTTTTAGCCCTTCTTTTAACCAGGTTTCATTTCAGCTTTGAATGTGATTTTCAGCAAGATAACACCCTTGATGGTGACCTTTAAGAGTGTGAAAAATTCTTCTAAATATCCCCTTAACTTCTTGCCCAAAAGCAGCCTTGAAAAGCCTTCAAGATAAGGTCTGTCAGAAATTTCCAGATTTTCCTTATCTTCTGGTCAAATTTATGGACTTGTACACCGACCTTGTAGCTGTCTTTATGAACGTTTCTTAGGCTTATAATGCCATATGGCATCATTTATTGACGTACAAACAATAACCTTCCAAAAGACTTTCCAAGAAAGTCTCCAAAAGACAGCTCCAATATGCTTCATAGATAAGACTGAAGGTGGAAAGCTGATCAGGATGCCAACTTTCTGCAACGTTTCAGACTTCATCCTTGACTATTATGATCACTTGATTAGGCTTTATTGTAGTGAAATATCTGGTTTTCAAATGTAGTCAAGAATTGCTTCCTTGGTGCACTCAAAATATCTTCAAAATGGGGTCCAAATACAGAAGAAAATAAGGCAGATTCCAGTTTTCATATTTTGCTTCTCAGCAACTGTTTTGCACGAATGTTTCCATAAGCTTCCCTTATTGTTTCTGACCACATAAATGGTTGTCCTTCATCTTTTGCATCACTATTATATATCTGAGCCTTAACGTTCCACAATTGAGCTCCTATTTTTCCATGGTTGATCCACAAACCTCCTAAGAAAATAACAAAGTTAGTTTGATATTTTTAACGAAATAACTAAGCAAAAGTGTAAAGGATTAAACTATAAATTCGTCGCATTTTATGCTCCTATCAAATTCCCCCACACTTAGCTTTTGCTAGTCCCTTAGCAAAATCAAAACTAACAAGACCAAACAAAGACTTGACAAAAAGCAAGTAAATGACTCTACTGCTCCGAACTGTTGTCTCAGAGATATCAAACTCATGGCTTTCACGTTAAACACTTAACCACATAGATAATTCCAAGGTTAATAAACATGTGACACTCATATGACTAAGTAAGATATGGAGAACTTAAGTTATATAGTGAATGATAGCGTGATTCGAACAAGTCTAATCCAAACTCACAAGGCATATTCTCAGTTTTTCTCTCAGAAACGGCTATGCTTAAAAGCTTCACACTCAAGTATATGCAAGAGAACAAATAGTAAGGCAACAAACAACTTGTATATTTCATCAATAAAAGCATTTTGTGAAGAATTTTAAAGACCTCAAGAAATGATTAAGTGCACAAATGGACCTAAACCATAAGCTCGACTTTGTAACTGACTCCACTAACCAAAGGCTGCCCATCTCAAGGATCAAGTAAGGACCTGAAACGGGTTGTAATGGGGCTAAGCTAGGGTTTTCGAAATGAAGATTAAGGATACAAAAATCCTAAGGACCTAGCAGAGCATATATGGACCACATTACGTCACCATTTTTATTGGCCAATTATCTTTGTTTTGGACCCAACTTTTACTCTAACCAACATGGGAATGGACAAAGGCATAATTTTCAATTTTGATCCTTCTACAAATTTGAAAGTCCAAAACCTCACTTCAACAACTTCCCAAGAGTTTTCTTTTCAATTTTTCTTCTCTTTTGACATTTTTCTTTCTTTCCTTTTTTTTTTCTTCTTCTTAGGTTTCCCCACCCCACACTTGTCTTTCATCGTCACCCCTACACATTATGTCATGCTCTACTAAGTCCCTAGCACAAGGGTAGAGATATCCTGTACTAAACTCATGGTAAGGTAGTGAGGGTGATGAAACAAAGGTTTTCAACGTAGGCTCAAAGGGGGTTCATTCTAAGGAGTCCCACGACGGGCACTATTGGGAACACATGCTTGTTTGGCTATGATGGTTACCCTAATGCCTTCTATCCTATCCAAGATCAGGGCAATTTATGGCATACAAGTTTTGACAGTCACAAAAGTCGAGTTCTAGTATTCTCTAGTCCATTAAGATCTATGGCACATGATCATTGGATTTTCAAAGAATGATGAGGTCTTGCAAATACATCCATTAAATTCTGAATTTATCAATAAGCACCCGAAAAGAAAGTATTTTAGCTTAACAGCTCACTTAGGGTTAATTGAATTAGACTTAATCCTAGCATGCTTTATGAACCAAGTTACAATCCTATCTCAAATCTTCATACAAGTATCACAATGTCGATTAACCACAGAATTCAATTAAGTCCTATTTCAATTGTGAAAACCTTCAGCCATGAATTCAGAGACATGTTCATCCTCGACGTTAAGAGCATCCTAAGACTCAAAGAAACAAATGACTCGAAACATAAATTTTTTTTTTAATTATTTTTTTATTTGACTACAAAAACTAACTACTAAAAACAAAATAAAGCAATAATCCTTCCCCCATACTTAATTCATGCATTGTCCTCAATGTATAAACAAATGTAAAGCATGCAAAGCATAAATCAATCATAGAAAAGAAAGTTAACGCAACGAAACCTTAAAACAACTTAAAATTCATGAAAAAAAAATAAAATAAAATAAAATAAAAGAGAAGGAAGAGTTCAAGAAAGCAAATCTGCGTTTGATGGCTCCTCCAAAGCTACGGTTTAAATGGGTTGCCTCCCATAGAGCGCTTGTTTTAACGTCTTTTCAGCCGGACGGTACCACCAACAATTAGGCAAAGGTGAAGAAGCCTCCTTTCGAAGACTTCGCAAGAAATTTCGCCGTTTTCTTCATGAATGACTTCTTATTTGGATCAGGTGGATATGGGGGATCACCACTTGAAGTTTTCTTCAATGGAGGCTCAGTGAAACCACTTGAGGAAGGTGATTTGGTCGGAAGATATTCCTTGCTTGGCTTAAAATCCCCATGAAGCGACCTATCATCAATTCTCACATTCTCTATATTAGTTAAAGGAACAAAATCATTATAGAATGTAGACTTACCTTCATGACATGGAAGTACATGTTGAGCAGTTACGGTTTCATTAAAGTTCTTTTGCATGGTTCTCGCCACCTCCTCTTCGACAATAGGTGGAGAATGACCATTGCTTGCCATTGCTAACAACTCCGAATCGCCAGGATCCCATGCCTTGACTTTAGGTGATTTCCAAGTGCTAAGGAATCGAACATCTTCTCTTATCCGCCCACCATCACCTAAAAGATCTTGCTCATTAATTTGAGGAGTCAAGGTTTCAAACACCTTGAACGTCACTGTCTCCCCAAAAACCTCCATACTCAACGTGCCTCTGAACACATCAATGTTGGTGTGAGCTGTGGCCATGAATGGGCGCCCCAAAATTAATGGTAATGATATAGGCATAGGCACTTCCTCCATCTTAAGAACAAAGAAGTCTGCAGGCAAAATTAATCCATCCACACGTACTAGTACATCTTCAAGTACTCCCATAGGATAGACTGTTGAGCGATCTGCTAGTTCAAGGATAACCATCGTCTCCTTTAGCCCACCTAGTTTAAGAGTTGAAAACACAGAATATGGCATTAAATTAATCGAAGCTCCTAAATCTAGTAAAGCATGATCAAACCTCTGTGCACCAATGGTGCATGGAATCGTAAAGCGTCCAGGATCCTTAAGCTTTGGTGGAAGCTTTCGTTGAAGAACAGCAGAGACTTCTTCACTAAGGGCACAATTTCATTCCCTTTGAATTTTCTCTTTTTGGTGCATATCTCCTTAAGGAATTTTGCATACTGAGGTATTTGCTGGATGGCATCCAAAAGAGGGATGTTCACTTGGACTTTACGGAAAGTTTCCAGAACATCTTTCTCTTCTTGTTCTTTCTTAGAGCTCATGAACCTGCGAGGAAAAGGAATACATGAAGTAACCAACTTAGGATGAGTAGGATCTTTTACCTTTGGAGGAGAAAAAGCATGAACATTCTGATCAGCCCCAAAACGATTGATTTTCTCTTCCTCCTGCATATTTCTTTTCTCCTCCTTCTCTTCTTGACCTTTCATGGGTGCCCTTTGATGCGCAGAAGCTTTGTCCAATTGTGTACCACTCCTTAAAGTGATTGCATTGAGCTCAGCCATACGTCCATCCTTAGGATTTTGAATTGTTGTTCTAGGGAGGGTGCCAGGAAGTCTAGTGTGCATGTCTGTTGCAAGTTGCCCAACCTGCCTTTCCAAGTTCTTGATAGATTGATCATGCTCCTTGAGTTGAGATCTTGTTTCTTGGATGAAGACATTGGTGTTTATGGTCATCTCCTTGACTAGTTCTTCCAAAGACTTGCTTGAGGTTTGTTGAGGGGGAGCTTGTTGATAAATTTGCTGCCTAGCCCCTTGTTGGAATCCAGGTGGTCCATTGTAGACACCTTGTGTAGGTCGAACCACGTTGTCATTGCTGCTCCAACGGAAGTTAGGGTGATCCTTCCATCCCGGATTGTACGTGTTCGAGTAAGGGTCGTATTTAGGCCTTTGTTGCCCCATATAATTCACCTGTTCCTCAGACAAAGAAGACAAAGGACATTTATCAGTAGTATGATCAGAATAGGAACAAATAGAGCATACCTGAGGTGTTGCCTTAATGCCATTGCCTAAGGCATTCATTAACATGTCAATCTTTCTTTCCACAGCCACCATTTGGTTCCTTGAATCGACTTCATACACTCCTCGTCCTCTTGTACGTTTATCTCTTGTGTAGAATTGTCTGTTGTTGTCGGCCAAATCATCAATCAGATTATATGCCTCTTGACCTGTTTTATTCATGAAAGTACCTCCACATGCAGAATCAACGCTGCCCCTATTATTTATGTCCAATCCATCATAGAAAAATTGGACAAGGTCATTCAGACTGAAGTTGTGATGGGGACACTTCCTCTGCAACTCTTGAAATTCCTCCCATGCATCATATAGTGTATCTCCATCTTTTTGAGTGAAGTTCTGAATCTCCCTCCTTAATCGTTTGGTCAATTGAGCGGGGAAGTATTGTTTCAAAAACTTCTTCACCATTTCATCCCAAGTTGTGATGATACCTGCAGGTAACGAGTACAACCAACGTTTTGCATCATCTTTTAAAGAAAAGGGAAATAGAAGTAACCTGAGTCCTTCTGGTTGGATGTTCTGAATGGCTTGCAGCTTGCAAATATCCAAGAATTCTCTAATGTGAACATTAGGATCCTCAGATGGAGTGCCCGTGTACTTAGGCAACTAGTTAAGGAGTTGCACAGGAATGGAAAAGGCCTGATTGCCCGGTGGTGTGTAAGCTATGCATGAAGGGGATTCCGAAGCTGTCGGAACAAAAGCATCTTTTAATGCCATGTCGAGTCTTGGGGGTTCCTCTTCGTCCTCGTGAATTGAATGTTCAGGTGAGTTTGGTGGAGTTTTCCCGTGCTCCTCCCCTTGTGAGGAAGTAGAACCCGCCGTTGTGTCGTTAATTGGCAAACTAGTTTCCTTCGTTTGTTTCCTATTTGACCTGCAAGTGCGTTCTATCTCAGAATCTAAGGGGGTAAGATTGCCTTGAGCAGTTCTACGAGTAAACATACACTTGAAAACACAAACAAAGAAAAACTAAGAAAGAAACTAAAACAAAAGGCAATTTAAACAAACTAGTAGAAGCAATTAGAATAAAAGTAATCCCCGGCAACGGCGCCAAAAATTGATAGCTCTTTTAGAAGCTATTGATTTTCCTTATTCTCCTGCAAATATGTCAATTGTAATATAAGGAAATAAGGGTCTCCCACAGAGGATTAAGTTAAACTAAAGGCTTCAACAAAAGTCACAAAACGTGACTGCAGCTCCTACTGAACCGCAGTCGAAAAACAAACTAAAAACCTAACTAAAACAACCCAGAAAAATACGAAAATTTACAGAGGTATACTAGACAAGTAAAGAGTCTAGCCCACAAAATTTGGTGAATTTTAGAGTTGATTTGATATGGAAATAAAATACAGAAAAACAGAGAACAGAAAGAAAACAAAACTGAAGCAGAATTGAAGTTGGTTGAGATCAAGATAATGAAACTAGCTAGGAAGGAAGTATCCACCCCTAACAATCACACACAACACACTTTGTCCAATTTATCACCAATTAACTTAGTTGAAGATGCTCAGATTGGCTCGGTACGCTTGAACACAACCTATTACTCTTTCTTACTTTGTACGCTAGGCAGGAAGTGCTCTACACCTAACTATTCCCAAGCAATGCAACCTAAAGGTACGTTTATTAGATTAAACATGCAGAGATCATTAAGTTTGAAAAGAGTTTGAGCAATCACTAGGCATCGCAAATAACTTAGAGTCTTGCTAAACCTAGGGTTTTGTTTACTTGCTAGTGAAAACTACCAATTACTTCTCTAGATAATTTGAGGAATCCAACTATTGATCCAGGCATCAAACAATCAAAGTATTAGAACCCTAGCATGCATACTAAGTAGTCCTCCAAAGTATACAAACATAGAATTCATCAATGAGAAATCGGTAAACAAAACCTCAACTTTATTAATTGAAAACAAACCAAAAATCAAAGCATGTTATGGATCATGTCTAGGGGCTTCAACAGGTCCCTAGCTACTGGAAATTTAGTTACACATAATTGGAATCAAAATACAAAGGAGTTCATGAAAAAGGAAGACAACAAAAATCAGAAATTGGGAAAAATACGATCAACGATCGATCTTTGAGAAGCAGTGATCGATCGTCTTTGGTGAGATTTTGCAGTCTTGCTTCTTCTTCTTTTTTCTTCTTCTTTGGTGTGTCTCTGGTTCTTTTTATGTGATATGGTCTGTATGTGGTTGGTCACTCATAAAATGTGGAAGGAGGCCCTTTTATATAGGAGTTGCAAGTTCAAGGGCACTCTTGCAATTAGACCAAGTTTGTTTACTTGTTCTATTTGAATTTCTCTTCTTTAGGCTGAATTCTTTGACTTGTAGATCCTTTACAGCTGATATAAAGCATGCTAACAGCTCATATAAAACGTATACAACTCAGCAAAGGATCCCCAAGAAGCCTCAAGACAATCTGCCAAGAGATAAGGAAGGTGACTCACTTATCTGCCTCACTTAGGATTGCCTTTTTAGCCCTTCTTTTAACCAGGTTTCATTTCAGCTTTGAATGTGATTTTCAGCAAGATAACACCCTTGATGGTGACCTTTAAGAGTGTGAAAAATTCTTCTAAATATCCCCTTAACTTCTTGCCCAAAAGCAGCCTTGAAAAGCCTTCAAGATAAGGTCTGTCAGAAATTTCCAGATTTTCCTTATCTTCTGGTCAAATTTATGGACTTGTACACCGACCTTGTAGCTGTCTTTATGAACGTTTCTTAGGCTTATAATGCCATATGGCATCATTTATTGACGTACAAACAATAACCTTCCAAAAGACTTTCCAAGAAAGTCTCCAAAAGACAGCTCCAATATGCTTCATAGATAAGACTGAAGGTGGAAAGCTGATCAGGATGCCAACTTTCTGCAACGTTTCAGACTTCATCCTTGACTATTATGATCACTTGATTAGGCTTTATTGTAGTGAAATATCTGGTTTTCAAATGTAGTCAAGAATTGCTTCCATGGTGCACTCAAAATATCTTCAAAATGGGGTCCAAATACAGAAGAAAATAAGGCAGATTCCAGTTTTCATATTTTGCTTCTCAGCAACTGTTTTGCACGAATGTTTCCATAAGCTTCCCTTATTGTTTCTGACCACATAAATGGTTGTCCTTCATCTTTTGCATCACTATTATATATCTGAGCCTTAACGTTCCACAATTGAGCTCCTATTTTTCCATGGTTGATCCACAAACCTCCTAAGAAAATAACAAAGTTAGTTTGATATTTTTAACGAAATAACTAAGCAAAAGTGTAAAGGATTAAACTATAAATTCGTCGCATTTTATGCTCCTATCAGGTACGTCTCTGACCCACATAAAGATCGTTCCGAAAATGGTTATGTACTCACCATTGGGAACACGGCGATATCTTGGAGATCAACCAAGCAAACCCTTGTGGCTACCTCCTCGAACCACTCAGAGATCATTGCTCTACTTGAGATGGTTCGTGAGTGTATATGGTTAAGAGCTATCATTACACATATTCGAGGGACTAGTGGTTTGAGTTCTACCACTGAAGAGCCTACTTGCATTTATGAAGATAATGCAGCTTGCATCGAACAGATGAAGCTAACATATATCAAGGGGATAATACAAAATACATATCGCCAAAGTTTTCCTACAATCAGCAACAACAGACCCTCTTCAAGATTCAAGTGAATCAAGTAAGGTCTGAGGAGAATGTGGCAGATTTGTTCACCAAATCACTGCCTAAGGCCACAGTTGAGAAACATGTGAAAAGCATAGGAATACGAAGACTTTCCAAACTCACTTGATTAATGTAAAGATCAGGGGGAGGTGTAGACGTCAGGGGGAGTCTAACACACACATGTCATTCTCAAATGTAGAAGGTGCGTTGTGCTCTTTTCCTTCGACCAATGTGTATTTTTGTCCCACAGGGTTTTTATTGTTACTTGGCAAGGTTTTTAGTGAGGCAACAACTCATGCACCATTTCGTTTTTGACTTGGCACAAGGGGGAGTGTTAAAGGAAAAACATATTGTGTGCCTTCGTCAAAGCAACTGACGGAGAGAGAATCAAGGAATCAGTGATTACCATCAATCAGCACAATTATAGATCAATCAGCATTCAATGTATTTAATGTAATTAATATTTCCGTTGTAACTCTATCCCTATATAAAGGGACTATGAAATGAAATGAGTAGACCATTCCAATTATCATTTTACTTTAACAAAATTGCAGTTTTAAGGCCTAAAACAATCTCGAAAGCCCGAAATCACACATTGTAGCAAAGCTACGGGTTCTCTTCCTAGTGTCGTTCCCTTTCCGAAAAGGTATAGCAATCACAATTATGACATTAATTATCCATAAATCTCCTTATTACCATATATATTTACATCAAGTATATTTCAATTTTACAAATTAAAAAAAAATTTAATGAACAATAACCAATTAATAAAATATCGAGTTTCAAGGTAATATCGATGGTCCCGAAAATTGAAATTTCAATTGAAATATCGAGGATATATCGATTTCGATAAAAAAATCAAGAAAAATGAGGGAAATTTGAAGGAAAAAAGAAAAAGAAATTTTAAGTGAAACTTTTACATATGTTTGTTTTATCAGTTGTCTACTATATATGAAAAGAAAACCTTAAATAAACATTGTTATATAGTAATTTGTAATAATTTAAGATGAAACGATAAATGCTGAATCGTTGACAACTTTGAAATTTTTATAAATAAACATCTAATTTTTTTTTATGGCTGGAAACTCAATGGAAGGCTAGGCCATCGCGCCTTATATACATTATTTGTACATATCAGACATTACACCTTGAATTACATGAGTAACTTAGAACCACGTAGAAGACCTATGAGGTACAAAATCTTCACTATCTTCATCATCTATATATGTAGAGTCTTGAGTGTATTGTAAAGAATAGTCATTAAATGATACCTCCCCTCTGTAGTTTTGCATGTATTGACTTACATGCCAACCATATGGATCCGGGGGGATTGGCTGCAGGTTTTGGTGCTGGTAGTTATGGTAGAGATCATGCATTGCTCGGTGCAAGGAATGAGTGGAACCCTAAACCCTATTTGTAGAAGTTCAAAATTGAAATGTTGTTGTAAATTTTTTGAACATTTGGTAAATAAAATTCAAAATGTAATAAATTGTTCTATGTTAGTTATTGATTGGACATGTACCTAAGTTTTCAGATTCGTAAGCTAAATGAATATATATTAGAATGTTGCAAAAATAACGCAAGTGTACATGCAACAGAGTTGGCCAAGGCTCTCAAAGAGCAATAGAGTGACCAAGGTTTGAGAATTGGTGACCTTGTTGATTTTTTTATTTGAATTTTAGGCTAACTATATGTCGGCCACGGCCCACGTGATGGTGATGTACTGATGTTGATGTTGCATGTGCTGATCACATGTGAGAAATGGTGGAAGAGTGGTGTTGACTTTGCATGTGGAGAAAGGGTGGTAGAGTGGGAAGAGACTGAAGAGTTGGAAGGTTCAGAGAAAAACCCAAAATTATCTTGATATTTTTTTAAATTTCGGGAAATTTCCAAAATATCCGTTGAAATCTACACGAAAGGTCACAGAAATTTCAACCGGTCTAAAAAACCAAAAATTTCGGCTAAATATCGCCGAAAATTTCAATTTTTTAGTACTTGACAATAATTGATTGGTCAAGAAACAGAACGGGTGGAAACCCATGTCCAGTGGCAGTGAACAGTTTCTTGACATTTACCCCAACGGGTTGACTTGCTCAATTTGTAATCCAAACAACTCCCATATAAAGAAATGCATTATGCTTTCTAATCCAAACTCTTTCCATGTTGTACCACTTGCTCTTCTGATTCCTCTTTCGAGCCTAGAAGTTTGTAGAAACATTTAGGTACAACGATTGGGCTGTTAGGATCGGAATAAAAATTATCATAATGAATTTATTTGGAACTTTGCAAGTAAAATAACAAGATAATACAGAACAACAGTGAACTTGACGCGAACCCAACATAACTAGTGTGATAAGATTTAATTAGGCTATTACTTTTCTTTTGAGTAGTAATTAGGCTCTTGGCCTTGTTTAGGGATGGCAAAAATCCCCATAGGGTAGGGTACCCATAGGGTATTCGACCCTAACGGGGAGAAATTCGGGGGAAATCGGGTAACGGGGATGGGGATCCCCAGTATTCGAATTCTGAAATCGGGTACGGGGCGGGGATGATATTTTGATCCCCATCCCCATACCCACCCAATAAGAATTATCTGAAAATATATGTAATATATATATTTTATTTATTTATTATATATATTTTTGATATTATTTATAAATAAATATTTATGTAAACTTCATATTTTTGTCAATATTTAAATTCTATTAATAAATATATTCAAAAAAAGGAAGATTCTTTTAATAAAAGATCTTTATCAACATGTTAAGTTTTCTTGATTGAAATACGAAATTTATTTTACTTTGATGTTTGATTTTAATTTCATATTTTACAATCAATCATTATTTATATAAATTTTTATATAATAAATTAGTAATATTGATAACGCGGATTTGGGCGGGTACAGGGAACTGATCCCCAATGGGGACGGGGACGGGGAATCCCCAATATCATATTACGGGGATTGGGGAGGGTACGGGGATGGAGAATGAAGTCGGGTATGGGGATGGTAATTTAATCCCCTGACCCTACCCTCCCCATTGCCATCCCTAGCCTTGTTTAGTTTGCTGAATTGAAATATCGATAAAGAAAAACTTAATATTTTTCTATGTTTGATTTCCTTATTTTCCATTCATACATGTGGTTAGGAAAAGTAATTTTTGGATATCTTCAATATATGAGAATTTTAAAAAGGTAAAAGGTTTCGATTCCCTACTCTTCGGATTGAACTTACAAGTGAACTTTAGAAACCAAAATTGGTGTTGAAATAGAGTTCTTGGAACTTGCAAATTTTCTTTGGATGTATGCAAAGCTGAAGAAAATTACTTACTATAGCACATCATAACTTTTGTGAAATGGTGTTTGTAAAAATTTTAGGAAAATTATAGCAGAAGTCCCGAAAACTAATGCCATGTCGCATGTGAACCAGAAGTATTTTCTCTAAAAATCTTGTTCGTCATTAAATGAATAAATATGGTTATAATTAGAGACAAATCACTCAAGCAATGTCGTACGATAATAATTAACATCTTCAAACTAATTATAAGTGAAAATGATAAAATAAAGTGAAATAAACTCAATTAGAATTACCTAAAACAACATCTAAAATGATGTACAAATTGATACTTTTCTAATAATGTTTCGTAACATGTACTCGCTATTTAGATTACGCCGAATCCTAATTCTTAACATTTCGAACCTGTGACACTCTTATATGAGTCATGCATATCATGAAACTATTTCATTTCGTAGAAGTACAAAATGTCATCAAACTCATACTAAAAGGACTCAATTTAAGGACTCCACGTTCACATCATTATAAGGTTTCCCTTCAAACTGGTCCATGCAATTTAGAAAAGGAGACGTCCTTATCCCATTAGTGATTTACCTATCAAACCGCTCCCCATAAATTCATTTTTTATGATCCATAACTTGTTAGCTGGGCCGGATCGGGTCTTTCATTGCTCTTTACGTCGCTTATAATTCACAAAAGCCACCTCCGATGATCGCGCACCGATCCACGCCAAAAGGATAGTCAACACTCAATAAAGTCAACATTTCCATAAGTCTTCACAGAAACTGATGACCAGCCTCATCCGTCAGATCAAACCGACCCCACACCGGTCCAAATCACTCTCAATTAACATTAAAATCCCGTCGTTAAACGACAATAAATCACTGATTAATGCACTAATTGAAGCATATTTAAATATTCCGTCGACTCCACACCACACCACGTTACTGTGCTCTGTACACGACGACGCCGGTTCACCTCTCTAATGGGCCCCACACAACCATCGCACCGTTTAAGAATGCATAAAGGCCCATCGCGACGGTGAACCTTCATGAAGCTCCATACTAATTCGCCACACAATAACATCACCCATCGTCACGAGTCAACAACGCCAAGAAAATATGACTCTTCACTGTAATTAGCGTCTAGTGGCACACACGTCCAATCTCTCTCTCTCTCAAAAGCAAAGCAAAAAGCTGAGAGTGGAGAACGAGAATGGGATATAGTATAGTGGAGAAAGAAGAAAAGCCAAGGCCGCGTGAGTAGTAGTACTACCCTGTGTTGCAGTACAGCTTAAGCAATGGTGAGGACGATTCTTCATCATCTTCTTCTTCTTCAATGGCTTCTCGTGTTCTGCTCCGTTTTCTCTCCGACTTCGGCGAAGCGCGGTGAGTGCTTTTAACACCTTTCCGGTTCTTTGATTTCTTCGTTTTCTGTTTCTCAGTTCATTGCGCTTAATTTTGGATTCGGAGTTGGCATTGCGATGAATTTAGGTGGATAATTGAGTTTTTCAGTGTGAGTTTTAGTGTGTTAAGGCGGAGATCTTGCGGTGAATTTGGTGGTGATATTGTGTAGAAATGGAAATGGATTGTGGAATGAATGGAAACGAGTTGCTCTTGTTTTGGTAAAGGAAGATTTGTTTGTTTTAGTTTATAGGAAAGTCAATTGGTTTTGTATTCCTTTAGGAAAAGGAAACGAATCTGCATTTTCAGTCTTCCAAATTAGGAACACAGAAGAGCATAAATCAAGGCTTTAAAGTCGTTTATTGGATAATTAACTCGGAATATATGTGAAATTAATAGCTGATTCTGTGCCTGGAAGTGAGAATTTTACCAAGTTAGGGTGATCATACTGAGATTTAAGAATAGGTTGGGTCTTTGCTACATGTTCTTTAGTAAATTTGGGATTCAGTTATCATCATGCATATGGCAAATGTGTATAGGATTAGTGAATGTTACTTGATTGTTTACTTTATCTTGCTGTTCTTATTTGGTTCGTGTTTTGGTTCTAACACTTCTGATGCTGTATCGAGCACAGCGCCTTATGCGATGCGCATAAACTGTGGGGCTCGCCATGATGTCCATACAGAGCCAACCAATACACTCTGGTATAGAGATTTTGGATATACAGGGGGAATTCCTAGTAATGCTTCTCTCCCGGGTTATGTCAGTCCTCACCTTCATACGCTGAGATATTTTCCGCTGTCTGAAGGTCCTGAAAATTGTTACCATATCAATAGAGTTCCTCAAGGACACTACTCAGTGAGGATTTTCTTTGGATCGGTTAAATCAAAAAGCGATGACCTTGAGCCTTTGTTTGATATTTCTGTCGAGGGTACTCTGATTACTTCTTTAAAATCTGGTTGGAGCAACCAGGATGATCAAGTTTTTGCCGAAGCACAAGTGTTTCTTACTGATGGCTCTGTTTCTATCTGCTTTCATAGCACTGGTCATGGTGATCCAGCAATCCTTGCCCTGGAAATTCTTCAAATTGACGATCAAGCGTACCATTTCAACCAACAATCTGGTCAAGGAATAATTCTTAGAACAGTGTCGAGATTGAGTTGTGGTGATGGAAAGCCGAAGTTTGGTGCTGACTACGGTGGGGATCTGTGGGGCGGTGATAGGTTTTGGAGACCTACTAAAACCTTTGGTCAGAGTGGTACTATGGCAATATCCACTGAAACCAGCATTAAGCAGGTTTCAAAACCACCAAACTTTTATCCAGCAGGGCTTTATAAGAAAGCAATTGTGAGTTCCGACAGTCAGCCCGATTTAGAATATACCATGGACGTTGATCCTAATAGAAACTACTCGATCTGGTTACACTTTGCTGAGATAGATCAAGCGATCACTGGTGTAGGTCAGAGAGTATTTGACGTTATTATAAATGGTGAAATTGCATTTCCAGATGTGGATATTGTCAAACTGAGTGGGGACCGTTATTCTGCTCTTGTACTTAACACAACTGTTGCTGTTAATGGGAGGAGTTTGACAATAACCTTGCAACCTACAAAAGGTGATCATGCCATAATCTGTGCAATTGAGATATTTGAAATTATATTCGCCGAGTCAAAAACTTTACCAGATGAAGGTATATATTACCCCCTCATTGTTTTTGTCTGTTTAAGTTTGTTTCAACCCTCACCTAGAATCTTGCAAGAATAATTTACTTCCACTCATTTAGTTTACTTGCATATGTTTCATGATTTATTTCTTGTATATACTATGTTCTGAATTTATTATTGTATCAAGTCTTATCAACAAAAATTTAGTATTATACTAAGACAAACTGGTAGCCATGCACTCTTTGATCTTGTCTATTACAATCCTCTTTTTTCATTATTCTATTGTTTTCCGGAGCATCTTTCTGCATACCTATTAGAAAACACAGAAGGCATATATTCTGTTAAAGACATCATTCACATATTGCTTTTGTCTTTTTCAGTTATTAATATATATATATATATATATATATATATATATATATATAATGCACGTATCTGTACAGAACTTGCTTGAATTTAATTGTTTCTTATTGCGATTAAAAATGCAGTAAAGGCTTTACAAACATTGAAGACTACATTAGGGCTTCCTGTTCGGTTGGGGTGGAATGGTGATCCGTGTGTTCCCCAGCAACACCCATGGAGTGGAGCAGATTGCCAATTGGATAGAAATAGCAACAAATGGGTTATTGACGGACTGTATGTTCTTTATCTTGTATCCCACGTTTTTGTATCTATCTTATTTGATCTTACCTCTCGTTCTATCTTTCTGAAATTTTGTTTTTGCAAGTTGTTTCAAAATTGCTTATGTGCTTCAATTATTACTCTCTTTATTTTCTCAGTCAAGGAAATTACTTTGTCAAATTAGTACCAATTTTGTTCTCTGATTCTTCTATTTTTTTTCGTTCTGGGATGGTGGGGACCCATATTGACTACCATGAGGTCTTTTCTTGGAGCTGGTATATTCATAGGTTTTTCCTTAATTCATTCTTTCATGAATTGTTGAAAACGAAAAAAAGTTCATTCAAATTCAAGATTTCAAGAAACTCTTTCATGAAGGCATTAGTTGTAAACATCAAGTTAACTGACTGAACATCAAGTTTAACCCAGGAATTTAAACATATAGTATATTTTTTGTTTTGTTACTACTTTTGCTCCTATTTGGTTATTTAGTAGGAATAAACAGGGGCATTCCTTGCAATCTTATGTTCACATCAGTCTCGTGTTTGCCAACTTACCACCTATTTGTGTTGTTGACTAAAAGAATTCACTGCCACATGCGAAGAACATCTAACATCCTGCATCAGAGTCCCAACTTTTCCACTGTGTACTGACATCCTCTGACCTCTTCACATTAATTTTTGACCCTCACCTCAAGTCCTGTAGTAGCTCTAGGTAATTGAGATCAAATCTTTCTTGCAGGGTCCTGTTTTAATATTAATCTGTTATATTTGCGTCCCTTTGAAATTGTGTTAGCCTAAATGGAGGCATTCCGTGCCACTCTTATTATCTCAACCTTTTGGTAAACTTTCTACGATTCTTAGCTTAACTGAAGTAAACTAGCTGATAATCTCAATTCACTTCAAATATTTATCCAGTTTATAATTTCACAGGGCTTGCATAACTTGTGCCACTTGAAAGTAATATTACCTGTCCATAGAGAGTTTGATATTTTCGCTTCTTTCTTGTTTCAAGTTTACTTGTCCATCAGGTTTGATCTTTATCATTCTGAATGTGCCTGTTACAGTTTTTGAATTTGTCCCACTTTGAATTTTCTTAGTTTGCCTCTTCTTTGAAGGCATTTGTGAGGCTCTACATGTAACTTAACTCTAAATGGGGCTCTACATGTAACTTAACTCTAAATGTGCTAACTCTAAAGGCTTACCACCTTGTAGAGCTCTCTGTTTAATTTTATCAGATTAGTTATTGCCGCTAGAGTTAGTTTGTGAGAACTAGCAATTGTTACCTTGGTGTGGGTGAAGATCTTCTAGTCTGGGTACCTGAATGTAGTCTTAATGTATGTGATTAATTGAATTGCTACTGTTTTCATGTAAGCTTTGGTCATGTTTGTTTTCCTAGATAGTTTATGTGCTTCACTGAATCAGGGTTCTAGCACTTATTTTGCAGCTTAATTTGTTATTACTTGTAAAGTCCAACTTTTTTTATTAATACATGCATGCATGAGTGAGTGAATGGAATGGAAATGCATTTCCACTGTGATGGATAATTATCTTTGCATAAAGAAAGCTCCAAGACATTTGTGAACATTCATGGTAACTGTTGTGATTGTTCAGGGGTCTTGACAACCAAGGTTTAAAGGGATTTTTGCGGGATGACATTTCAAAATTGCGTCATCTACAGAGCTTGTGAGTTTCTCTTTCAAGACTTGAGTTTTGAATCATATGAACTCATGAATGAGCTCATTGCATACTTGCATGAAATAATAGTGCGTACGTTGGTACAATACCATGATTTGTTATTGCATTCTCACTATTTTATGCACTACAGAAATCTTAGTGGAAATAATATACATGGAGCCATTCCAACCTCGCTTGGAGCAATACCAAGTTTGGAAGTTTTGTAAGTACTATATATTAATATCTTTTCATACAGAGTTGAGTGTTCTATTTGCTTACTCTTTATGTATCCCTGTAATTATTGAAATCACATACTTGTTTGGCAGGGACCTCTCATACAATTCCTTCAATGGATCAATCCCTGAAACACTCGGACAGTTGACCTCGTTAAAAAGACTGTGGGATATTTTGTCATGCTTCTTTTTAAACCTAAGTAGTTAAATGTAAATGTATTGTATGAAGACACTAACTTCTATTTGTTATGGTGCAGATATCTTAATAGCAACTCTTTGTCCGGAAGGGTTCCAGCTGCTCTGGGAGGAAGGCTTTTGCACAGAGCTAGCTTCAAGTATGGAATCAGTATTAATTAATCTAAAATTATAGGCTTTTGCATGCGTGAACATAACTACATATTTATATATGAGAAACTAAATCTGAGCTTGATACTTGTCTTGGGGTTTGCTTCCAGCTTCACTGACAACCATGGCCTCTGTGGTATGCCTGGATTGCGTACATGTGGGCCACACCTCACCGTCGGTGCAAAAATTGGACTTGCATTTGGTGTCTTGGGGTTTTTCCTTCTTATCGTTACATGTTCAGTATGCTGTTGGAAAAGGAGGCAGAATATACTGCGAATACAGCATATGGCCGGTAAGCATATTTATATTGGTTGATCAAGGAATATGTAACTGCAGAAGATAGTGCTAATAAGAACTGAAAAGTGAACTTTGTTCAATACCTTACAATACAGAAAACTGTTGGTTGGCATTATTATACATTATACCTTGCAAATTATGATTTACACTGTTGTTTGCAGCAAGAGAAGCTCCATATGCAAAGAAAAGGACCAATTTATCCCAGAACATCCAGCTGTCCAGGCACCATAATCATCATGGCCAATCGCGGACAGCAGCTGAGAATGGACCTATCTTGCTTTCATGATCCGAGAAACCTTCACCTCACCCTATGCCTAATCTGGTCGAATTCTGCTATTGCTTGGGTGCCCGGACTGAGTTTGATCCACGACATGAATCCCCGACCATTCGATATGTGGACTTGCATGCTTACATCAGTACAGTTTCTCGCGACCCTGATATTTAAGTAACGCCTAGAGGATCCAGTAGAAACACTTACAGAAGATCAGATCCCTCATTGGGTGCCATATGTTGTACATTGCTCCAATTCTCTCTCCTTTTCAGTTTTGGTAAAGTTTGTTACACTCTTATACGTGGAGGAAGTGATGCATATAGAGTAGAGATCAAAATGTTACTTCCTCCCAATATTTCCATATGGAATTCCGGACTGTTAATTCTTAGTCTACTTTGTCGTGGCTCTGTTAGGTCAACGAAAGGGTTTGTTTCAAAGGGCCCCGTTTCACTTTGTAACATCATTCGGTTTGCAGGGAAAATGTCGCACATACCTCCCACTAGAGTTTGAGGATTTTCTTCATGGCCGAAATAACCAGGTCGCAATCCGAGACCAGACTAATATAGACAAAACCATTGATTTGAGATATGGTACATGTTGCCCATTTGTTCCAAGGCGCTTAGGGGAAAATGGAAATGAAATTTACAGTGCTAGTGGTAAAATACTTACAGTGCTAGTGGTAAAATACTCCAGTACTTACATTAGTAGCCAATTTGGTCAAAAAATGTAGAACGTCAACCGCAGACTTGGCATGACATGAAATTCAGAGACCAATAAGAGATGGCCTTCACGTGAACTAGTGTCTGTAGTATCTGCAGCTTGCAGAGAGCTTATGGAGGCTAGCTCAAAGACTGCAACAACTCTCTGCTTATATTCAACCACGCCTATATCTCTGCAACTCCTCCTCCATAGTCCTTTGTCCTTTCACCCCCAAAATGAGTACCACCATTGACTTGATCCTTTTTAGGGTTTTGGCCGGATCTAATCTCCTACTCTGAAGAAATCCGGTTCTTCACAGCAGGACTACTAGTACATTGTTAACTTACCTATAAGGCTATAATATCTAGTGGCTAAATAAACTCCTGCAATTTATTTTTTGCGAAAATTTATCTATTCATCTCCAGGGCAAGTAACCCAACATCTAAATGCAATCTCAGTTCTTCATATTTGTGATCAAATTTTCATCAAAATAACCAAAAAATAAACTTAACTTTGAATCAATTCCAGTATACACTCCATTGCTCTAATTGCCTTCAAATATTAGAATAGGTGATGTATTGGGTTTTTACAAAGCTTGTAAAAACAAATTTACCAAAAACATAAGTTAAAAAATAATTATGATAATGAAAGTAAAAATTTTTAGTTTTGGGGCAGTAAATAAAATCTCTGTCAGGTACCCGTGATCTTGCTTACGCAAGGATGAGCATCCTTACCCTTCTAGTCCGCTTCCCCACGACCACGACCACCCACCCTCAGTACGATTTGATCTCCATGATCAGAAACCCAGAGCCCCCCTTTAACCTATTACCTCTCTTTCTCTCTCTTTCTCTCTGTGGGTGTAATTATTACCTGTGGTCACACTCACCCCAACCGAGTCAAACACGCCATTGATTTATTTGACCCCAAAGCCCACCAAAAACCCAGCTCCCTCGCTCTTGTCTCCTCCTTCTGTGACACCACCTCTCTACCCTCCACGTGTCCCCACTTAAATTAAATTGGCAGGCGCCGCTGAGCCGTACAAAGCTCTATAGGGCTTACGTCAGCTCCCCCTCCCCCCTCTGACTAGTCACATTAAAAACCCACACGTCTAACTCAGACGGCGGCTCTTTTCGTTTTCCCTCCCCCCAAGCCGTAGGCCCCCCCCCCCTCCCACACCATCCTCACGTGCGCAACCGCCACCGTCCGCTCGCACCTGGGCAGATCCAACGGTGAACCGCTGGCTCCTCTATATATAAGTAACTGCCCAGCCGACGATTACGGGTGTCTGGAGTGAGCTCTAGTGGGACCCTTTCATCTCTCTCACACACATTTTGTGACCCTCTCTCTCGCTCTCTCTCAAACTACCAAGTCTTTTTGGTTTGGTTTCCATGGCTGGCTCCGGTTCCGGCCAGCCTCACTACAGAGGCGTGAGGAAGAGGCCGTGGGGTCGCTACGCCGCCGAGATCAGAGACCCGTGGAAGAAGACTAGAGTCTGGCTCGGCACATTCGACACGCCGGAGGAGGCAGCTCTCGCCTACGACGGCGCCGCCCGGTCCCTCCGCGGAAACAAGGCCAAGACCAACTTCCCGGCGCCGCTGACCAGAGGAGATCTCTCCCTCGACCTCAACGTCTCCTCCGCCCAGTGGGCCTCCCACTCCGGCCGTCTCGTCGAGTTCCTCCACACCGGCGTGTTGAACGACGTGGTGAAGAGCGAGGAGGCGGCGGGGTCGACGTCGTTTGTGGTGTCCAGAGGCCCCCGGCCTCCGGTTGTGGGGAGTAGCTTGGTCCAGGAGGGGTCCAGCGCGGCGTCGTATCTCGGGTTCGTCCGACGTGGCTTGCCCATTGATCTCAACGAGCCTCCTCCGTTGTGGCTGTAAATGACCAAACTACGAGCCTCCTCCGTTAGTCATCCATGGCGTCGTTCCCTTTTTCTTTTCTTTTTCTTTTTTCCGAGTTTTATCTGTTTCTTCATCTTCGCCGTGTTTGAAGATCGAGAAGTTGAGAGAGAGGTAGTGTAATGTAATCACCATCACCACTGTAATGTAATGTAACAACGATGGACCCAGTTTAGCTAGCTTAGCTTTCTGTATATGTGAATTTCCAGTTTTATGAAACAATCTGAGTTTCTATTTTCCATCAAGCTAGCTCTTTCTCTGTTTGAGCAGCTAGCCCATAGTTTTTCCAGGCGAACGCTGAGAATTCGAGAGAGAGACCCACTCTCGGGTTGAAGCGCGTGTGATTGCGGCAAATTCAAAAGTGTCCATGTCTGTCCCGACATAACATGGCTGTGGAGTCGTGTCCTTAATTCAGTGACTACCGTTTTTGACTAATCCACTCACTTTTGGGGGTCTGGGTGGACCGGAGTCACCGGCCGGTTTGGTACGGGTCGGACCGGACCGGACCGGACGGAAAATATGTATGAACGCGGGCTTAATGTGGGCTGCCGGCCGGCTTTTGATGGGGTGTCACTGTCTCTTGGCTCTTTACCATGAACCTATGCTGTCCCTTTCGCACCCAGCTATTTCATAGTTGATGAGCAATCCATTTCAAGGTGGTGTTGCCCATTGAGGAGTGTGAGTGAGGAGGTGACATATTTGTAGTTTTGTTCTTTGGTTTATGATGTGTGGGGTGAATCTTCATCTTCTTCATGTCAATGATATCAAACCAAGGAGATTGAGCCAAAGTTTAAACATGGCCACCGCTAGTGATTTTGATGGTTACCTAAGGATGGTTAGGGTTGGGGTTGGTGAGACATTAGGGTTAAAAACACATGGTATAATATAATTTAATTTTTTATCCATTACGTCTTAAGTTGCAAACCTTGTTACAATCAACTATTAATAGTCGTTGTCTGAATCGTTGTGTGTTAAAACATGTCCGAACCTAGTGATATAGGTGCTTTACGGAAGGAGGTTTAGGGTTGGTGAGACATTAGGGTCGAAAAACTATAACTATGATTTGATTATGGTCTCTTATGTTGTTATGGTACGTTTCATTCAACAACTCACAGTTGTTTATATAAATTATTGTGATAGTTATAGTTCGCTGTAGTTATTGTTTTCCTTTATAATTATTCATTCCTGTTTTAAATTTAATACAAAATGCAACAAAAATTACTTCTAGAACATTTTCACTTTACAATAAAGAACAAACACTTCTAGAACTTGTGTTGGATTATTGGACCCAAAATTATAAATCTATAAAACGACGGTGGAGGAATCCTTGTGTAATCTCAACGTTCAAACTTCAAAGTAATGCTCTTTTGTGTAGTTTGTGTGAATCTGTGATACAGCCAAAAATATATGCATCAATGAAATGGGTGTAGGTGTCTATATCTGAGGCAGTAGTAGCAGCTGGCTTGTTTATAAAATCAAACATGAGATTTGCAATCTGATTACAAAAATCTAATCTGCATTAGAATAATAATGCTGGGAATTTTTATATTCATTCAAAAAGGGGGAAGAAAGTGGATGAGATGGAGACGGAGACGGAGACGGAGGTGGTATAAAAATGGAGGTATCTCGTTTATGTGGTCAATGTTTTTCTTTTGCCAGTAGGCTTTTGGGGCCTTTTAGGGCGGCGGTTTTGGACGCAGAAAACATATCATATCATATCATAATAGGCTCTCCTATTTTTCTCCAATGGTACCCACCAACCACAATGTCCCATTTTACATGTTGTGTCTTTTTCATGCATACACACCTTTATCTTTACTTGCTCATCACATCATTTGAAGAAGAAAAGAAGTACCATGCATGAAATTACAATGAGATTGCAAGTAGAATCAAATTCTAATGTGAACATTTTGATAACCTCCTGCAAAAAGATAAAAATAAAAAATAGTGCTGTTATTGTCACCTTATTAAATGCTTAGTTTATCCTATAAATTTTTTTTAACCAAATATTCCAATACTAACCCCAAAATTAAATTTTTTTTTAGAAAAGATAAAATAAAATAAAGATCTATGCAATTACAACTCCATAAATACTATGTATCTCTCAAATTAAATTTGAATTTCTTTTCTCCAAATACTGAGAGAGCCTTGACTTAGTCTCTTGTACATCTCAATTAAGTGTTCAACCAGTGCGTACAAGAAATAGAGAAAGCAAGGGACTAAGATAGTTGAGAATTGCTTCAATCTTCCATGGAGTGGTCGTACAATGCAGTGGGATTGTTCTACATATTTTTGTTTTGTTTTATTTTGTTTTATTTTTTTGTCTTTAGGATCTATGGCTTCTAAATATATATATATATATATATATATATAAAGAAGGAAGAGATCGAGGAAAGCATATGATCATTTGAGAAGGATGGAGGTCTGCATGCAATATATCAATGATGGCTTGTTTTTATTTATTTTTAGATTTATCTCTTTAGATATTCTTCTTTTTTATTTTTTGGTTAAAAGAAAAAAAAAATCAGTTTTTCTAACTCTTAAGGGCAGAATTGAAATTTTAAGGGTCAAAAGTAAAACGTATGGTGAACTAAGCATTTAGTAGGATGGCAATAGTTGTATCCAACAAAAAATTATCTCAAAACAGCAATATGCCCTAAACTTGATGCTGGTTTAATTTTTAAGTTGAATCTTAACCTGAAAATGATCCAAATTTCATCTTTGAATGACTACTAAATATTTGCAACTTGTTTTCAATTTTTTAGAGTTACAAGTTTTTCTACTTGTCAGAATACATGCTCATCAGGAATATGATTTCGATATATTATTACATCAACAACTAAGAATTATAACTAGTCTTGTATGAGATTGAGAATAGGGAGTAAGGGGGACCTTCGCTTCCTTATAAATTTGACCACCTGCGGAGCCCTGAGAAAGTAACCGGCGTCAGGTTCTCAAACTCACAACCATCAACAACTAAGAATTACCATCAGTTTCATTTGAAAATCGAATTTACGACCTCTCATTTATGAAAATGAAACTTATGTCTCACACTAAATAATATTAAATGATACAATTTATTAGCGAATGTGATTTCAATGAGTGTCAATGATTTTCTTTTGATGGATACATTACGGTAGTTATTTCGTACTCAGACAAAAAAAAAAAAAAAAAAAAAAAAACCCTAGACTACTACTGTATAAAGCAGTGAATAGATAAGAGAGGAAGCAGACTAATACACGCTATGTCAGTGTCAGCCTCAGACTCAGACTCACTCACCAAACTCCGTCGTCATCATCGTCAGCACCACTGCACTCTCTGCCACCGCAGCTCGGCCGTCAATTCAAACCACCCCTCTCTCCTCCGGGCCCCGCCCCTCTCCTTTTCCGTGCCCCAAACCCCCACCACTCCCTTTAATATTTCCCATATTATATTCGTATCCGATGACCTGGCCCCACCCTCCTCCGTCAACGTGTCAGCGGCGTGCAGGCTGGCCTCCGCTGGAAACCGGCGGGTCCCGCGCCCGAGCAAATCTGTCGGCAGTCGGAACCCACAAGAAACGTCGTCACCGCCGTCGCTCTCCCGCCAGGGTCACGTAGTAAATAATATTTAGTAACTGGTAATTAAATTATTAGTTGATCTAGAAATCTTAAACTAAAAATGTTTGTTCTTTAATATGAACGGATGCTTTTGTTTTTTACCATAACTCTGTTTGGTGACGGCGCCGGTGGTCCTCTATTTTGTCCGCGACGCCGTTTTGCTCGGGGCTAGCTCCCGCCCTTTTTCGATCTTCATTATCTTTTGTGTACTCTTACGTACTCTATCTCTCTCTCTGTTTCGTGGAGAGTCTTTGCTATTATTCAATCTCAGTTCCACTCTGTGACTCATGCATGCAATTAATATTGTCATGAAAATAGTTGATAACAACGTATTCGCAGATAATTTTTGATGGACTTTAGAAATGATAATAATGGAGCAGCAGGTTTCTTTCTTAGAAATCAGCAAGGTATTCCTTCTTTTATTTATTAATTTTTTTATTTTTATTTTGAAGGAGGTAAATTGGCTTCTTCACAATTTATAGATATTACTATCATTTAATGATGGAGTTAAGATTTTAGAATGAAGTCTATTAAATTTTTTTTTTAATAATAAGCATTAATGCTTGTAATTTTTTTTTTTTTGAGTTTTACAAGTTACATGTTTTAAACCGCATCATATACTAAATATATATCAAATAACTAACTGATTAAAAAAAATTATAACATTTGATAGAAATTCGATAACAAAAGTCTAAGACAAAACATATATACTCAAAATATACTCTGCGGGCTTGAATAGAAACGAAAATCTTTAATTATTAATTGAATCTGTATCATATTTCTCAGCCATTTGACCTAATTTACCAAGAAAGTAAGTTCTATATGTGACTATGCCTCTTAAAGTATAATAGAAAAATAAATGAAATACTTCAAACAAAGAAATAACATATATATGACCAAAAAAAGAAAATAAATAACATATGAGTTAAGTTTAGAAATTTGAGGTGAGTTACATTTTAATATTTAATTTTTTAAAATTAAAAATTAATATTTTTTCAAAATTTGAGGCGGGCTGTAGTACATTGTGGGTTTTTTAAAACTATATCATTACTGGGGTGAAATTTTCTTTTTCTAATATAAAGCACATTAGCATAAGATGAGCTAATGTTATGGAGTAGTACATTGTGGATCGTTCACAGGAGGTCAAGATGAGCAAATGACATGATAGCATGGATAGCATCATGACGATAGTGACTGGGACTCATCATCATGCATGGAGAAGAAGGAAGAAGAATTGAAGCAAAAATATAAAGAATTCGTGCAATAGTGAATTAAATTTTGTCCGAATAAAACAAACAAACAAACAAAAAATTAATAGCAATGGGAAAATTGCGGGACGACGATAAAATAAAAAAATAAAAATAAAAAAATAGAGGGGGGTTTGGTATCGTGTGCATCACGTGGAGCGGAGCCGGACGCTGCAGAGAGGCCCCGCATGGCCGTGTGCTTATTTGACTCTCTTTTTGTGCAGCGTGTTGGGCTCCACAACCTTCTTAGTCAACACTCTTAAACCCCAAGACCAAAAGACCAAAAGCAAATTTGCGGTCGTGGATCACACTTTTGGAATTCACTTTTACAAATTAGATATCATTCTGTCTATCTCTATCGGCCTGTTTTACCGTGTTCTACAGTTGTTGATATGTCGGAAACGTGATTCGTTAGATTAGTTCAATTATTATGATGTAAAATAAGCAACGATTAATATAATGATTTTAGTCCCTGAAATTTTAATATTTCAAAATATAAAATAATTTGTTAATTTGACTTTAGAAAAGATAATATTTTGTTGGAAACAAGTTATATCGAAGAAAATAATTAAACTGATTATGAACGTGTAAAATGAGTTTCTCTTTTAATATAAATATAATATAATTGTAAAAAATTCTTAGATGCACCGGTGGTGCAAGTGAACTAGATCTCAACAGTTAATATTTATATATTTATTAAAAAAAAATTAAAAATATATTTGATATTATCCAACGGTTCATTTTTATTAGTACAAATACACGTTGGTGTACTAATAAATACTCTTTCAATGTAAAAAATTCTTATAATCATATATGTAAACATGAAATATTTAGTGCAAAATTGTAATCAGAGCAAATGCAGGGACTGAAAATAAATCCCCCTTTAGATAAACAATCTTAAAAGTTAGCTACGGACTAGATTCTAAACAAAAGTTGAGCATTGTGACAATTAATTATATTAACTCAACTTATTACGTCTCCCTAGTATGAGTAGTAATGTAGTATCTAATTAATTTGGACGGCAGAACACCAAAATAGTACAATATATTAGTAATTGTCTCGTTAAGCTTGCATTATCTTTTCAAACATCCAATCAGGTATGAGGAGAGTTTTTTAGCATAAAGATTCAGACACTAGTGTTTCAGGTAGAGTCTATAATTAATTATCACCTTCCCTCCCTCTTGCAGCCCTCAGCAGACCTAGAGAAAACCCCTAATATCAATTCCAAGGACAACCTTACTTGAACATGTTCCGACTGCAACTAATAATATGCCCTACAGGAAGAAAAGAAAAAAGGCTATAGATCATATAGATGGCTACAAAAGAAGAAACAAAAATAGGCCCCAATATAGTCCATATAGATGATAGCTTTCGGGGGTCACGTAGGTTAGCTTTTTTCAAATGGTCCAAGATAATTATTGTGTGATTTGGGACTTTACGTGTTTGTTGTGCCGACTATTACGACATGCAAACATGTATATGTAGGACGGCGGCGTTTGTTGTGCCGACTATTACACATGTACATGTAGGAGGGCGACGAAAGAAAAGAAGAGAAAGATAGACAAATTACTAATAAAGAGGTCCAATAAACAAGTCATGTTGTCTCAAATTAAGGCCACGTGATAATCTAAATTATTGAATAAATTTTTGACTAAAAATAAATTATTTTAGTGAAATTGTGACTGAGTAAAATTGCTGCTCCAATAAATGGAATATAAATTTCCGATAGAGAGATTAGTTCAACATACATGTATACATATATACACCCTGTCCACTCACGTCTGGTGGATTGGAAATATGCAATCTTCTTTTACGGTTTTAACACCCATGAAAATTGCGTACACGATACTTAACCAGACAAACATTGTCGCTTTTATTAACTTTTATGGATGCAGTAACTTGCTTAAAGATCTGCATCACTTAGCCGGGGTGAGCGTCGAGATTGAATTCCTCCTTCCACTACACCCTCCTCTATCTTCCCTGTGTTTGAGACATGGAGGCCATTTTAGGTCAATCTGAAACCGTAAGTGGGTATACAAAAGCAAAAGCTCTAACTGAGTGCGAGTGAGAGTACCTCTCCAGCACAAACTTTCCTTCCTTGTACTTCTGGAATTCGTCGTGAGCAATTACCTAATACAATTCAACATCATTTTAACTCGCTGCCTTGTATTGTTATATCCTTGTTTCTATTTGACTCCAAAAAAAACATAACTGGTTCAAAGGTTGCAGCAAAAACAAAATAAAAGTAACCATGCATCCAAGTTGATTACATTCATCCAAGGATCATTGACCTCAGAAAAGATATGAAATAAAGGAAGTTGTTTATATTTGTTTGATTATCTCCTTCCGCCCACATTTTCTGGTTGCAAATTCTCCTACCCATTTTTACGACTAAACGCAGAAAACACCAAGGCAGAGAGATGAAGAAACATACATATTTATAACCTAAATTCTGTCCACAATACATGCTGGTCATCGTTAGCAACTCTTCCTCAGGACCAAGCGTTACATTCCACCCTGGGTTACATTTTCGAAGGTCACTTTTGAGAATAATCATTCGCAACCACTGTATTGCCAACTAGAAAGTGACATTATCCAATACTAGCAAAGAACTTACACATTGCTAAAAAAAATATGCCTTCCCTTGACGGTACAAGAAATCCAAAACAAATTGTAACAGAACAGGGTCAAATTATTGAACACTCAGGTGTTTTAGATATGCTCTCTATATGTGTGAATGAAATAGCAACTAGCAACTAGCAAGGGGATGAAAGAGTGAAAAATAAAGTGCATAAACATAACTTCCAAGTCATACATATTGAGAATCAGCAACATGATATGTAATCAAACTGAAAGGAATCCAAGATGATCTGCAAACTTGGAACTATTGAACACATGTTACTTGAGAAGAAGATTAGTTTTTTCTCTATGCGTGTAACTGTGATCATGCTCATATTATTCAAGCTTTCATTAGCGAAACGAGTAGAGATTGAAACTGTATAAAGAAAGAGAGTACCCGATCGATGACATCGTCGGCAAGGGCAAGAGTGGTATCACAGCCTATGCATCTATAAGTTCTGCCTTCCATTTCTCACCCAAAAAAAAAAAAAAAAAGGTTCTGCCTGGGGAATCCGCAGTCTCTTTCCCGCCCAGCTATTTCATAGTTTGATAATCCAAGACTAAAAACTGAGTAGCGAGTGACACCTTTGTTTTTTGGTTCTTTGTTCTATGATATGCAAGTGATTCTTCTTCGGTCTCACTTCTCTCACTTCTCATTATGCCAAAGGAAACTGACACAGAATTTTTTTTATCTTCTACCACAAACCGAAACTTACGTTAATAGAAGGAAAATTTACAATATACACCATACAAGCCTAACGCCACGCTAGACCAAACAACCAAGCCCTCTAGCATGGAATTGACCAATAGAAGCCTATGCATTAAGGCCCCTGCATTGTATATTATAAAGCATTTTGGTGAATCTGCGACCGAGTAAACACATGGCAGCTCCACGTAACTAGATAATATAAACTTCCGATAGAGAGATTGGTCCAACATATATATATACACTGCAGAAATTTTTATATAGATTGGACATGCGCAATCTTCTTTTACTACTCATGAAATTGCATACATGATATTTACAACAGATAAGCTCTGTTGCTTTTATTAATTTTATGAATGCAGTTGCTCAAGGAATTTCATCACTTGAACCTGGGCGAGTATCCAGATTGAATTCCTCTGCTACATCCTCCTCTATCCTCCATCTGTTTGACAAACAGAACACATTTCAGTTCGATCTGAAACTGTAGATAGATACAATAGTAAAAGCTCTAACAGAGTGCGAGTGTGTACCTCTCTAGCACAAACTTTCCTTCCTTGTACTTTTGGTTTTTGTCATGTGCAATTACCTAATACAATTCAACAACCTTAGAAGTTCTAGGTCATAACTCATTGTGTTGTGTTTAAGGTAGCCTTGAGTGTAGTCTTTTATTTAGCAATCAAGAATAAACAAACTTTTCTGCAAGCACTAATTTCTCTACTTCAGAGCAAAGTGGCTGAGATCTAATATTATAGACAGTGGGTAAATGGTCATGCATTTGGAGTTGATTGAGACAAATATTCCTTTTAAACACTAACATGTCGTAATCATTATCTTGTTCAACTGGTAGGATCCTTTAAGAAATAACTCCTTTATAGTAGTTTATAAAAGACACCTTTTTTTCTTCCGGACAATTGTAGAAAACAGTTTCATTGATGGCTTTGAAGCTCTGCCATAAAAAACTGAGAAAAATTCTATAGGACCGCATATGATAATTGGTCTTTTATTTAACTACGTGATTGTTACATCTTCCTCTGTTCTGTTTGACTCGACGGACGATGGCTATCCCTAAAGGTTGCTAGTAAAATTATAGAATAACAAAATTAATGCCGGTATTCATTACATTCCTCAATGGATCATGTGACCTCACAAAAAATATGATATAAAGGCATTTGTTTGCTTTTGTTAAACTTATCTCCTTCTGTCCATATTATTATTATTTATATGAAATAAATTTCCTGGGAGGCTGTAAATAATGAAAACATGTCCATTTCTGTATGTCGGCCTGTGTGTTTTTGTTTACTAGGAATAATCTCTATCCTGCTGTAACCATCTTCACAACAACTAAAGCAGGAAAAATGAGGCAGAGAGATGAAGAAAGCATACATATTTCCAGCCAAGAATCTGTCCGCAGCAGACACAAAAAATATCTTCTACAGTATGCAAACCAGAAAGCATTAGCCTCTCTTCCTCAGGACCAAGCGTTATATTCACCCTGGATTACATTTTGTAAAGGTCAGTAATGAGAAGAATAAGCCAACCAGGAAAGTATAAAAACAATTCAGCCTATGGTCCATGGAATATACTTTAAGACTACAAGATCCTTGAGTTCTAGACATGAAGAACAACTGCAATTGCCTTAAATTTCCATAGTATTGAGATCAACAGGACTAAGACGTAATTACAATACAGGTTACACCTAAATGCAAAACAGAAATCCATTTCGAAAGAGAGAGTGGCAGATGATCATTTTTGAGAATTAAGTATTTTTACGGTTAGACAAGGAACTAGCAATACTCTTTTCACTACATTGACTATCAAATATGGCTATTTAATAGTTGTTTTACTGTGTGTACTGATCCTATGAAACAAGCAAAGACAGAACTTAATAAGTCTGGAAACGGAGCGTTTATGGCCAAAAAACAAAAACCAAATATTAACAACTGCCATATGTAAGCCAGAAAATGGCATTAGAAGATATATTAATAGCAAAGAACTTACACGTTGCTGAACAGATATGCCCTCCCTCGACGGCAGTTGAAAGACTAAACACATTGCAACCATTTAAAGTCAAATCATTGAACACTAGAGTGTTTTAGACATACTCTCTGGATGCATAAATGAAGTAACAAAGATGAAAGGGTAAAAAATATGAGAGTGTATATAGACGTCACTTCCAAGTCAAAATATTAAAAGTTAGCAGCATGATAGAGGATTACACTAAACTAAAGCTAAGATGATTTGCAAACTTTAAACATTTGAGTGACAAAGTTCAGAAAGATTCCTTTACTGCTTAATGGACACAAATTCAACAACATAAGTACTCTTTACATCAACAAAATTTCCCTCTGAACTCATCAGGGGGAAATGGCATCAAATACTATTGTCAAATCAATGTATGGGCAGCTTTTAAGATTGATGCAATAGTAGAGCTAGGTTTCCCCGTAATAGTCCAATTGTATCCATGACATTAAGTTGTTTTGTCCTCCCAATAGACCAACCAACCTATTCACCCCCCCCCCCCCCAAGCCTTATTTATTCTTGGTTGCTGCCATGCATGTTATACAAGAGCCATTCGATTTGTCCTATACTTGCACATCCAATGTAGTCCCTCTACTTGTATCTAGTTTCCATAGCCTACCAACGTCTTCCGCAAGAGATACCCCTATTCTCTAATATCAACAATGCTATCAACCCAATAAAGCCTCAGTCCAAATCCCCAACTCAGGACAACAATGCCCTATAAAACATATCCATCCATAAACCCAAAAACCCTCCACACTATCCCCCACCATAACAACAAGCAAAGCAAAAAAAGGGTTTCACCCTAAATTGCTTCACTTATGCTCAATTTTTTCATTCAATACCAAACATCCAATTTCTCAAAAACCATTTCTGAACCAAACCCACAATTCCCACACACACACACACACACACAAAAAAAAAAGGAACCAAAGTTTCAATCTTTCCTTCATATAATCGAACAACCATGCATGTATTTCCAATCAAACTTATACAATTCAAGCTTCTGTAAGCAAAAACCAATAAAGATTGAAACTTTATAAAGAAAGAGAGTACCCGAGAGAGGACATCGTCGGCCAGAGCAAGAGGGCTGTCACAGTATTGGCATCTGTAAGTTCTGCCTTCCAATTCAACCAGGAAAATCCTCCCCATTTTAATTAACCCAACAACACTCTGCTCTTCTCCCTCACAAAAATCACTGTCATCCCCAATTGTGAACTCTCTCTCTCTCTCTGTTTTGCTCTTGCAGCAATCCCAGACTGCGATACTAGACCATTCCAGCTTCAACCGCCCACCGGCAAATCCCGGTTTCTGAACACACGTGGGGGTGTGATCGTTAGTCGTTACATTACTCGTGCAGTTATGCGACGTGTCGTTTGTGATTTTAGTCGCAATTTTTTTATATATAGAGTTGCAACAATCTATCATTCGACATAATTGAAAAACGAACGATAACACTTGAAAACTTCGAAAGCAATGCAACGACAACCCGAGCTTGGTTACTGAGTGGGAAAATACTACTGTCTACAAATGGTGGTGTGTTACTCAGCGTTTTGAAAATCTCTTTAGGCGACCGCCTAAGCATTAGAAAGTGGTCAGCTGCTTTAACTAGTCTAGCCGTCTATATTTTCAATCAATTATTGATAACTAAATGTTTTGTTTAATTAGACGCTTTTTTATATGTTATATAATAATTAAAATTCCTCCTAAGCACCTCCTTAAGCAATTAGACGCTAGATCTCTCCTCACCACTCACCTAATGCTTAACGACTTTTAGAACATTGATGTTACTACAAATGTTCTTCGCTTTCTTGCATCGATGTGCCGATACTTTTATCTCCTGTACCTTTTCTATCCCATTTTTGGTTACTTGGGATTCAAATACCACTAGATATGGATGACCTAAGTACTCCTTTATGTAGTGGATTGTGGACGACCAAGTTTCATGGGCATCTTTCTTCGCATTAGTAGTCATTTCTTTTACCGTTTTACGTATGAAGCTGATTAATCAACAAAGTTCGATCAAGTTGGTGATAAGCCTAAATGGTGGAGGCTAGCTAGCTAGTATTATATGTTGCTCATCAGCAACAACACATATACACACAGTCGCCCCAATGCGCTGACTTCACCATTGCTGATCGTGTTTGATGCTTTCTAACGCACCAACCTAACACTATTGGCCAAGTAGTGATTGTATCTATTAGTTCAGGTCAAATCATGTCTCCTCCACCTGACGTGATATCATTTTTGATCACAGTATCGAATTGGCCGTATGATCTAGCAGATCTCATCATCAAAGGATAATGCTCATCTTTTAGTGTTATCCGGAATGAGATAAAGCAATTTGGATGCTGCAAAGTGCAAAGAATACAAGGATTTGATTCTATATACTAATCTAATGGAACGTTGAAAAATATATATACGAAACTAATGTTTGTCACAATTCACTATTAGCGAGAATTTTAAAAATCGAGGCAAAATTATAGATATAAAGCCTCTTATATTCTTCTCATGCCAATTTTATTTATGATTCATACACAATTAAATATGTAAAGTGAAATATTTTTCATTTCTAAATTTACAATATACAAAAATTAAAGAAATATATTATTTTTAACGATTTATTTATATCATTTGCTCTTTTATTTTTAAGTAAATCAATATTCTACGTAAATTTCCAGCATACGAAATCAATCAACATTCTAAGTAAGTTTCCAACATACGAAACCATAAAATTTACGAGATGTAACAATTCAAACACATGAGATGGGTCCTCATTTCACTCTCGTAAGAAACATAATTAGCAAGCAAAGTTCATGATCCATCTCCGTAGTTGGAGCACTATTTCTCTATGGAAGAGTAGGGCAATGTGTATGATAAAAGTAGTGAACCCGAAAGCTCAAAGGCCTAAAAGCAAAATTGAAAAGGACAATGACTTCATGTCACAGGGCTTGACAATAGAAGAAGGCACGAGGCCTACTACATTTTCCTTCTTTTGGGTTCTTTTGGGAAAAAGGGGTAACCCTCCAAATTTAGTGTCCCAATTCCCAAAAGGACACGTAACGCCACCGTGGGGTACTACGTGTCGTGTTGATTCTATCTCGTGCGCACCAAGACAAATCGCATGTGCAGTAAGTAGTCACCTCCCTTCTCACGTGTGACGCCAACCTTTCCATCGTCACCGTCTGCTTTAACGAACCCCAAACGACGTCGTACCCTCCTTATCCCAAAAAAACCATCTAGAAAATCCGCGGCTGCTAAATTACGCCGAAATGAGAGAGAGAGAGAGAGAGAGAGAGAGAGGGAGGTGTCACCTCAGGAGGCACCAAAGTCCACTATACACAAAAGAAGACAGCAGCCGCCCACAGCCCTTTTTATTTATTTATTATTATTTAAATACAATTTGACGGTTTAGCTTTTTTATTTTTTATTTATCCTCTCTCCGCTCATTTTTAAAAAATTGATTTGTCTACACGAAACGTGGCGCTATCAGACACACACCGGAGATGGGTCCCACGCACCAACAGCAAAATTAACAAGAAACATAGCCGACCAGCCGGCGTAACTGTCTGTCTCTTCCCGACACGTCACCCTTTCTTACGGCTTCACTGCGCCGATATTATTTTTCATTACTATTAAAGAAAAATAATTGTTGTGCAAATCTTGTTCCTTATTCCACCGGAAGTAAATAAGTAATAATTACCAAGTTTGAATTCACGCGAATTACTATATCATTGGCATGCATGCACCTTATTAATATTAATATTTAATAGTACAATTCATTTGAGTTGAACTGTTGAACACGCTTGAAGAAAAAGCTCTGCACATTCCTCCAAGTCCATGCATGCCATGCCGCATCCCTATCCTACTCTACTCCCCCACCTAAACTTGCTTTACTCCATTATATATATATATATATATATATTTAATCATTATTATTATAATCAGATACCCATCAACATAAATATATATATTTTTATATACTGTTTATCTTATAGACCGGTCGAGCAATCAATCATGTATCTAGCACTTGAGTCTTAATTCTCATTATTTTATAACCAGCAAGTTTAAGAAGAATTCAAATTTGTGCCGTTGTGACAAAGAAAAAGTTTGGTTTTTACTGGAATATACGAGTGTAGCGCGATTCAAATACTGTGTGAATTATATATCTCACCTCAATCAAAAAAATAATAATAATTTGGTAATTTTATAGAATCGGAAAGACAACAAAAAATATTCTTGTATCAGTGGGCCAACCAAAAGCGGCAGCCGCGCTTCACCTAGCGCCCGCCTCCAACGTGGGTCCCGCCACTGTCTGGTTCCCACCTTTTTCGCGTTGCTAAGCAAAGAGACGGGTTTTTCTATTTTCTTTTTAATTAAAATAAGTAAATATCGGACGGCCGTATATCACGTGCAAATCCCAGCTCGAATCTCGAGGAGCTACCCAGTCAACAAGGAATTAAAACACTTTCGGTCTTAAACCTACAAAACCGCTCTTTCTCCGCCTACGCGCCCTATATGTCCCCACACCCCCCTACGCGCCTAATTATTTGGCCCCAATGCTTTCGCTTACTTTCTAACCAAATAAAACAACATACAAAATTACAAACTCGGGACTCGTTTTTGACTCGCCGCCGACGAGTTTGGTCACTGTCCGTACGTACATAAAAATCCTCGTAAGGGCGGTGTGATTTGCGACCATATTCTCCACCGGAATTTAATTTTCCGATTCCGACTAAGATTTGCCGAGATTGCATGACATGGGAAAGAGCTTCAAGATAAAAATAAAAGTGAATGCTGAGAGATTAGATTATCAGTCTACTTCCGTGAACGGAAAAAATTATTTCCGAAATGAGAGAGATTACAACTGAAACGAAAACTCGATAACGAAAAAAGAGGTCTTTAAATTTAGAACAGCAAAACATTAAATCTGCTGCAAAAAAAAAAAAAAAGGTTCAGATCTTCAGGCTACGTATTCACATGGGAGCCTTTGTTTCTTTTAGTTAGGGCAGGCTCTCAACGTATTTTTGTTTTTCTATTTTCGGAATTGGAAAATAAAAAACAGGAAAGCAAAACAAAAAAAAAAAAAGTTCCTAATATTATCTTCCTCAGGCGACCGCCGCTGCTGTTATCCTAAAATCAAAATCAGGCGAGTTCCGCCGGAGGCGGCAGGTTCAAGTCGAGGTCGAATCCTCCTCCACGAGGCTGATCGTGGTGGTTCAGATCAACGACGGTGGACGAATCCGAGTCACTCTGCGACCCGCCGGTGAAGCCACCGCCGGAGAGAAAATCACGGTGGATGAGATTCCGGTCGAACCTCAGCTGTTGCTGGTACTGCTGGTGATTCTTCACCATCCCGGCCCGGAACACCGAGTCGAAGTAGAGCACGTGATTCGCGGCCGAAGTCGGAACGCCGATAACGGCTCCGATCGCCGGAATCTGGTGGTGCTGGAAGGGAAACCTCATCGGAGCTCCGAATCCGGCGTGGCCGCTACTGACGCCGTGAGCGAGGTTCAGATCCAACGGCGAGGAGGACTCAACCATCATAGCCGGCTCCCGGCTGGACGACTCCACCGTGCTGCTCTGGCTGGGGCTGTGGCTGTTGCTATTTCCGCCGCCGTTGTTGTTGTTGTTGTTATTTATATTATTACTCCCAACATTTTTCTTGAAGAGACTGAGATTCACATTCTCCGACGGCAGCGGGAAGTTTGTCTTGGCCTTGGCGCCACGGAACTCCCGGGCCGCGGTGTCGTATGCTTTGGCCGCCTCCTCCGCCGTGTCGAAGGTCCCGAGCCAGACCCGGCTCTTCTTCCCCGGGTCCCGAATCTCCGCAGCGTACCTCCCCCACGGCCTCTTCCTCACTCCCCTAAAATGCACCTCCTTCACGTTGCCGTTAGGTTTAGCCGTGGTGGCGGTTTTCTCGGTTCTCGGTGCCATGAAACGGCTGCGTTTTGATGCGGTTTTGAGAGAAAAGGAAAGAGAAGAAGACTCTGTTGGTGTTGTTCAGATAAAATGAGAAAGGTGTGATGGTTTGAGCGCAATGGAGGACTAGGGGGAGGAGGGGGCGTGGTTATATAGAACAAAATGAGGGGAGGAGAGAGAAAATTAAAAAAAAAATTAGGGGAATTAGGGGAGGGCACAGTCAACGAGGAATTTGACTGAGAGAGAGAGAAGGAGGTTAGGGGCGGCTAAGTGAGTGGGGCAATTTAGTAATGTTAGTTCCCGAATTACGTGGCATGTGGGTTGTCTGTCTCTCACCTCCATCATTACCACATCTAACGGCTGCAAAACGCCCTCTCTTGATTGCGTGCGGTGCTCTTTTGCCGCCTCCCCACGCTACCTCCCTCGCGCGTGGTGTCCACTCTCCATTTTTGGTTCGTCTACTATCTCGCCGCGTGACTTGGTTTTTTTTTTTTTTGCCCACGTTTTTTTAAACCCCCCCTATTGAACCGCTCGCTTTGGACAAAACGGGAATTTCGTTATTCCCCCACGCGCCAATGGATCAGCGACACGTGTGGTTTCTTACGCGGTTAAATGGTTTACGTGGGTGGAGTTTCTGACAGCAGAGTATAGTTAATCTCTGACAGGTCCCATGTACGGCGGCCGTTTTAACGTGTCGTGATTTGCACGCGCTGTGACACTCCTGTTAATATTTTTACAGTTTAATCCGGAAAAAAAGACACGGCCTTCCTGATTTACTGTTTTTTAACCCACGAGTTCGGCACTGGTCATAGATAATTTTAGCATACCCGTAATGGCGTTTTTACTCTTTTTTTTTCGGTTATTATTTTCTTATATACATGGAAAGCAAGTAAAGGTTTATTCAATATCATTATTCGCTTTTATTTTTACATTTACTCGTTTTATTATAAAAAATTATGCGTCAGTCTGACATTTCAAGTCAAATATGACACAATACGTTAAACACGCGAAATAATAGTTTTAATCTAAAAAACATCTCGGGTCATGCAGTTAAACAACTGAATCAGTTCAATTGATTAATAACCATAATGTATAACCAATCTACCAAGTGCCACATGAATAATATTATCGACTACCAAGCATCTAGCAAATGGTGGGTTTGGGGTTAGTTGTGGTATTTCAAATGTACAACATGGGAAATTTGTAGTATCTAATTTTATTACCTGCTTACATGACATCTTATCATTAGCCGACTCAACCAATTACGTTACTTTTTCTTATTAAGTAATTATATCTTATGTTACTCTTTCTTATTAAATGATCATATCAATTTAGTGGACCGACCACGTAAATCTCTTAATTTTATTTTTATGTATTTATTTATTGTATTTACCTTATAAATGAATTAATTGTTGTATCACGTTATAGAAAGTAAGAGAAGACTATTGGATGAATAATATGCGGCCTTTAATAGCTCAATCAGAATGTGATACAAGTAACGCATCAAACAGCTCTCCACCAAAAAGTTATTTGGTGCATGTAGACCCCGATATTATATAAGGTACGTGACTTGTACCAATCATAAACACCATATGCTACTGTATCAGATTATTACTCCTTTTAAATTGTAGTCATGCATTAGTTCGAGGTAACCATGCATACAACTACTTGTCACATTTAGTTGCTTTCTGACCAAGTATAAGCTAACATTTATCACGTAGATTTTGTTTAGATTGCACATTTATTGGGAAATCTAACTTTATATGTAGGAGGACGAGTGGCAATAGTAGTTATATGTAGACTTTCCATAAATAACAGACATGATAGCTTGACGTTATAATATTTAAATTTGGTGTTTTGGAAGTTTTCATTCATACTATTCGATAAGATATTATGTTAAAATTCTTTAAATAGAAATTATTCTATGTACTGATGGTGCAAATGACCCAACACTTATAAGATGATCTTAACTCTTGATATTTATAATTAATATTTTTATTAATAACCTAATAGTGTATTTAATATAATCTAACCATCCATTTATGTCTGTGCAAGTGCACGTCGGTGCAAGTGCACGTCGGTGCACTAAATCCTCCCCCTTCTTTAAAAACAAAATAAGAAATCCTATTATTTTAATGACTTTATCACCTCTAACAATGATAGTCATTTTCAAGTAAATATTGAACTATAAGGGTGAAATTTGGCTAAGGAATTAATAATTTAATTTTCTAGCAACGTATTGATGAAATAAATTGGCACATTAACAAAGAGAGAACGAGTAGAGATTAATTTTGGCTAGCGAGGCATTGCCTATATCCGAATACCAACATACACTCACTGCAAAGTGAAATTTTATTTTATTTTAGTTAATCGATTAGAGTTGAATTTCTCTTTATATATAGCTAGCTGTTGATAATTCTTAAAAATGAAATTGATAACGGCCTGTGTTGGGGTTGCTCAATACCAAAATATACAGGTGTCATTGTTGGACCAGTTAATTTGTCATTTATTTTGGAAGTGCATTACAACAATGTTTTATCTTCAAACATCAACGATGGTGAAGATATTGTCGGCTATATGAGCTAAGATTAAGCCACAGTTTTTCTGTGGACCTAAAAAGCAACTGCATTAATTTTTAAACCAATTTGGGTAACTAATGTAACCTAAAAATGGATAGAAATTAAAACAAAACAAATAATGTTGTCCGATATTATTTAATTTAATGACATTTTTTTTCTTCGTAAGTGTGAGGTCGTGAATTTAACTCACAAGATATTAATTTTTTATTATTAGTTGTTCATCTAATAAAAATAATTAAAAGAAAAAAAAAGTTAGTAAGATTTGCATCACATGTGGAACATGTTCAATTATCATTAAACTAGAATTTTCAGTTGTGAATTCTAACTAGAATGACCAACTACAAATAATTAGGACATGGTGTCCAGTTGTTTGGCAACCCAAATATTCAATGTTGGAGTTAATAATTGTATGATTATCACTAGTGCTGTGCTTTGCTTTTATCATATGATGTAGAACGATATTGGTTCATATAGTACGTAGCCTAGTTTGAAAAATTATTGTTTAGGGAAGAATGAGATGCGGCCACCTTATCGTCAATATCTCCATATCTAGAAAAAACACAATCACATAAGGACATAAATTATTTGCTTTTTATGTTTTCTAGAACAACAACCGGAACTGCACCAACCACTACTGAATTATGAACAAGCATAATTTGTACAGCTGCTCATTGCCGCCAAATAAATCATAGATCTTCGGCCAAAGAAATACAATCCACCAAATTAGCGAAATTAAGAGCGTATTTTGTTATTCGTATGCACATTCTGAAAGTAACGCCAGATTAATTCTTTAAAAAGATTGTCAGTTCATTCTTTTTATAAAAAGACAAGATTCTCTCTTAATAATTATTTTTAATTATTGAATTTATAAGTAGGTATTATTTTTATTTTACTTAAAAGTTAAAATAACACGCGGTGAAACTCTAATCTCAAACTGTCGTAACTAACTATTCATAATATTGATCACATCAAAAATCAACTTCAAGATTTGATTACGTAATACTCCCAAACATCATTCAAAAAGTCGACACAAGAGCTAAACTTTAAACCCTAACCAATCTATATTAGACTACAACGTGAAGCCAAACCCTAACCCTAATCAATGGCTTCTGCATTATTAATATATGACAGAAACTAATAAACCCTACATGTTTTAATTAAGCGCGTATTAGTGGATACTTTGTTTATTCATGCGAAGCAGCGCTATCAGAAACAAGATACGATCTCCCATATATCTCCTGACACGTCCCATGAGAGGGAGAGACTAAATTAAGAATAAAACGCAGCAGGGTTGTTACGCGCCACCTGCCAAGAGCCAAGGTACGGTGGTTAATTTCCAGAAGATGAGATAAGCTTGTAACGTTGCGTAGACTATTATGCGAATCTAATCTGCTATGGATTTATATGCATGTATCATGGAACACATGGTTTAATACGTGTCTCCTCTAATTGGCTGACAGCAATACCTAGTTTGATTGCTACTGATACTACAACTCGTGATGATAAGTCAGTGTGTAGCCACCATAGCAGCACAGCCACTGGTAATTATTAAGCGCGTTAATTATTTCGGTGGATGAGATCGATCGGAGTTGGGGCAAAGAAGCAGTCAAAGTCAAGCGCCATCGGCATCAATCTATTAACTTCTTTTGTTCAGTGCATTATGACATGCGGTGCTTCCTAGAGCGAGGGTTAGGGCTACTATTTGGTTTTTGTTTTTGGAGGCAATATAGATGTGATAGATACTAATATACTGCCTACATTAATACGTATGTTGTATACTGATTTAACTCGAATTACGATGTTGAAGTTGTATGGCACGTACGCCGGTTTAATCATCGTACGTTGTTTTCGGTGGCGAGGTGTTTTTTGGGTGCGAGAGAATTTGAATGTTTAGCGAGAATGAGTAGTGAAGGTGAAAAATGAATGGAAGAAAATATGAAAGATGGAATTCAGCATAAATTTATGATAATTAAGTCTAATCTTACTGAAAGGAAGAAAAAGACCCTAAAGAAGAAGAAATCTTTCCCTTCACGTATTTAGTAAGTGCTTGATCAAAAAGTATATACTTTTTGGGTGTAATTGAGACCCGAGCTTCATCTCCCTCTAAATTCTATAAGTTTTTTCGTCTCAAACACTACATATATATACCAATCACCAATCTTTTCTTTTACGCTTACATTATTATAAATCACAAGCAATAATGTTATCTTAAATTTTTCGGTTACTTTTATAGAGATGTCAAACATTACGTTTAAAATTCTCCATCCCTAAATATTGACAAATTAAGGAGTATGATTTATTTCTTGATTATTCACTTTGCAAACTGAACGATATGCCTACTATAAGTGCAACATCTAGGTAAAAAAGCACAGTAAAAGTCGGGTGGGTCAAAATAATTTTCTTATCCGGCGAATTGTAAGGGCTAAACCCTAGCCATGCAGGCAAATAATTGAGAGTGTGAGCCTGTGAGGTGTGAACTGTGACCATAGACTATCTGACTAAGGAGTATGAAAGCGAGGGAGTAGTGTTTGGTGGAGCAGTCAAGTCTTGAGCATCAATTTCATGCACATAATATGTTGGTGGCTACTTAAATGATCGAGGCCGTATTATTGCGTGTTGACTGTATTCCATCAATTTCTTCAATGTGTAAATTATGGTTTGGACTCCTTCTCGTTCTTGGTCAAAAGTATATCTAGGGTTTTCATTGGTATTATCCAAAATCGTCAAGAACTTTTTTACCAAGAAAATTAATTAATGGTACGAATAGCAGTTTTAAATCATCGATATGGACTTGCATAGAGACAAATGAGTGCTGCTGCCTAGCTTTAGTGAATTTTTCTTTCTTTCTTTCTTTCTTTTCTCCAGTAAAGCATGTTGAATATAATAGAACGAGTTCTCTTTAGAATCTAATGTCTGCGCTCCTATTTTCAGTCTTTATTTGAATTTTAGAGACAAAATTCTGAGTTCTCTGTGGTTTTAATCATCATGAATGAGAGAGGTTGTTGGGGGAGAGTTGAGATGGGAAAAGAAAAATAACTAAACTGAAAATGAGAGGTTTGGTATGAATTGCTCGACAACCGAGAGCAAAAGTATTGACTTTACCGATTCTTGCCTACCATACAAGTATATTTTTGTCATTAACGTGAGCTGCACTCTGAGTCAACACTAGGCAGGAAAGAATGAAAAACGAAAAGCACAACTGCGGATGATATGTCGACTAGGATTTGAGCATGGAGGCTCGAGATAGATATATGGAGTGTTGCCTTTTCCAGTTGGTTAATTACTCGCACCTGGAACTTCAGATCTACGTTTATATTTGTTAGAAATTTAATAATTGATTATTAAATATTAAATGTTATTTGAATGGAAATTATAAAAAGATACATTTCCTGCAATTGTCATTAGAGAGTTACATATAAGATATCTGTTGAAGGAGTCCTACTGAACTAAGACAATGTTCTATTATGAAACAATGCGTTTGTTGCTTCAAATCAACAGATACGTTCATTCATGAAGAGTTGTCTCACTCCTATAAAACAAGCATCAATTCAATCTATCTGTAATCATTGATTCATTTTGGAATTCCTTTCCATCAAAAGTTTATTCTGAAATCATTCTAGCATACAAGAGAGTATCACACAATTTGTGTTCATCCGTTTTCTAGACTGCTGTGCTTCTTCTAGAAAAAGTTTGATCGTTGAATTCCTGGATGACGTTTGCCAATTCCAATTACCCTTCAAGAAAGAACTAAGTTCTAGCCTCGATTATTATCAAAAAAAATGTTTGTCTTAACTTTCTATTTGTTCTTCTACGTGATTTGATAAATATAATTACAACAATATTTCTTTTTAATTTTTCCAACAATATTTAGCCCTTTGAAGCATTTCATTGCTTATCATGCGCTTTCTGGGTGTTGAGAATGTATTTGCATTTGACGGAGGGCATGGGATACCAGTAAAAGAAGGTAACCCAAAATTTGGTTCGCTTGCGGCTGCCATTTTCATTCATTAATCATGAATGTATCAAATCAGGATGTGATTTGCTTGACTAGATCTGAAGTTATCTATTTGTTTTTGCAAGTGATCGATTAATTAGCGATACAACTAAGGTTCCAATGTCGTAGTCTGTGAGATGATAGAACGATAAGGCGTTGGTGACTTGGGCCGACATATTTTCCATAGCGGGCAACCATCTAATCGACAGTTAAGTTTTGGGTTCAGTACTAACAAAAGTTGGAGGAATAATCTTGATGAATGTAAGGACTACAATGGGAATTGGGGAAAAAGTTAAAGAACTCGTGTATACCTATGAACTTAGGGGAATAAGCAAAAATCAATATATACAAAATGATATTGAGTTGCTCAATCCAAATTAGGGTTGTGTAAAATTCGGTCCCAACCAACAATAGTACCCTAAATCAACCAAATTTTTTGAGTTGGTTCAACTTGTTGGATTAGTTGATTTATTATTATAACCTTCACATATTATAGTCATTCGAATAGTATATCTATACTATTATTAAGAGAACCCAATTTGTTAGCCAAAGCGGGTGCGAATTTACGTAAATATTCTTAGACTATAGGTTAATTTAAAATACATTTTAATATATGAGAGGTGTTATGGTAAATAGCAAAATATAAATATAAATAAAAATTCAGAAAATACTATTATTTAGAGAACCCAGTTTGTTAGCCAAAGTGGGTGCGAATTTACGTAAATATTCTTAGACTATAGGTTAATTTAAAATACTTTTTAATATATGAGAGGTGTTATGGTAAATAGAAAAATATAAATATAAATATAAATTCAGAAGAAAAAAAAGGAAAATTCATCCCACTTTCTACAGATATAACTTCCTACATCTTATAGTTGTAACTTCTTACTTTTTTTCGTCCAAAAAATAAAAATAAGAGTAAAACTGTTTAACACATGCATTGCATGTGTCAATAAAGACTAGTAACAAAATAAAAGAACTTTAGCTATATGCTAGAAACATAGCTTCACTATTTCTTTCTTTTCTACATTTCGTTTTCACATCCAACGTTAGAACTAGGGGCGGATCCAGGAATGAAAACCTGGTGGGGCTAGAACTTCTTAACCAAAAAAATAATAATAATAAAATAAAATATGGGTGATAGAAATTGATTAATTGATTAACACCTTGCCTACAAAGAACTCTTGCAAGTCGCAACAGACCACAGACTTCATGTATAAGAACCCAAGCATGAATAAGAGAAAAAACCAAACAAAAGCATGAGTTAGAAGGAAAACACGTCCTTTGTTGATTATCATATAAACAAAAAGACTCAATTTTGTTCCTTAGATCTAAAGCTACTACAAAAGATTCAGCTTTTATTAATCACTATACCCAAAAAAAAAAAAAAAACACATTTATAATCAAACACAAGATGTGGAAGCAAAGCTGCTATGTGTCTCCATTGGCGCTATAAAACGCTTGTCCTTAATTTCTAGCTCTTTAATTGATAAACGTGTTAATTAAAACTAGTTCTATAACATCACCTGACAAGTTGCTAATTGGGAAAATGATCATTTACCTAATTTTGAGGTTAATTAACCTCGACTTACCCAAACACTCTAAGAGATTGCCCACTTACCCAAACACTCTAAGAGATTATTTCCCTATTACATAATTAAGTTTTTTTTTATTCATTTTTATTTATTTTTGGGACAATTTTGCTCTCTCCTTCTTTGTCACTTAGAGAAAGAAGTCATTGAAGACCTTGCTTGACTCCGGTGGGGACTATGGCGACCGGTGACAGGACTCCGGCGACCGGTGATCCGAATCCTGCAACCGATGACCTGAATCCGGCTACCTGACTGGTGACCAGATTCCTGCGTCTGAATTTAATGCCCCCTAATAATACCTAGTAACCATATTATTGCCCCCAATAAACATATTATTGCCCCCAATAACAAGTTCATTGGGGATCAATAATTAGTGAAAAATGAACATGTTTTTAATTTTGAATGTTTTAGTGGTTTATCTAAATAAATAATCTTATTATTGTCCCCCAATAATCTTATTATTGCCCTAATAAACATTTTATTGCCCCTAGTAATATTATTATTGCCTCCCAATAATTTTATTATTGCCAACCAAATTATAATAAAAAAAAAAGGAAAATGTCTTTTTTCTCAGTGAGTGACAAATCTGGCTCTCTCACTTTCAGATTAAAAATGTTATAAGTGCATGATCAAGTTACTTGTTTTAATAATTAGTGACAAGTCTCACTCTCTGGCTCTTTTGCTGGAGATTGTTGTGGTACCGGGAGAGTTGCAATACGCCAACACCGAGAGCTAGTGCCTGTCGTTGTCGCTACCAGGAGATGGGAATGGGTGCCCAGATCAATCCTTGTTGTGGGCTCTTCAATGAGAGAGAGAGAGAGAGAGAGAGAGAGAGAGAGATGCTGGGATGCAGCTGCTAGAGATGATGAGGTTAATGGTGAGAAGTTGTTGAGAGGAAGAATGGTGCCAAGATGCAAAATGGTTGTTGGGGAAGTGAGGCATGGGTATCAAGGGAGGACTCAGGTGCCCAAATTAATGGTGGGTGTTTGTCTCAAATTATCAAATTGAAGGGATGGTGCTAGTGATCGTCATTGGAACTAATCAAATGGCGCCAGCGACATCGTGTTGGCGCGTGATTTTATTTCTGGCCATTGCCGGACGATTTGGAGAATGAGTTTTGCTTGTTTGAGGAGTGTGATCACGATTAAGGCAGTGGTGAGTCGTAAAAAGTGATCGAAGTCTCTAGACCAAGGAGAGAGAAAAACTGAGATCTTGTTTCTCTCTCTTCAAACATGAACCCAGAACGTCAAGCTTGTCGGTGCGTGAATCTGCTTCCGGGGAGTCGTCGGACTTGATAAAGGCCGATTTTGAGTCGCCAGAGATTGGTGGATGCCCTGGTGGTGGAGGTGAGGCGCGGTGATGACCGGAAGTTGGTGGTGGAGGTGAGGTGCGGTGATGACAGGAAGTTGGTGGTGGAGGAGAGAGAGAGAGAGAGAGAGTCTAAAAGGAGTATGAGGGGAGTACTTTGTTAATTAAAATGAGGGCAAAATTGTCATTGATGTTGCTAATTCTATCCAACTCCATTCTCAGTTTGGAATTGGGCTTGTGTCTTTTTCTTTGCTCCATATCAATCATTTTCCTTTATTCAAAAATAGGATGATATATAATATTAAGCAAGGGCCGCTACAAATGCATTAGAATATAAATTTTATGGCAGAGTTGAAATTATAATTGATTGGTGTATACTTTTAACAAAGCCTCCTTTGCCTGCCAAGGAAAAAAAATTACTTTTAACAAAGCTTCAAGCTTGGTTTTGATATCAGCAGAAATTGAAGAAATACAGTTTAACTGGGTCATAAACATGAATGCCAACAACCCAGAGGTTTAATTAAGAATTCAATCAAAGCTTGAGCCAAATAGGGAAGAAAAAGCTTTAAAGACCAATCGGAGGAGAGTGGGTTCTTGGACAGTATGACGGAGAGTCAGAGAAAAGTGGAGTCGTGGATAGACCGAATCTGCTGCATTCCTGCACCCGTTAATAGACGATGAGAATGGAGTCGTGGATAGTATGGCGGAGTACGTAGCTGAAGGGAGTAAAGACCGATCTCCAATTCTGGGTGGGGCTTCAACAACGAAACAAAAGTAATTTCATATATAGTATATGTAGGTAAATTTTTTTTCCCAAAATTCTTGAGCCCTACCTATCCTTGCTTGGATCCGCCCCTGGTTAGAACTCATAACACCATATGGCCTCTATGTAATATTTCTTTTATGAGTGAAAGTTCTTGTTTGAAAAAAAAACCTCATAACACCATTTCCGTATTTGTTTCACTTGCAAATATATCTCCCTAAATTGGTTGTATCTACAACTCAATTACTATTTTTGTCTCACCATTTTTCAGTTTGGTTCTATAGATACAAATAAGGGCCAACGGAGCACAACACTAATTTTCAATTTTTATATATTCCATGGGCACAAAAATGTCCAACAACCAAAAACCAAAAACTTAAATAATAACTTCTCGAAACTTGGATGTTTGGGTATTCTGGAATCACCGTCAGAGCCTCCCAGTTCTTGTTGGTTATATCTTCCTCTGCGGTGGTGCAGGCGACGCTGCTGCGTCTTCATCCTCGCTGTTTCCCTGTTTGGGTGGTTACGAGTTTGGGCTCACCTAGTTTGGGTCTTTGGAGTCTGTTTTAGTTCTTTTAGTCGGCAATATATGACCCTTTGTTTGGATCTAGCGTTGTATTAAGTTTGTTCTTTTAATGAAACTTTGTTTCCTGCCAAAAAAAAAAAAAAACTTGGAGCAACCGGCGTTGCTAGTGGCAAATTTCATCACAAGGAGACAATAAAAGTGAAGAAATTTTGGTCCAAACGTCGACGGCAAACCTACGCCTTAAAACGACCTAAATCAACATAATCTGATTAAGACCACTCCCCCCCTAAACATGGCACCGCTGAAATGGTAAAACCGGCAAAACAACCAAAAAAGCAAAATAAAGAAACCCCCAACTGAAAAGAACGCGGTGCCACGTGGCGCGACGTGGACGAAAGCAGTCAGCCGCCGCCAAAAAGGTCCATATGTTCCCACTACGTCCTGGTTTGAACTTTCCGGCCCTCCAAAACCAGAAAAAGGTCACTTTCCCAGCGAATATAATAAACCCTAAAAAAAAAAAAAAATGAAAAAAGACTACAACAACTTTGTTTCAGTCCAAGCTCGAATCGTTGAAACCCAAATGGGTCTTCGTCCCCTTCTTCTTCTTCTTCTTAATCCCTCAATTTCGCACACCCTTCTTCACTCTCGACCTCTCCGACCCGCAACTTGGTCCGATTAACCGGATCCGAAACCCGAGATCCATCATGGCCCTCAGCGTGTACCAGCGCGACCCGCAGTGGGCGGCCAAGAAGGCCGTCGCGGCAATCGGGTCGGGTTACGATTTCTGCAACGATCTCCGGTTCACTTCTTGCAAGTCCGTACTGATCGAGTTGGATCCGACCCGGACCCGGCACCTCGTCATCCCCGGCGGCCCCGTCGTGCCTGACGTGTCCACCTCCATCAAGTGCGATAAGGGCGAGCGCACCAAGTTCCGCTCCGACGTCGTTTCGTTCAATCAGGTAGTTTTTTTTTTTTTTGGCGGGAAGTGGTTTCTGGGTTTTGTTAAATGAATTGAAGAATTGGGAATGGAAATTAGTGATATTTGGTGAGGTGGGCTTTGTTTGTTTTTACTATTTCTGGGGTTTTTTTTTTTTCCTTCATGTGATTGTGAATGAAATTGTGCTCGAGGTAGTGGCATTCTTGTGATTTTGGTAGAAATTGTGCCCTTTTGATGATGGAATAGTTCAAGCTTGAATAATTTTACAAGGAAATAGAAATTTGAAGTCTTTGCCTTGAGGACTATTTGATTGATCAGAAGTGTTTATTGTAATTAGAATGCTGGTTTTGAATGATGGGGTTAATAGTGGTTATGAGGAGCCTTTATATTTAAGTTTTTCTGTTTTGTTGCATTGCAGATGTCAGAGCAGTACAATAAGGAACTTTCTTTATCGGGGAAAATTCCGTCCGGCTTGTTTAATGCTATGTTTAACTACACCAGCTGCTGGCAGAAGGATGCAGCGCCCACGAAATGTCTTGCCTTTGACGGTTGGTTGATAACTCTGTATAACATTGAGTTAGCGAGATCCCAATTGACCCTATCGGAGCAAGTGAAACAAGACGTGCCTTCTGTTTGGGACCCTGCTGGCCTTGCCGCGTAAGTTTTCTTTAGTGGAAAGCTTGAGTTTTTGTCACTGTTGGCATGCCGGTCGAATGTGGGAGCTGGTGGACTTTGAATGTAGAGCAAAGCCATTAGGGTCTTTGATGCAATTTTGTTCTATGTTTTCCGTTGTCGGATGCACACCAAAGTTTTGCAGAGTTTGACAGTTGAAGTAGAACCAAATCTCACAAACAAGTATAAATACCTTATATAAATTGAAAGAAACTTGTCTAATGTGATTAAGACTTTATTGAAATAAGCACTCCAGGCACATGTATAGCTTCACATATATATGAGACATGAAAGTATGGGAGTAAATTCAGAATATATATAAAACCCTTGCTGAAGAGTTAATTTCGCTAGAATTTTCATATCTACGATATATATTTTGTGTCTATCTGCACAGAGCCACAGATTAAAGAGTGGAAAATTGTCAAGTACTAGCAAAATGTATAACAGTTCAGGAATCTTCATCTGGTAGGAGTTGTGACCGGTGTACTTCATGATCTGATTTTTATGCTAATATATAACTGCTGTGTATGACAATGTAGTGGAGAGTGAGGTGAAAAATCATGCTTAAATTGTCTCTACGCTTTCCCTTGTTCTCTAGTAATTTGTCAAAACCCTTTGTTGGTGATCATAACCTGCGATTGAATTCAAGTCTTTATGACCAGTTGCTGGATTTATGTATTTTTAATCATTCCCATTGTTCAATTTTTCCAGGTTCATTGAAAAGTATGGTACTCACATTGTTGTTGGGGTGAAGATGGGTGGAAAGGATATAGTTCACGTAAAGCAGTTACAAAACTCAAAACTTGACCCTGCTGAACTGCAGAAATTGTTAAAGCAATTAGCTGAAGAGAGATTTTCTGATAATGCAAATGAATCTTCTATATCAAATACTGCTGATCTATTAGGAAAAATGAGGGTAAGCAGTATTTTAAGATTGCAACGTCAATTTTACTATTGAGATTTCTATAATTGTTAAGCACATGGATCGTAAGATTCATGAATTGGTGCTATTGAGAATGAAGGTAGAGATCACTACTAAATGACAGGAGATTTTCTGATTAAGAAAAGTCCGTAACAGTCTTTTGCATACATGTGTTTGTAAAATATTCACAGTTGGTCTATACCCTTAAAACTAGTTCTGGGTATAGCAGTTAAATAAATTTGGAATTTCTATTACCCTGCCTGATCCCTTTTAGTTTTTATACATTGATGAGTTAACATATTTTTACTTTAATATCTATGTCCATTGTTTCAGGATGACCATCCTGTTCACTGGGATATTCAGAGAACATTAGCATCCTCAGTAAGGCAACCCATCATCACTCACTCAAGGAATGATGTAAGCGGCCTTTTGGTTTCCCATATAACCCTTGTTACACACCAATTTGTATGGTCTGAAGTTTATCCTATATTTTCTCATGTAATGCAGGATATTGTTACCATTAGTGTTCGAAGGGGAGGTGTTGATGTTGGTCAAAGTCATAACCAATGGCTTTCGACTATATCACAGGCGCCTGATGTCATATCAATGTCCTTTGTGCCCATAACATCACTTTTGGGTGGTGTTCAAGGCAATGGATTTCTTAGCCATGCAGTAAATCTGTACCTTAGATGTGAGTTTTCTTACTCTAAGCTTGCTGTCCTTGTGGCTGAATGTCCAAGTCATCTGCATTATTTATCTGTATAAAGTCAATAATATTTTATCTCGATGGTAAACCTTCCAGACAAACCACCAATAGAGGAGCTTCAACAATTCTTAGAATTTCAATTACCACGGCAATGGGCTCCAGTATATGCTGATCTGCCTCTTGGTCTAAGGCGGAGAAGACATGCATCCCCATCACTTCAGTTCAGTTTTATGGGCCCCAAGCTATACGTTAACACTATGAAGGTAACATCTTGTGCTGTAACATAATGGCATGCTAATTTCCGATCACCTTTTGGAGGTCCCTTGTCTTGGAAGACTTTCATTGTTTATATTAAGTGAAGAAGTGCTGTGATTGTGTGAATAAGTTGATGGATGCAGTTATTACTTACCATTTCTCTGTAGTTCATTGTAATAATTTTCGTTGATCTGTATGCTCCAGCATATTGCTGCATGTACTAGTTTCTCATTACATTGTGGTTTCTAATTTCATAATTTTCAGGTTGATTCCGTAAATCGACCGGTTACAGGAATCCGTTTGTACCTTGAAGGTAAAAAAGGTGACCATATGGCAATCCATCTTCAGCATCTTACGAGTCTTCCCAGTTCCTTCCAAGTCTCAACTGATCACAATTATGAGCCCATTGACGAGCCAGAGGAACGAGGCTACTTTGAACCTGTCAAGTGGAGCATATTTTCACATGTATGCACTGCCCCAGTACAGTATAATGGTGCCTGCATCAATGACTCTGCTTCTATTGTGACAAAGGCCTGGTTTGAAGTCAAGGCTATTGGAATGAGGAAAGTTTTGTTCCTGAGGCTTGGATTTTCTACTGTGGCATCTGCAAGGATCCGAAGATCAGAATGGGAAGGCTCAAGCTCATCACGTAAGTCAGGATTCATCTCAACCTTGATCAGCACAAGGCTTAGTGCTGCGCTCAATCCACCTGTGGCAGCACCACCAAAAGTGGATTTGAATTCAGCAGTGTATCCTGGTGGCCCACCTTTACCTTCCAAGGCACCAAAAATGGCGACGTTTGTAGATACCAAGGAAATGTTGAGAGGTCCTGAGGACACCCCAGGATATTGGATGGTTACCGGAGCCAAGCTTTGTGTAGAGGGTGGTAGAATCTCAGTCAAAGTGAAGTATTCATTGCTGACAATTATGTTAGAAGACTCGATGATGTTTTAGTATAAGAAATCCAATGAACAAACACTTATTTTTTGCTGTAAATGTTACATGTACATTATCCATTCTTCAATAGGTTTAAACAGATTGATCAAGGCTTTCGCCATCTTGATTTGGCGATGTTGATTGTTCTGGGAACTATACGAAGTCATGGTTATGTCCACAATTGGATAGCCTGAAGGCATTGAATACTTTTGGATCAGTGAAGCTTGTTTAGTCTTTATTTCTATAGATGTTAGGAACTCAGGAAACAAATAACTGTTTCTTTTCCAGAAGAAAAAACAACTTCATACATTAAAATTTAACAGATACGGTACATCAAATGGGATACAAAATTTTGGTTTGGGATAACAGGGAAAATGATAGATACCTCTTCTCCGGTACAAATTACCAGTAATCCCCACAAGAGCATGAGCCATTTTTGAAATGATGAATCTATTGACGTCCCTCACGAATATCTCCCGCGAGACAATTTTACAGATGAACTTGAATACAGTATGGCAATCTACACACACTTAAATTCTTCTTCACACTAATGGGAGATCCAGGCGGAGTGACAATCAATGCAAAAGCCACTGCAAGCTTCTCACATGTGGTATCGCCAAAGTCACTCGTTCTCGCTTTGTTCCACATCATGGAGGCCAATCTCCACCATTGGAACATAGACAGGTATACGGTCAAGCAGCTCATCAAGTTCCATATCTCTCTAGTTCTTGAATGACTTCTATCTCCTAAGTGTGTACCTTGTCTTGGACCTCAATCCAACTCATCCCACGTTCCTTCTTTACCTGGTTATCTTTCATAAGTCTTCTCATTTTCGCTACCTTTGTCCTAAATGCCAGCTGCTGTGTAAATCAGTAAACGTTTGCAAGAAGTATATAGGTATAGAATTAGGAGAACTTCTAGAGTCCATCAAGAAAAAAACTTAGGAAGTCAATATAAAGGTCGACTAGTTCGATATAGAGTAGATTAATCCCATAGTTTATCATAAATGGAGCTAATCTATCTCTCAAATCAAATTAACATGTATAGAAGCGAGGTAAGGGCCAAATCATTGCCGTTTCTTGAATTTATTAATAATCAAATATGGAATACAGTATTACAGATGATAGGGAGAACTAGGTCAGTACCTTGATAAAGAAAAGATACATATATAACCTAGGGCATGCCAATGGAAATACAAAAAACTAGACAATACAATTCAAATGGTTTGAAGTATAGGATCTTCCAATACAATAAAAATGAAATACCATAAGAAAAACCAAATAAAACACTAAAAATCTGTATAGAGTGATAGAATATAAGTCACGTCCATAGAGACCCACAAGAAAATTAAGCAAAGAAAGCCACCTTTGTAGCAACATAGTTAGCAAGCTTGTCCACCAAGGAATCTCCTTCCTTGCATATATGAGAGACACGAAAATGGATTTGAAAGAACATAGTGGAAACAATTAAACCAAGCCGCCATCAACCTCCAAGGAATTAAATGAGGTGACTTGGATGTAACACAAGTACGAAATCAGTTCCAAGCCAAATGTAAGCCCTACCAATAACGGCTAAAATGTCAGCATGTATGGCAGGGGACTATTACATTGTGTGCAAAAGCTCCTCTGAACAAGCCTTCTGAATCCCTGAATATACCTCCAAAGCCCTCGTTCCTGTATCGCTGAAAGAGCTGGCCATCTGAATTTACCATCCCATCCCTAATCCAAAAACCATATAAGAAATTTAAGTGAAGAGATCAATTTAAGACAAGGAACAAAAGATGAATAAGTAGTAGATTGTTACCTAACCATCAGCAGATGTTGTAGATGAATGAGTAGTGTTGTCTTCGTGATGGGAAGCATCGACCGAAAAGGAACGGGGGACCGAAAAGAAGTAGTCCCAAGCGGAAGATCTAGAGGAAAGGGAAGGGGAGGGGACATAAGTAGTCCCAAGCGGAACTTGCGGAAGGAAAAGGGGAGGGGGAGGGGGAAGGGGAATGGGAGGGGAACTTGAGCTACAATCCACCGGAGTGTTGTTGTTGACACCTCCAATCATTATCTTTGTGACATGAGCAATTTTGAACCAATCTATACCTCCGTGCCTGTTGCATCTTTCCATCAATCGAGGACACCCACTGATCTTCAATTCTCTCAATGTTGTGAGGGAATGCATCCCCTCTGGCAAAGCTGGCACTTGGGGGCAGTTTTCAATCACTAGCTTTTCAAGCAACTTGAAGCTTTGCAGCCACTCCGGAAGTGCAATGAGATTCTGACAGTTTGCAATACATATGTTTTGTAGAGTACTTGCACACTCTTTAAGCCAAAGGGGAAAGTTCTTCAACTTTGATTTCAAGATCCAGAATGATCTTAGACCTCGAACGCATTCTTCAAGACTCAACAGATCAAGCTTCTCACAGTCAGAGATGATTAAAGTCTCTAATGCAGTTGAATATTTCATGTTATGCGGCAAAGACCTCAGAACTGGACATTCCTCAATAATGAACATTTTGAGGTGAGTGAGGCGGGGCAACCCTTCCAAAGAAAGAAGGTTTCGGCATGCAACAACATGTAAAATGCGAAGAGAAGTGAGACGATCGATTCCTGTTGGCAAACAAGTTTTCTTTGTAGTTAGTGCCAAGTACCTGAGGCTAATCAGGTTCCCTATGTCCTTGGGAAACTTCTCAAGCTCCTCACAATGTGAAAGCAATAAGGTTTGTAGATGCTGCAGCTTGCAAATGCAATCAGGAACCCTTTTTATGTGGCAATTGTATGATAGGTCCACATATCTCAAGTGACTCAAGTTACCAATGGAACTTGGCAACTCGTCGAAAGTTGAGCTACGCAGATCTAGCAACCGCAAATATTTGAATCTGGAAATGCATTTTTTTATGAAAGATCGACCAGTGATGCCAACCTTCTCTTCTGGAATGAGAATGGTTCTCACCTTGCCTAACTGGAGTATGAAATCAGGGACTTCCTCATTGTCAGACAAGTCCTTTGTATATATTGACAGGTGCCGGACCCTATCAAAAGAACCAGATTGATGAAAATTGACAGATGAGTACTCTACCTGTGCCACCAAGATGGCTAAATCATGAATTAAATCATGCATCTTAAACCTCATACAAAAGAAATCATCTTCTTCAATGTGAAAGAAAGATCTAGAACATAGCTGCCTCATGTAATCTAGGCCAATCTCTTCAAAATCTTGTTCATTTCTGGTAGAGGAGTGAAGGAAGCCTTGTGCCATCCACATTGTGATGATCTCGACGCTGTCAAATTCATAATCCTTAGGGAAAAGTGAGCAAAAGGCAAAACAAGGTTTTAAGTAGAGTGGTAGTGCATCATAGCTTAGTTTCAATGCAGGTAGAATACCGTCTTCTCTTTGCTCTAATTTCCATATATCATTATCTCTTACATGCAACCAGTCACGTAGTTCCCTTTTCAAATAGAGCATGCCCCCTAGAGTGGTCACAGCCAGAGGAACCCCTCCACACTTCTTCACAATATTGTTTGCAACTTCCATCAAGTGAGGAAAGTTTTTTTCTTCTTCTTTCCTAAATGCCCTTTCTACAAACAAAGACATACAATCCTCGTGAGAAAGACCTTCTAAAGGGTGCTGGTAATCCACAGATCCCAAAAGCGAAACAACGGACATATTGCGTGTTGTTACAATGATTTTACTACCCCGAGCACCAATATTTAGTAAAGCTTTCAATTCAATCCACTTCGTAATTGATATCCCCATCGGCTCCTTATCCCAAACATCATCTAACACTAACAAAAATTTTATGTCTTTCAATTCATTTTGCAACTTAATAGCCAGATTTTCAAAACTATCCTCTTCACATTTTTGGTTAGTTGCAGAACCAATAATTTTACGCACCAATGACTTATTATCAAAATCATAAGAAACACACACCCACATCCTCAAGTCAAAGTTTCTCACCACCGCGGAATCATTATACACCAATTTAGCAAGTGTAGTCTTTCCCAGACCTCCTAATCCAGCAATAGAAATAACAGAAACATTTTGATCTGCATGGTCAGTGTCCTTCAAGAGATGAATGATAATATTTTCTTTATCATTATCTCTCCCAATAACATCCGACACTTGCACAAAAGAATAGGTCTCCCTGTTCATGTGCAGACCATGCCACTCTCCGGCTCTTTCTTTAAGATGAAACTGATCTTTGGCAGCTGCAATTTCATTCAATCTTGCTCTAATCTGTTTGATTTTATGACCAGTATAGATTGGAAACACGAGTGAATTCCAACGTGAAAAAAGATGGCATACCTTTCCGGCCACGCTTCCACGGATAAGCACTTGCATCCGCAACTGTTTGAATGCAAAGTCATCGAGCTCATCATCAATATCGTAGCAAACATCTTTGAGCTTTCCCAACCACTCAGTGAGTATGCGGTTGTTCATCTGCTTTTCCTCCGCATCCAGGAGCAGTAAAGTGATGCTTGATAAAGTCTCCTCAAGCTTGTTCAGCTCAACTTTGACACTCAATGCGATGTGAATTTCTTCGTAAGCACGGGAAGCTAGCTTTTCGAAGACGATCTGTGCTATGTTTGAGGCAAAAGACTCCATTATTCTGGAGGAAGAAAGGAAGTTCTATTATGTATGGTAATTCCTTTATATTATCAGCAAATGAAAAGAAAAATTAAAGCATTATCTTTTTGTTTTTCTTTCTTTTCTAGCAATAAATAAGTCACTAAAGCATTATATCTTTTCTTTCTTCTTTTAGAAAATAAGTGAGGCATTATCAAACACGAAGGATTTACTGCCAATAATTATGCATGGTTGTTTGATTCCAGAGAGGCTGTTAGAGTAGTCGACAGCTGTGGCCTTACAAAAGAAATGATAATTTTTATTCATACTGTGTGTCGAGGAGAATTCCTCCGTGTAAAATGGAGCGTCAAAGAAGCCTCCTATGTGTACTATTACACTTGAACAGGCCTACCACGTTAGAATCACAATCAAACATAAATAATGCATTGAATACTTGTGGACCAGTGAAGCTTGTTTAGTCTTTATTTTTGGAGATGTTAGGAAACAAATTCATTTTTCTTTTCCAGAAGAAAAAACACTCTTTATTTATAAGTCAACAGTTCTATAGTAATGGGATACAAAATTTTGGTTTAGGATAATAGGGAAAATAATACCTCTTCTCCAGTATAAATCACCAGTAATCCCCACAAGAGCATGAGCCATCTTTGAAATGATGGAATCTATTGATGTCCCTCACGATTATCTCCCTCGAGACAATTTTACAGATGAACTTGAATGCAGTATGGCAATCTACACATACTCTTAAATTCTTCTTCACTCTAATGGGAGCTCCAGGCGGAGTGACAATCAATGCGAAAGCCACTGCAAGCTTCTCACTGTGGTATCGCAGAAGTCGCTCCTTCTCACTTGGTTCCACATCATGGAGGTCAATCTCCACCATTGGAACATAGCCAGCTTTATGCACAAGGTCAAGCAGCTCATCAAGTTTTGCATATATCTCCGTGCTTCTTGAATGACTTCTATCTCCTACAATAAAGGTGTGTACCTTGTCTTGGACCTCAATCCAACTCATTCCAGGTTCCTTCTTTACCTGGTTATTTTTCATAAGTCTTCTCATTTTTGCTACCTTGTCCCACATGCCAGCTGCTGCATAAATGTTTGCAAGAAGTACATGGGTACCGGATTTCTCAGGCTCCAGAACTAAGAGCATATCAGCAGCACGTTCACCAAGATCAACATTTTTATGGATTCTTGCAGCACCAAGAAGGGACCCCCAAACTGAGGCGTTTGCTTGAAATGGCATTGTGTTGACAAGCTCCATTGCCTCGTTTATCTTTCCTGCTCTGCCAAGAAGATCAATCATGCAGGCAAAATGCTCCTCCCTTGGCACAACTCCAAACAACTCTTTCATTGACTCAAAATATTTTCTGGCTTCAGTTACCAAACCTGCATGATTGCATGCACAGAGGACACTCACTAAAGTAATATGATTGGGGCAAATACCATCTCTGAGCATTTGATTGAACATATTGAGGGCCTCTTTTCCATGTCCGTGTTGAGCAAGTCCACCAATCATTGCAGACCATGAAACTATTCCTCTCTCAGGTACCTCAGAGAAAGCACGACCTGCATCATCTATGCTTCCACATTTTGCATACATATTAACAAGGGAATTTCCGGCAAAAGCATCAGACAAAAATCCAAACTTCAGAATATGAACATGAATCTGCTTCCCTTGCTCATATGCCGACAAATTTGCACAAGCATTCAGAAGAGAACTGCATACAAATGAATCAGGCTTGTTCCCCTTCATTAGCATTTGCACATAGAGTTTAAGAGCTTCTTCGCCTTGTTCATATTGCGCATAGGCAGTGATCATTGATGTGAAAGCCACCAAATCTTCAGTTTTGCATTCTTCAAAAATTCTTACTGCATTTTCTACTTGGCCACATTTTCCATATGTATCAAGAAGGCTATTTATAACATACATGTCAGACTGAAAACCTATTTTGATTGAAAGAGCGTGAACTTGTTCACAAACTTTTACTGCCTGCAAGCTCGCAGTGGATTTGAGGACTGTAGACAAAGTAGTCTCATTGAATCCTATTCCTTCCCTATGCATTTCAGGAAAGAGGGTTACAGCTTCTCTGTCTTCAGCCATCTGTGAATGACCAGAGATAACAGCGTTCCATGCAATCATGTCTTTCTTTGGCATCATATTAAAAAGCACCCTTGCATCAGTCATCATCTCACACTTGCAATACATATCTATCAGTCCAACTTTGACATATGAATCTGATTCTGTATCCATCCTTATCAAGAAAGAGTGCAACTGCCTACCCAATTTCTCGAAACCCATGCCAGCACAAGCTTTAAGCGCACTTGATAATGTAAACATATTAGGACGGATTCCTGACCCTCTCAGTTGCCTGAACAATTTGAGCGCCCGACCATGGCAGTTGTGAAGAACACAACCAGCAATAACAGCATTCCAGGATACAATATCTGGTTGTGCAATTTTCTCAAAAACTGAAATTGCATCTTCAAGACCTTTGGCTTTTGCATACATGTCAACAAGCGCATTGGCTGAGAAAGAATCAGAATCATACCCAAGCTTAACTATATATCCATGAATTTTCCTTCCTCTTCTACCATCCCCCAATCCAGTACAAGCATTTATTATACTAGACAGACTATACTCATTAGGCCTTATTCCACTCACAACCATTTCCTCAAACAAATCCATTGCCTCCCCAAAGAAATCACTCTGCACATAACACGAAAACAACGCATTCCACGAAACAACATTCCTCTCCGGAATTGCATCAAACAGCCTCCTGGAATCCCCAAACTCCCCACATTTCGAATACATAACAACCAGAGTATTAGCAACAAACTCATCGGACTCAAACCCGGTAACCAACACCACCCCATGAACCTGCTTTCCCAGCCTCAAATCTTTAGAACTAGAGCAAGCCTTGAGCACACTTGGGAATGTAAACTCATTACACTTGACCCCCAATCCATGCATCTCATGAAAAGCTGAAATTGCTTCTCTACCAAGCCCATTCTGGGCATACCCAGAAATCAAAGCAGACCAAGCAACCAAATCTGGTTCAGGACTTTCGTCGATCAGCTTCCGGGCATGCCCAAAAAACCTGCTTTTTGCGTAGAAATTGATCAAATGGTTCCGAAAGCTCGAGTCTTGGGACAACCCGAATCTGATTAAGTGGGCATGGACTTCCATGCCCACACGCACAGATTTGGAAGCAGCGCATTGCGACAATAGCTTAGAAAAGGAGATAGAATTGTGGGTTTCGAGTGAGCTTTGGATAGGGGTGGTTTGTGGGTGTATGGAGAATTGAGCTAAGGTTTGGATGTGTTTAGCAGAGTTTAGAAATTGGGTTGGGAGGGTTTTGGGTTTAAGGGGCAGGTAAAGTCGTTGGGGAAGACAAGGGTTTTGGAGGGAATGGAATAAGCTTAGCTTCATGGTCCATTTGAGCATTGACTAAACCTCCGTGGTTTTAACACCTATATAGGTAGAGAATTGCCATAACCGTCAAAGTATAGGTTACAAAGTACTTTTGTATTCACTCTAAAAAACAGTGCTTACTTTTGTATACCATGGGCCAATGTCGGGAATTTAACTCGAAGTTTCGTGAAATAAATTTTTAATTCATTGAGTGTATTTATTTAAAATTAAATTCATGATTTATTTTAATTTTAATTATTTTCTGTGATAGTTCTGATAGTTTCGAAGTTTTAATTTCATTAAGTTAGTCTTAATTTTTAAAGTTATCTTGTATACTCTCCTTTAAATTCTCATTATGTAAATCTATGATGAGTTTTGCAGTTGTCATTCCAAAAACCTTTCATTCATCCGGTCTCTCATATGAAAATTATGCTTGCCCAATTTGCAAAGCATTTGGGATCTGCGCTTCAATTCAGAATATTATGTTACAGTGTCACATCTTGAAAGTCTACCAAACACAAGCTTCTTAATTCGGGAGGTTGGAGAGAATGACCCTTCATCCTCGATCTACCAAACCTTTTTAGCTTGAGAAAGTTTGTTGAGTGCTTAATTTGGCTTTTACTCTTATAAGCCAAATAGTAAGGGCAACCTCCCTAGAGAATACTCAGAATAGCCATAGTAGCATTATTCTAGCCAAACATGTTTAACTTCGAAGTTGCAATATGATCGCACTAAACAAAGATTGGGCAATCTATGCAAAATATAACAGTTTGACAAACATATTCCAAAATGTGAAGCAACATGCATTATTATTGCGTTGCAGTAACAAAATTCACATTATTGGTTTAGCTAGCTCAATGAAAACTCCATTTTTTGGAGTTTTTTCTTATTTGGCTCTTACACTTTTAAGCTCCATTTTTTTGGAGCTTACCAGATGGTTGAGCTAACATAGTACTCAAGCTACCTAATTTCTAGAGCACTCGATCTATGATCGTTTCTTCTTAGCTTTGCCTTTCCTTTCTGGTCCATCTACCACCCAGCGAATCCCAGAAAGCTGAAACCAAAGACAACAACACATCCAGAAGTCAAAATATAAACAATCTCGAAAATATGGCATTCCACTACACATCAATTACTGCATGAACGCATAAAAAAAAATTACTGCATGGACAAAAAGAAAAAAAACACAGCACAATCAAAATGACCCTAAGGAGGGTTATGCACCAGCCTTAGAATCTCAGATAATACATACGACGTACTGAACAAAAGACTCACTCCCAAAATTGAAAATTTCCAATTCAGATACATGACAAAGGTTCAAAGCAGTAGTACTGAAGATCCGATCGATCTAACTAAAAGATGAGATTGATCACCTGATAGATCGAAATACAAAGTGTTGGGAAATAAGGTGGAAGACGAAGTTGGCTCCGTGAAGAAACATGACAACTCCTGTGCACCCCAACACAAATAGCTCCACCATCATCGATCTCGATCACGAATATCTTCAGAGATTGTTCAAAGGCAAGAGGTGTATGAAGGCTAGGGTTCTGAACAGCTAATTCAAAAGGCAAAAAGGGTAACAAAAGGAAGATATATATGAAGGGTTTTCAGAAGACTGGTGGATATAAACATTCCACCAGCAGGTAGCAAGGTTCTTGTTGGACCTTATTCAGATATTCTATACAGATCGCATTTTATTTAATGGTTCTATCCCATAAGTTAGGCTATTGGCTTGTTTTCGAGTATTTGACTTCTTCTACTTTGCGGAAGACAATGATAGGACGAGAGTTGGTGGGCGGTGAATGGGTAGTAGACTACTAGTTAGTTGGAGTACAACTACAGTCACTGATTAATGTGTTTTCTGAATACCATATATACTTTTTTGGTATAATTTCTTTCCATTTGTTCTATGCTTTTGGATGGAAATTGTAGACAAAGGATAGGTCTCATTTGTGATCGGTGCTTGTCGGTGAATTGACTAACAAGAAGAGTTAATTTTCACTTATGCAATTCATTTCCATCCGGCCAACACCATCTTGATTTTGCATCCGACCTCCACCTCGCCCATGGTGACAGCCATCACTGGGATTTTCTTGTGAACATTCCACAACATGGCATGTCACATGTTAAACTTCAAAATTATTTTTAATTGAATTTCTCCTATATTTGTATCTCACCATTAATAAAGAATTATTTTAAAGAGTTTCTCCAAGTGAAGAGTCGCAAAAATCTTGATTCAATTAGCTTTTCAGCGAAACCGAAACCTTCTAGGTTTCGCGTAGCAAGCGACGGCGCTCCAATCCTGTCTGCAACAGGGCGCTCCAGCGTTGCAAGTGGTAGAAGGACGAGGCTTCACCTCCTTCGTGTGTTTGCGGAGGTGGTTTGACCGGAGGTTCAGATATTGCTTCGGGTTTGTAATCGCACCCGGTTTTGTTCCGGGTCGGCTTTCAGGCTCGACTAGGAGAAGGCAGGGACAAGCTTTAGGGATCTAGAGGAGGACCGAGGTCGGAGACGTCCACTGAGGCTTTTGGTTCATGTTTGTAGGGCCAGATTGGTGCAGCGAGCAGTTTTGGTAGGTGGTGAGATGGTTGCTATGGCCCCTTGCCTGGGGAGGCCATCGGACTGACGAGGGGGTGGCGGATGGCTTCTTGGAGGTTCCAGATCCGGCCGGCAAGGGTTTGGGAACGTAGGGTTTGGGCAGTGGGTCTTGGGCCTCTGCCTTCATGGGCTGCAGAGTTGTAGTCCACCTAATTAGTCTAATTCCCCTATTTTCTCACTCTTGGTCAGGTTTGAGCTTCTTGGGGGTGGTCTGTCCTACTCTTTGTCCTGCACCTGTTTCTAGCATGTTGTCATGGGTGTGTTGAGTGTCAAGATGTTCAGGACATTGGTTCTATTTTAGGGCAGTGTAGGATTATGGGGTTTTTAAATTCTGCATTTTTTTCAGCAGTTCCTTTAGGATTTTAGTCTTTTGTTTTTTGGATTTCTTTTGGATTTAGTTCTATTTGTGAGCATGCGTTGTAATATGAGAGGTGTTCTATACCCTTCATGCTTGATCGAGTGAGGTCATATTATTTACCATAAATGGATTAATCTTCTGTTGCCCTAAAAAAAAATCTCGATTCAATTTTTTTTATATGAATTTTTTTGTTTTCCAACTTTGAAAAATAGTAAAAAAAAAGTTCGAGTCAAGATTTTTGAGTTACGTTAATTCTAGAATTGTTTAAAAATTATGATTTAAGAACTAAAAAAAATTAGTGAGGAATTTGGCTTAAAAATCGTGTGCTATAGTCCATTGTTTTGGGTGAAAATTATGGTTTTGAACAAAAAAGGAATTTTTTTTTTGAGTTGATTCCAACGGAGTTGGAATTACATATAGCGCATTTTGGTGTGCTTAGCCATATTTTGCGTGGACACCATTAGCTTTACTTACATGGGAGTGGGGGTGTGCTGTGAGCGTCACTTGCCATAGGCACTGTTATCCTCACTTACATGAACGTAGGGAAAGGTAATCGTTTGCCTCTCATTAGCCATGGACATTGTTAACACCACTTGTCACGGACATCGTTAGCCTAGTGTTCCTGTTAGGTGACCCTTAGCTACCCTCGCGTGAACATTTGTGACAGAAATTATTAACTCAATGAAAGTAAAACATTTTGAACACTGTTTTTAGAGAAATTTTCAAAAAGTAACGTTGCCCAGTTATCGAGCTGGGTCCAAAAGTCGAGTTGCACGAATGAACCCAAAGAGTTGGCTCAGAAGGCTATAAGTTATATTCGTCGTTGATACCCTTGTCGGCAATCCTTTACTCCGACAACATCAAGCATTTCTTGGCCACTGCAGAGGGGGACCTTGGTAATAAGAATCACCCCCATTCCTCTTCATCTCCATCCGTCAGTGTCTTTGTTTTACTGTGTTAAAAGTAGTCCGCGAGCTGAAATGATATGATCGCAGGCTTCTTTCAAGATACAACCTAACTATCCTCTTTTGGTGAATAATAAGACACCACCTACCATCAATCTTAACAATAATAATTGCAGTGTTTTTCATCTTTCAAGATCAGTTTAGAAAGCAAGTCAACAACAGAAACGGAAAACGTTCGGAAGGCAGAACAGACAGTAAACAACAGCAAGAAATGATGATTCTTTTTACTCTTCAAAAGGATCAGTAGACGCAACTTTACATTCAGTTCTCAGGTTGAAAATTTTCCTTCACCATCACAGTGGAGCATTTGCTCTTTTCCATTCATTTGCTTCATTGTGAACCATTTAAGGCTTTTTGCTACAGTAAATATATCACATTCACCAGTTTAAATGTACATGGCAACTTAAACTATCATAAGTTAAATTATTGTTTTCCATCAACTAAAGAATATATATGTTTCTTTTCCATTCATTTGCTTCATTGTGAACCATTTAAGGCTTTTTGCTACAGTAAATATATCACATTCACCAGTTTAAATGTACATGGCAACTTAAACTATCATAAGTTAAATTATTGTTTTCCATCAACTAAAGAATATATATGTTTCTTTGAAGGAAAGGAGCTAATAAAGACATGTTATTTCAACCAAGCACTCACAGGAGGCATATATTGGGTTGTTTTAGAAGGTAAAACCATTAGAATCCCACCCAATAAAGTAACCCTTAACACGCTCTTGAGCAACTCAATTTTATTAAGAAAAAACTTACTGTCTCCATTAGTCACTTAACATTGTAGAGAGAAACAGATCTTGCACAAAACCAGCTCTCCCCGTAGCTTGTTGTATCCTTTTCTCCCGCTCTTCATGACTCAAGGAAGGATCAAAACTGCAAGAGACATAGACAGGGAGAGAGAGAGAGAGAAAGAGACAAAAAACAGAGAAAGAGCTAACGATTTAGTCCAAAGAACAGCTTAATAGGTGCTTGAGCATACATTAAGCCTGGAAGAGGGGCAAAAGCCTCTCCACCATCAAGTCTTGAGACAAAACTAATTACTGAGCTATTACTCATATTGCATCTTGATGTGTATACACAATTTATGGATCCTTTACAAGCTAGGCATGTGAACAAATGTAGGAAAAAACTCAGACAAGATTATTTGTTTTTGGCATTTAAAGGAGAATTCCTTATTTTACACAAAATCTCAGTTCAATACTAGGCACCACCTTGGGGATTAGCACTTGTACCTTGAAGATGTTTGAACTCCTCACCTATCCAAACAAAAGTTTGGCAGTGTCTACTCCAGTCTATAGAGCCAAGGTCGATATGCTGTCTACCATACTTTTCATGCATTAAGAATTCAGAAACATGCAGAACAAGTTTTCGAAAGAATGGAGAGAACCATGTAAGTGAACTAATTAGTTGGCACAATATGTTGGAATGAGGAAACTAGGTAATAAATCAATATTCAGATTGTGTGAGGTTGATATACAACGCATCACTTTCTAACATTTAAATAGTTATTGGAAGGGCTTTAGAAGTCAATGACAAGCACAGTTTCTGATGAACACGAAACAATACCTTGATTTCCAAATATGTGATGGCGCCACCTTCTTTGCAGGAGTGTCCTCAGCAGTTGTTACCACAGATTTTGAAATTTCATCTGCTCCTGATGCAGGGAAATTCAAAATAAGTGACGACAGGAATGGATCAGTAGCTGCATTAGTGACATTAGCATTCTCTGATCGATATCCCCCACTCCCTAAAAGCACCTGGAGATGAGCCTCACGAAGATCCCGGCCAAGGAGAGACAGTGCTTGACTATTAGGAACAGCAACCCTACGTAACCTGCGACGTCTCTGCAAGTGATCTTATGTTAAGGGAAACTAAATGTATGAATCAAACTCAGTACATGGTTATATATTATCAGGCATTTAATAATGAGTGAGATCTCAACATTATTAAACTTCAGGTTTAAAGGATATCTTGAACAAGTGCCCATGTTGCAGTGTAATATGACTTAACATGTCCCGTGTAACTTTAATTGAGCAAATCGGACAAACCTGCAAAGAAGGGAAGTAAATACAGCTTCAGTCTTTTTTGCATCAAATATCAATAAAATTTAGAAATTTGTTACACCTAGCCTTCATCTATTTCAGAAATAGGAAAACATGGGTGCAAACTACAAAGTAACTAAAGGAAATTAAGCAGACTAGTACGTTGTTACAACAAAGTTTCATCATTGCAAGTTCAGGAGTGGAAGTACAGCAAATAATTAACACTCACCTACCATTTCATTACTTAAGAACTCAAAAAGAAGTTTAATGTGACTTTAAGTCTTAAAGTTAATCCTTATAGTTAAAAAGTTCTCCATTATTGTTCCAACTTCTAACTTCCAACCATGGTGAGGCATCAAGTGATAGAATATCTAATTCATCCGACCTTCATATATTCAGTGCAGGCAGATATAACTCATGTGTGGAGAATTTCATAACGATAAAACCAATCAAATGAAGCAACATAAACTATTAGCATTTCCGCTTAAAATTAAAACACAATTGAACTTTTTTTTCTTGCCAAAACAATTTGAGTTGCTTGACGATAGATAATAGTTCGGGCAGACCTCAAATAAAGGACAAGGGGTGAGAGCTGGAGGCATTCAATAACAAACAGAAGAGATACCATGATGGAGAGTCATATTCAACCATCATATAAATGACAAATCAAATGATTCAACCATTCTGCAATTTCAAATAGGCATTCCCCAGTTTAAGGTTTGTGCACATCTCATACTAAATGACCAAATTGAATAAAAGCATCCAAAGCCGACTACTTTAACCCTGTTTTACAAAACAATCTCACCATGAAACGGAGTCCATGGAAAAGGAGCATTAACCACCCAATCTATTCTCAGCTCAAACATGCACCATTTGCCCCTTATGCAAATAACCAAACTCAAAAATCATTTGAATCCAAAATTTCGTATATAAGGAAAAAGTTATAATCTTTTGCACAATTTCAATACCAAAAAACAAAGACACAATAAACCAAAGGTAACTTCCTCATATGCATGTGATGGTGATAAATGAAAAAAAAGGTCAAACATAAATTTCCTAATTAGGCAAAACAATTGAAGCTGCCGAAACCAAAGATGCTGCCTTTTTTCTTCATTTAGAACCAAATCAAGAAACTTCATGCAAACAAAAGGAAAGACAAGGCCACGTACGGTGACTCTAGATTCGCACGGGTGCTCGTCCTCCAGGTGCGAACACAACGACGCGATGTCGAAGTCCTCGTAGCAATACGGACACGGGAATTCCGGTCGGACCTCGTCTTCCACCTCGAAATCATCCATGCTCAGCCGATCTACACAAATTAAACAAGAATAATAATCCGATTCAATATATCTCTGAGTTATCGAAATGAACGAACGTAACGGAAACCACAACACAGACCCAAGTGGGAGCTCTGGTGATGCTGCTGCAGCGTGTACTGACGTTTCGCGGCGGCGAGGCGGGAGGTCCAGAACTCGGAATCCATCTTGAACGATTTGTAGACCGATTCAATCAAATTTGAAATCCAAACCAAGCTAGAAGATTTAGTACAAAGGAAAGAAAGAAGAAAAATATGGGAAAGGTTTTTTTCTTTTTTTGAGCTTCTCTGAGATTATTCCAGGTCGGTCTCAGGGAGCTGCAGGAACAGAAAGAGAGACCAAGAGATATTTGAGGAGGAATATATAAAAATAAGAATGGGATAAATTTGACTTTTTCTTAAAAATAAGGAGGAAGCATCAGAAATAACGAAGAAGAAGAAGATTTTGTTGCGAGTGAACGACTATGTTTAGAGTTTATAATACGGTGGCCTCCTTTGGGTTTCAGGTCTTAAATTATTGGAAAAGGGGAGGTGGTATGTGTGGTGATGACTAAGTGTCGGAAGTCGACGACGAAATGTCCGGTAAGTCTTTCTGGTTGTCGTCCTAGTTTTCTCTCTCTCTATCCCTATCGCTATTTCTGTTATTTTCTTTTGCTTTTTTACCATTTCGGGTCTCTGATACCATGTATTTGCTGATGTTGGATACAGCGAACGTGCCAATGAATTTCCCGTTGATAAGATTTTGGCCGGTAGGAAACCAAATAAAAGAAGGATTTGCATCATTGCATGCAAAGAGTAGACTTGAGTCTGGGCCAGTTGGGGACTTCAAGCCCAGCCCATAATGAAAGTTGGGCCTGTGGAGGGTTTTGTCACTGATGCATGCATTACGTAAACCTTCTTTTTTCTCAAGTCAGTATTGGAATATTGAAAATATGCATACCATGTCACGATCAAACTTGCATCAATTTATCTTTCATTCTCATCTCAAAATTCATGCATGTTTTATTGAAGAGTCTACCATCACATCCTCTGATTCAGCCCACATATAGTGGAATAAGATCAAGTATTTACTCACTCTTGACGTCTCTACTCCCTTACCTAGGATATATACACTCTCTTGACAAAGTGGTGTTAGCTCAGTGGTTAGAGCACCCACTACCTAAGATCCAGGTTATGGGTTTGAGTCAGCATGAAAGTATGAGTGAAATTCTTTGATCCTCTTTAAAAGAAGAAAAAAATATATATATACACTCTCTTGTCACTGATATATAAACTGTACATTGATTTACTACCGATGTCCTCTATATATAGCACCCCAATTATATTCTAATTGGTTATAGAAAACCCAAACCTTCTCGCCTTCTCAGAGAGGAGAAAAGAGAAATAATTAAACTTTGACATAAACCATATCCAATTAGAAGTTGAACTTTCATCAATTTTCTCTCTAACCTCAAGGAACCCTAAGGTGGCCTCCGGTTGAAACTTTATTCTCATTTGGTGGCGCCCGGATGTCGGGGCTGGTCTCCGGCCTCACCGTCGTCATAGGGTTTGCTGCCGAACGGGAGACCTACTGTCCATGGGGTTGTCGAAGGGATTTTGCTCAGGTTTTGTCTGTGCGTTCGGCTTGGATGGTTGCGAAGGAGGAATCGTGCTTTATGGTCCGGTTTTCCGATCCCTGATGCTGGGTATTGTTGGATCGACGGTGCCATGGATTAATGGCAGAGTGCGGTTGCGACGCCTGGATCAGGGATGGATGTTCTATACTGATCATGCCGGTCGCGGCGGCAGCGTAGACTTGGGACGACTTAGATCGCTGGGTTGGTTGTTCTGTGCTGATGCAGGGTGCGGCAGTGGCTGGGCGGATCGGGAAGACGTGGGTCGGCCGGAGCTTGGTGGACCGTGATGTTCGACAGGGATGCGAGAGACGGGGGACTAGCCCAAACTAGCATGATGGACCTGGAGCCTTTTCCCTTGGTGGACTACCCTATTGGGCCTTGAACTGTTGGGCTGGGGTTCTGCCCTAGTCCATTGCTATTTGGGCTAGGGTTAAGGCCCTTGGCCCAACCCTATGTTTTTAGTGTTTATCTAAATTCAATAATTTCCTTGTATTAGGAACTTAGATCTCTAGCGCCTTCGACATAGTACCAAAGGAGGATATTCGCTATCTCTAAGATCTGAAATGTATAATGAGTGGATTTATTTCTACGTACCATTATGGGTACTACCACTACCTTCTTGTCTGTCTATGTCCTTAAATGACAGCGGAAAAATATGTAACGACATATTCTAGCTTGTGATGAATATACTATTTCGCCGATGGACTTGATTAAAAAAAAAGAAAGCTGAACCTTAAGAGAATATTCTCATCAAATTCCAACGCTAAATACCTCGTGTTTCCTTTTGACATTAATTAGGATTGTTAAAGATATACGGACTTGTGTTAGTATTTATAGGGGTTTTCTCAGTTGATACACTATTTTTTGTTCTATTGCCGGCTCAATCCCCTTTTCATGCCCAAAGTTGCTGCTCTTCTTCTCTTCCATAAAGTTAAATTCCATCAACCAAAGTCTGAAGACCAACTAATACAAAGAAGTAATTAATCTCAACAATTAAGCAATGGGTGTTTCTGGTGAGCGAGCGAGAAAGAAATAGAAGATGTGGAATTACCGAGTTGCCGAATTGCATTATGGAATCCATAGTCTCGTTGCTACCTCTAAAAGACGCAGTGAATACTATCCTGGCTTCCCCTCCTCAGTGGAAGCACCTTTCTCATCCAATACTAACCAGGCGCAATCTAGAGTTGAACTATTTGAACTTTTACGGGAGCAAATACCCGACGTATGAGGAGACACAAGACTTTGCAAGACGTGTGAGTAAATATTTGCAGCAATATCAAGGTAACAAGGTCGACTCTTTGAAATTGCAATGCCATCTTGCTGCAGAATCTTGTGTCAGCCTTGATGAATGGACTCGTTGGGCAATAACAAAAGGAGTTGAAAAGCTTCATCTTCGACTTGGTACAAATAATGATTATGTTTTCCCTCACCGTTTACTTGTTGGCCCAACTTTAAATCTAAAACATTTCTCATTGGAGAGATGTTTTCTAAGACCTCCTACTGCTGATTTTGTAGGATTCAATCGGCTAACTACTCTTCATCTACACCAAGTTTTTGTCGATCCATATCTGATGGCAAATATCTTCTCTGTTTGTTTTTTACTAGAAAGCTTGACCTTATATTATTGCTGCTGCACCAACAACGGTAGTTCACACCTAAATATTGTTGCTGGTGATCGTCTAACTGATCTCAAAGTGTTACACTGTGATGAGGGAACCAAAATGGAGATTTCGGCACTAAATCTTGCCTCCTTGGTATACATTAAACTACATTACAACTGCGCACGACTGCAGGTTTTTTTCCCTACAAACTCCAAGGTTATCCAGAATTTTTTTCTCACGCCCGATGGGAAGTGGAACATTATTACCTCAAGCACTAATCCAATTTGCATTGTGTCCCGGCTTGAGACTCTTCATCTGCGGATGCCAGCGAAACTACCCCGAATTAGCAGCGTATCAACTTATGGAAATCTCAAACAACTCAACTTGGATATTATCCTATTCCGAATCCTTGTGCGAGAGGAGGACGATTTTGACGTTAAATATTGCGTGCTGGATCTTCTCAAGGCTGCACCCCTTTTGGAAGAGCTTATAATACTGGTAGTTGGAGGACATTTGTTTGAGACTAATCCACAAGAGATGAGGAATCATTCTGGATTCACAAATGATCATTTGAAAATGGTTAAGATGAAGGGATTTTTGGGTCATTGGTACGAGACACAGCTGGCCATTGGTATCCTAGAGAATGCACCAAAGCTCAAGATGCTAGTAATTGATCCATTTGAAAAACACTATTCGGATGATGGAAAGTACCCCGAGAATTATTCAGAACAACATACGGCAGTTGTTGAAGAAAAACTCAAGGGAGTAAAGACCGATGCTCAAATCCTATTTCTATAATTACCTGGTTCAAGAATGCCAATTAATTATGCCAATATCTCATATATATGCGTGTTTCATGTAGACTTGGTTTGATAATTCCATTGTTGGAAAATGCTCTGAATGTTGGAAGATGGTTTTGATAATGTTTTGCGTTAATGCTACTATTCTTATTTTATTTCTTCTTCTTTTAGCTTCTGATTATAGTTTGCCTAGTGATGATCTTGTGTGTTGTGTCAAGTTATAGAGATTCTTAGAACCTAGTTTCGATTCAATATTATATTGTGAATTTGCATATACCGGCCACCCCTGTCACGGTTATTCTTGCATCACTTAATCTTTCATTCTCAAACTGCATGCATGTTTTATTAAAAGAGTCTGACATCCTTGCCATCATAGCTATACCCATTATCAACCAATCAGTATGGACTGGGAATATTTATCAGAGAGTTCTGGACTACTGGTGCTTTTATATAGCAGGAGCTAGTAGTACGGCGTGTTCTAATTCAGCAATAGAAGCAGAGGCCTTGGCTATTGATGAAGCATTGAAGGTGGCTTCGAGACTGAACTTGCACAAATTGAAAGTGACTGCAAGGAAATCATTGACTCTCTTTCCTGCAACAGGGACCGTGGCAAATACCAAAGCCTTGACACAAGTTTCCAAACAAGAAATTTGATTTGTTCCATTGCATGTGTTAATTCTATTTCTTTAATCCCATAGTTAAAACTGTTGCAATATAGTTTAACTTTTACTAAGGGAAACATATCAAGATCACTTCCTTAATGATTAATATTGTATAACAAAATAGTTTTAAAAGTGAAAAATCCCTCAAGAAAGTCTTGCAAAATTCTTTGAAATTGACGAAAAGTACGACAATGCCGCGCATCTCAACGGGTAACAATCATTCACCTACAATAAAAGAACAAAAGGTGAACTGTGATGGTACTTTGCAGTTGAGGCAAGAATATAAGTCGATCAATAGTAAAATGGTCCACAACTGAAACGAAATAATTAAGCAAGGTAAAACATAAAGGCAACAAGACAAGTCTCCCAAAATCTCAAGTGTGCTGAGGAATCATCAGTCATAAACAAAGGGATTTCAAAGAACCAATGTCAACAGAAGAAGAAGAAGAAGCTTACGAATGATTTGGAAGAAGCACGAAGCATAATCTCGTGCACTTGTCATAGGGTAAAAGTTAAAATATACTAGAAAATATGTACCGCTTTGTGTTATCAGTTACATTATAAGATGTTGTTAAAGCAATAAATGGATTAATGGAATAAGATTAGAATCAGTAACTGTGACACGAAGTAAATAATGGGAATCAGCGATCTAGAAACAAATTTTACTTGTTAACAATCAGAGAGAGTTCTTTGATCCTGTCAAATTCCCACACTAATTTTAGATTGATGCTCATCTATCTACTAGAGAATAATTCCAATGCCAATAAGCACATTTCAAAAGTTGACAACAAATAGCACATCCAAGTCACTCCACATTTGATGCTTGATCCTCATTTAGTTAGCCACTTAAAGAATTTCGATAGCAAACTAGCAAAAAAGATTGTTCTCACTGATTGAATGCCATGGCCGCACTTCCATCCATCCATCATCATCATCTAGCTTCAGCACCCTTCTCAAAAAAGAAAAAAAAGAGAAAGAAAGTGAAGAATTTGAATGTTTAAAAAGTTGTCACTTTCTGATGCACCTAATTCAAACAATACAAAAGCGTCGTCTTTTGCAATTCACAGCTTTGCTTAACACAAATTGGCTTCCCCATCAGCCCGTGAAATTGAACATAACCGCAACTAAAATGAACCGCTTCCGATTCCAATTCCAATGCCAGAAACAACAAGTTTCAACAGATACAATCACGAATTATGAATCGGAAAGTCAAAAGAAAATTGGCAATCTATACCTTCAGGGATCAAAACATAGGAGCGTTGCGAGACTTCTAGCTTCGAAGTGAGTAATGCAGAGGCTGTGGCTGTATGGTAGGGAAGCAACGTCTCCACGCAGCAGCTCAACTCCACAGGCGACCTTCCATATATAAGCTCCAAAACGATGTAGTAAATCGAAAACGACAATGAACAAGTTTAACAATAAATTAGGGTTTAGGGTTTTGTGTGTAATTGGTTTACCTGAAGATGCGATGAGAGAGTAGGTTCTGGTCTTGTTTGGGGATGCTAAAGGGTGAGGCGACTGGTTTGGTTTTGGCTGCGAAACCGAGCCTCGAACGCAGCTGGGTGGTTCGAGACGCGGTGGAGCGGAGCACTGACCTAGCGGCCAAGGAGGACATGGCGTTATGGGTTTTAGGATTGGCGAGGCCTTGAAGAGGTTTTGAGTTGTGAGCAGTCTTCTACGTTCCTATGCATGAGCTCTGTGGCTAGGGATAATCCAAGTGGCATCATATACTAGGATATTCCCCCCCCCCCTAATTTCTGTTCACTTGAAGAAAAAGTCTTACATACGGCTGCCGTAAAGGCTACCTAATCAAACTCAGAAAATTTTGAATAAACTCTCAAATTACCTCTATTTAAATACCAAAAACACCTTCTACATATGCACTGATTGGTCAGCTGTACTACACGCATGGCACATATACAAGTTCTTCTCTCGGTTGAATTAGGAAAAGATGCATTGCTGTGATCTTACACAATGTAGTGTCTCCATGCAAGTCTCGATTGCCACATCGAAAGATGTAGTATGCTTTTCTGACTTTGAAAGAGTCAACCTTGTCACCTTTATGGGTCGCAAATATGCACACACATTTTAGTGATTTTACAAAGTCCTGGTCCATCTTGTCCATGTCGAACCCAGTTTCATGGTTGCTTCCGAAAACGTTTAGATTGTTGAATTCTAGATTGCGCCTTGTTAGAAGGTGCAATCCGTGCCTCCACTGAGGGGAAACCAGGCTAGTTTTGACTAGAGGTAGCAATGAAACTATGGACTCCAGAATGCAATCCGGCAACCGAGCTATTTTTCCTTCTTGCTGACCAGATTGAGCCATAGCTTAGATTTCTAGTTTGATCTTGACTGATTGTGAAGGAAGTTTCTTTGATCTTAATGTCGAGGTAATCTAAGAACCTTTATACAGCCATAAGATTTGGACCTAACCAATTTTATTAGTATAAAGGTTATTCCTTAATAGATTCCTAATAACCAATTTAATTAAACCTATGGTTATTAGGAATTACATATCCTAGTTTATCTAACATGAAATCAGATCTTTCACTTCGTTTAAATGAATAGAAGGCTCTATTGTCTTGATCTAGCACTGAATCTTCACTACCTTGGACACTGGGAAAAGTGTGGGTGGTTACCACTATCAGGATCATGCTTTAGGCTCTAGCTGTTTAACTATTAATAGACTTGTGATCCGGCCAATTTACACCATTTCTAACATCAGAATGCAATGTACAATTTGCTTATTCTGATCTACACAGAAATAGATCAGGAAGAGACGGGAATTGTTTGGAAAATTATAAGTCAATACAAGATCCAACAGACACCTATTCCTCATTCCTCAAATGATTAATGTCTTCCAATTTCAAAGTAAAAAAAATAAAAAATGCCTCAAGAAAGTCTTACAATCTCCATTGAAATTGAAGAAAACTACGACCAATGCACCGCATCCCAACAGATAACAATCATCCATCTACAACACAAGAACAGAAGATAATTTTATGGACTTAAAATTTGCAACCGTTTTGACCATAAATTGCAGTTTAGATACAAACAAACAAAGTGTAATGAGATAAAAAGTCTGATTTTATTATTTGCTACCACGTCAAAAGTAAAAGTTCACAACTGAAACTTCATAAGCAAGATAAAACATAAGTGCAACATTAAGTCTCCAAGCCAAACTCTGAAGTCCTTATTATCATCACAGCCCTAAACAAAGAAAAAGTGAAAGTCAAAAGGAGCTTAGGAAGGATTTAGAAGGAGAAGGTGGCAGCACCCAGAATACGATTGAATCATAACAGTCAAAAATAATTTTTCCGCTCAGCCACTCATTCTTTCAACATTCTCATCTTGAATAATAATTATTGGCATGTCCCAAAATTATTCTATAACCATAAAGTACAATTATTCAACAGCCATGTGAAGTAATTAAAGCAAATCCAAGATATAAGGACAAATCTTTGCTGTGGATGCAACCCATTAAACATGAGTGCAGAAAATGTTTCATCAGAGAATGCAATGAAGAAGCCATTGGTTAACCTGAACCCAAATTGTACATATGTGCAATCCTTGAAGTTATTTGTCATCATCATCATCATACTACAGACAGATTATCTTTTCCACCTTGTCCAGCTATAGAAACACACAAGAATCATCTACAAAACCCTAGCAAAAAGCTGTATTTTACCACCTTGTCTTAGGGCGCAATTACATAAAACTTTGCTCGAACCCTCTGATATTCATCATACATCATCATTGCAAGCTGAGTGAATACAACAAATTAGTATTGTTATTGTTATTGTTATTATTATTATTATTACTATCCTTATATGATTATACTGACATGAATAACAAAGACAAAGAAAGAGTTTGTTCAGCTAGGATTTTCACATTGGACTACACTTCTGCATTTCCATTCAAAGTTTCATTCTTTGTATTAGCAGAAAATAGCACAAATCATATTAATGAAAGGACTACAACTGCCATAGAAACACAAAACTGAAATATAATTTTACACATAAACTCAAAACTCTGCTAGACACTGTCTACTATTTGAATTATAGATAAAAGTCAAAACAATAAATATAATAAGAGTGGAATGTAAACATAACTATGTTCAACCAAACAAAAGACATAAAATTGTTATAGGCAATACAGAAAACAAATTCTTAAAATTTTATTGTTATCAAACATAGAGAGTGCATCCTCTCAAATTTCCATGTAATTTTAAATTGAGGGTGTTCTCATCTAGTCTACTGGAGAACAGTTACAATTAACACTCTCAAAAGTTGACAACAAAAACATATCCAAATCACTTCATATTTGATGCTTGATCCTCATCTAGTCTTGTCTTGCCCTACAAAAGACAAAGCACATGCATTCTTTCATTGTGCAAGACAGTAGAAATAGAGAGAAAGATGGGATCACTGAATGAAAAGAAGGAATTTTGGAAGAAAATAGGCAAAAAGATGGTCTCACACATTTAATGTCTTGGCCACACTTCCAGCCATCATCATCTAACATCACCCCCCTTCTCAGAAAAAGAAAAAAAGAAAAAGAATTTAAAGGAAAAACAATTAGGCCACCTAGATTGTAGGCAAACATTATAATTCTGTGCACATAAAGTTGCCCATTTCTCGTGAACCTATGCAAAACTCGACGCCACTGAAATGTAGACCTAAGTAATGCTAAAAGGTGCATTCTTGATATTCTAATTCAGGGAGGTATTTTGATCTTTTATAGAGGCCCAGCCAGCTAGCTGCCAAAAGCCCAAAATGCATGAAGATGTCATCAGAGGCTAAACAAAGAAAAGCACTTTATTTATTCTCTACCAATTCTAATCTCCTTTACTATTCTCTTCCCGGCATAATCTCTATATTTCACTTCTAAATATCACTAGGCTTCAGACAAAAAGAAATATATAAAACATAAAAAGCCTAGATAACTAGTATGGAATTGCTAAAGGAAAACCCCATTTCAGTTTGGAGCACAAAGGTAAATATCCTCTGCAACTAAAAACAACTCAAGATTCAGACCATGAATCCAATCATTAACTAAATAATTCTTCTGTCTATATTACTAGTCTTTCTACTCTGATTGTCATTTACAATTCACAACCTTGATTATGACCTCATTGACTCCAACTTCCAAGATCGGCATAACTTGTAATGTACACAAAACGAAACGAGATTGGGCACGCCGCAAGTAAATGAAACTCACTACACAACATACACTAACTCAGCATTTTCCAATTCCAATGCCACAAACAACACATTTCAGCAAAAACCAACCACAATTTACGAATCCAACAAAATCAATTCGAATGCAAAAGAGGGAATACCTTCAGGGGTCCAACCGTAGGAGCGTTGCGAGACGGAGAGCATCGAGGTCAGCAATGCAGAGGCTGTGGCCGTGTGGTAGGGAAGCAACGTCTCCACGCAGCAGCTCAACTCCACAGGCGACCTTCACAAAGCTCAAACAAACAAGAAATTCAAAAATGTTAAACCGAAACTGAAAATAAACAAATATAACAAATTTAGGGTTTAGGGTTTAGGGTTTGGTGGGTAAAATTGGGTTTACCTGAAAATGGCGTGAGAGATGGGGTTTTTGTTTTGTTTGGGGATGGTGAATGGTGCGGCGGCGGGTTTGGGTCGGGTTGCGGAGGCGACCCGAGAACCCAGAGTGGTTCTGGCCGCGGCGGAGCGGAGCATGGACCTAGCGGCGAAGGAGGCCATGGCTTTTGGGGGTTTTTGGGGTTTTAGGATCGGCGACTGTGAGCACTTGGGAAAGTGGAGAAGAGGCTTTTGGGGTTTTGGGATGTTGGAGTAGGTATCGGGTGTGTTTGTGTGTATATTTGCTACTATGTGTGTGCCACGTGGCATATGATTACGGGCACGATATTCAATTGTGATTGCGCTGTATTCCATAACAAATTTTTTTTTTCGTGAACCTCAATGAAAATGGAGTTAAAAGAAGTAAATTACATAGAAGGGGAAATTATATCAAACTTCTCGACAACATTAACAAAAACGGAAATTAGGATTCAGTTTCAATTATAGAAACTATGATTTCCGTTTCAATTATAGAAATTATGAATCTGCGGAATTAGTTCTAAAATCTGCTTATACATCTATGACTTTATTTCTTTCACGAAATATAGCATCCTATAACAATTTAACGGTTCACTTTGTTACATGCCTAAGAGACTAGACTCAGCATGGATTTTCTATTCATTTATAATCATACATTTCTTTTGTGCGATTGTGATGATGTTTTAATGGCTACAAATTCATAGAATTAGACTCAACATGAATTTTTTTCCAAATATAATCAGCATTTGCTTTGCACGATGCATTTATGAATTTTGACATTTCCTCTTTCATTTGGGTAACTAGGAGAGATCATAAGTATAGCTAATTTTATTGGCAGTACAAAAGCACCTGATATGACAATTAGGATCTCAAACTCTCTCATCATTTAGAAGAGCCAAACAAACTCAGGAAGGCATATATGGTATATATGGCAATTTGGGAAGAAATCAAGTACAACAATGCTCTCGATTATCAACATGTCAACGGTGAACTTTGCAGGAGTTACAATGAGCAACTCATTTTTCTACAGAAATTGGTATTAGTGTTTGCCTTCAAACTTTGGCTTCTTAGACTTGTTCTTACTCCTGCTCATCTTTACAAGAGCACCAAGCAGCAGCGGTAAGCAAATCCGTCTAGACATGTCTACTTGATGTCTTCTGGAGACATCAGAATTTCGTGAACTAGCTCTTAAAGAAACCCTGTCATGTTCTTCGAATCTAGTTGGATTCGGGTAGTACAAGCGCCCTCTATCGTTGGTTCGAATGCCAATCAGCCGGCCTAGTGACATGCTGTGGTCTTGGAAAAAGGATGCTGTAGACTGTTAATTGGTTTTACAATAACAGCAGCACCGACACATCAGAATAGTATCCAAAATATGCAAGCATAAAAGATTTAGAGTGAAAAATGTGAATGCTATAGTTAAGAATTATAATTACCTCAGTGTCGAGGTTTGAAGAAGAAAATGAGGTGAAACTAGTAGAAGGTACATGGTGTCTTATAACAGCAGCTGGTAAGCTCTCCCCCAGTCTAAGCCTTAAACTCATAATCTCGAGCCCTAGAGGCCATCCATGATGCATTTCATGATCCTACAAAAATACCAATTCGACAATAAATAGTTTGTTCAGTAATTCGGGCTAGTACGTAATGAGAAAGAATAACCGGCTCTGAAAACCATATAGAAGCCAGGCAGAACTTGAATTTCTAGTTTCTACATAAATCAGAACTCTAGACTCAGAAGAAGATACCTTGGTTTCTAATGGCAGGGAGAGTATTAGTTTCTCAGCTTCATGATGGTGATTATTTAATGATCATATTGGGTGATCATTGGGGTTGACCTTAAACTAATGACATTGTTTAGGTCTACCTGCTCAGTTAGTCAACAGCTCCACTAAATTTCTAATGAAATATTTACCATCAATCAGAATAGGTATCTGGGGAAAAACAATACTGTGCTAATAATTAAACAAAAATAACACTGTAAGATTTGGCATGGACTGCCTACTTGGACAAAAGTAAAGTTGAGAGAAACCACATGGTTAGACAAATTTATGATCATGATATTACATCAACACAAAACACTTTCTTGTTGAAATTCTAATGCTAAAAGCTCTGTTTTCTGGGATTAATTTTCAATTCCATATTTTGCAGATTCCAACTAGGTGAAAATCTGAACCTCAGCATAAGATCTCTAATCTCTAATATGTTTCACACAGAACATTTAAAGCATGAGGGCATTGATTTATGGAAGATTAAAGCCTTGAAATCATAATCTAAGATTTTCTAACACTATTCTTATTCTTACTGATATTCTAACCCACCCACATCAGAACAGAGTTTGCTGATGCAAAAGGTGATATGCTTTGCAAACCCAGAACACTGAAAACATCCACGTTCTTCTTCAAAACACATCAAAAAATCTCCCCCCTCCCACAACCAAACAGAGGCGGTGAAACTAGACAAAGCCTCTCAGAACACCAAGAACCCAATTCAACAGCTATAACTATAATGAGTCTGTCACCTAGACTTGAACCAGAGGCAAACAAAGGTTCAGTTCTCATACTGAAAATTAACCATACATATACATATGAAGACAGAAGATAGAATTAAGAAACAGAGATGAAACTTGAAATGAAAGTTTATAGAAATCATTCTAGAACTAGTAACATGTAAAACTTGCAGAGTTAAGGTTCAAAGTTACCTCTGTGACCATGGCTTGAAGAACCTGAGAAGAAGAAGATTATCAGAGGAAATCTCACGCACACTAAGAAATAGTTTATGGAGATAGTAAACTACAACCCCGTTATGTATTCTTTCTTAAAAAAAAGACTACATCAGCAGATTAATGAGCTCGGGTCCTACCTCGATGTACACTCAAGCCTTTAATTTAGCTGCAAATTCACACCACCTCTTGTTAATTTCTTAATTTTAGCATTTGATAGTTACCACTATTGGAACATTAATCAACAGTTTAACTACCAATTAAGTTCACCAACTCTGTAATTTAATGATTTTGTTACAAGAATTTATAATCACCATGGTTTCATCTTTTTCGTGTTTTCTTTTCGTGCAAGAACATGAAGTTGAGTATTCTGAATTAGCATGTGGAAACATCTAATTAATGGGTTTAGTTAGGTGGGATCATTTAGACATGGGAAGCGATATATATTTATTAGGAGACACAAGAGGGGTTGAAGCTGTTGAGCAATCTCTTCTACCCTTTTCATTTTCTCAAAAGCTTAGCGCACACTTGGAACTTTGCTACTTTAAGTTTGATGATCATGACATGTTAACCTTAATTTGTAATTGCAGTGAAATAATGGCAACGGTAATGGGATAACTAATCGTGATCAATGTAGAAGATTGAGTGCTATCTACGAACAAACAAAATCATTGAAAAACAGAATTGCACTATTGAATTAACTGGGATTTGAGACTAAATTTGTTTTTTCATTCTCATTGTATTTACATTTTAGGCTAATTACACTTCCCATTCTCAAAAATAGTGTTATGTACGTATATGACTCCATTATGCAAACATTCCAAGTTCATCTTTCATCTTCAAAGTAATGAATAAAGCAACATTTTACACCAAATTTGGATGTAACAAAATTCACTCAAATATAATGTCTTGTTTGTACAAATCTTAAGTAACGCTCACTCATAAAAATAAAAAATAAAGTCTAAAGATCACATATCAAATGTGGACGTTGGATTAGAATGTTACTTTTAGTCACTTCGAAAATGAAAAGAGAACTTCAAGTGTTAATGAACCTTACATTATTTGTTTTCAAGTACATCGACATTTCCAAGAAATTTCAAAGTGGTTGCAGCACTTGGCCTTGTCAGTCCTATCATTCATGGTAATATGGGACCAAGCTCGAACAAAAATGGAGGACGTGGGGTTAATATAGCAGGCTGTGAAGAGCCTGCAATATCAGGTACCCATATATATTGCCTATTTTAAGAGCAATTAAGTTTAGTTCGGTTCTCGTCCAAATCTGGTTCACCATTGATTTCATGTACAATGTACTCACAAATTGCAGCTTCAAAGTCTCTGAAAATGAATTGATAGCAGGTGAAACATGCAAACAAAATTGAAGAGGCATGAGCTGTAATCGTACAAGCTCTGCGTGCGTGATGATGACTGCAATTTTAACTGCAAGAGTATTATAACAATCAACAATGGAGTTTGGGTTGCTAAACCTATTATTTCATATTATTTTTGCTCAAGAATACATAATTTTTTTTTTTAGGGAGACAAATAAATTCATACCTAACTTGTTTTACTTGTCTAGTTGTCTTTGTTTTAGTTTTTTTTTAAGACAATTCATTGAATATCTTGTCTTCATTTTTTGCATTCTTCTAAATACCTATATATTGTCTCTACATGTAAGTATTTCTAGATAAGTGCCTACATTCTTAAAGAAAACACGACAACACGTAGAATTATTCAATACTTGAATAAATGTGAGGGAGGAGGTACCTATATATTGAGTCCACCCTTGCCCTTTTGCGGATCGATTTCATGTCCTCGAACTTCTTGGACATGCACGCATTGTTGTAAGCTAGCTGAAGTCATACTGCTCAGATGGATCCATAATTTGATAGAACTCTTGAATAATGATCCATTTGTTACTAGAGAAACCAGTGAATTAATGCATACGAGGGCAAGCGATACAATCGCTTCATGTCCTCAAGCAACCTATTGTAAAGTTTCATGTTATATTTGATCGGAGGACAAGTTGCTCGATAAAATACTTCAAAGAAGAATTCAGCAGGTTCTAACATAAACTGATAAACTCGTGTCCTCATTGAACCCTAGTGGCATACTCACCAACAACAGCGCGACCGCAGAGAAACTGCATGGAAATTGGAAAGAGAAGTGAAGGGTGGAGTTTAGATCACCAAACTGTAACACTGTGAAGATAAGGCTGAGATCGACATGCATGAAAGTGAAGGTGACAATGAGCAGTCACAACTCACAAGGAAAGGAATGATTAGTCGAGTAGGTCAGGTTTGGGGACCCAAAATATAAACAAGCTAGCAGCAGGTCAGAAATTAAGTTTCACCAGACGTGGCCAACACAGTTGCACAGCTTCTAAAAAGTATTGTTTTGGTCGTGGTCGATGGCAAAGCCAAAGCAGCCGACACTTCCCATTTCCTAATTCCTATATGATATGATATCCCAACCCACACGGCACACTGCATTGTTTCTAATTTTCTTTTTATTGTATTACACAAGGACTCTCAATTGTAGAAGTTCATGTTTAGATCCCTAAAAATTCATTTGATGTAGTACAAGCTATTTATTAAAAGTTGGACCTCTTGAATTCATCGAGACTTTAAACATCGAAAAATTAGTTGTGCATTGATTCTTTTGATTAGGATGTGCACAATTTTGTTCATTTTCTCAAGTGAAAAAAGAAATTAATTAAAATTGGGGGATGACTTTAGCTGACTATAGATCATTCTACTCGTTACACGACCATTTTTTTCATGGAAAATGATTTGTGGCCTCAATCTTAGGTGTATGTCATGTCATCTACATACATCACTTATTTGTCAAATCATGTTATATAATTATTAAGAAAAAGACAATCTTATCTTTCTAAAATCTAATGACTCTAAATTATTTTGGCTTTCTTCTAAAAAAAAAAAATTTGGCTTTCTTACATTTTTTTTCATTACACTCATGCTTAGATTTAAACAACAATTTTTTTTTTCTTCAATCAAGAGTAGAAAAAAATTCATGTAATTCAGTCAATAGATTTGCACGTACATTCGATTAATGGATTTGTATAACACATGTATATGAATTCAACCTTTGTTGGGTTCTTGCAAATTTTAAAAATATGATGTGAAAAATACATATTCATATGATTGTATATAGAGTTTTTCTATGGGGAAATGATCATTTACCCAATTTCAGCTTAAAAATTGCCCACTTGCTCCACCAACAGTTTTTTAACCCCATTTACCCAAAACATTCTAAGGGATTATTTCCCTAATACACAATTAATTCTTTTTTTATTCTTTTTATTTATTTTTGGGACTTTTTTGCCCTCTCCTTCTTTCTCACTTAGAGAGGGAAGTCATCATCCACCTTGCTTTGCTCCGGTGACCAGTGACAGGCCGCGATCTTTTGGGACCGGTGACCAGAATCTGACGACCGGTGACCGGATTCCGGCGTCTGATTTTATTACCCCTCAATAATACCCAGTAATCATATTATTGGCCCCCAATAATCATATTATTGCCCCCCAATAACAAGTTTATTAGGGATCAATAATTAATGAAAAATGAAGATGTTTATAATTTTGAAAGTTTTAGTATGGTTATCCAAATAAATTATCTTATTATCGCCCCGCAATAATCTTATTATTGCCCCAATAATCTGTTTACTGCCCCCCAATAATCTTATTATTATCTTCCAATAATCGTTTTACTGCCCACTAATAATCTTATTATTGCCCAACCAAATCATAATAAACCAAACAATCACTGCTAGCAACATCCCATATTGAAATCGGCCAATTTTTTGGAGAAATAAACCACCGCAACAACCATTGGAGGCCTCCTACACATTTTACCAAAAAGAGGGGGGAAAAAACAGAAAGGAGAAAACAAAACCCTAGAAATTTTTTTTTTCTTTGGAGCCACCCTAAACAAAAAAAATTTCCGGCTTTTTCCTTTTGCGGCCAGCCCACACGGGCTTCCACCCCAACCCACCTGCACGCGGCATCCCCCAGCAGTCCAATGCCTGCAACAGCGCTGCTCCCTATCTGCCTCCAACGTGCGTCCCATAGCCCACGTAGACCTCGCTGCAGACCCGCGCCCAGCAGCCCATCCCAGCACCGATCCGGCGATCCCTGCAGCACCAGACCCCTGCCTTGCAAGCGTAGTCTTCCTTCTGCAGCCTACAACACACAGCCAGATCGCACCGTCTGGCCTCGTCCTTGGCACCACAGTAATGGAGCAGCACAGCCCGTGCCTACATCACCAGACACTTAGCCTAGCCGTAGACAAGAGAACACGCCCGGTTAGTGAACGACGGGCCTTCCATAAGCCCGGTGTAGTACCCGGCCCGGGTTGCTCCGTTGTCGGAAGATAAGGTCTCCGAGGAAGGCAGAGAGGCGGGGCATGATGATCTGGAGAAAGAGAAGGAGAACCAGCACTGGTGGCGGGTATGCAGGCCTCCGATGACGGCCTAGGGAAGCAAAGGAGAGAGAGAGAGAGAGAGAGAGAGAGAGAGAGAGTGGCATGCTTTTAATTTTATAATTAAAATTTGCCTAAAATAGTCTTTTTATTTTTAAATGGGTAAGTGGGCACAATAATCTCTTACTGGAGTAAGTGGGCAATTTTGAAGGTGAAATTGGGTAAGTGGTCACGGCCCCTTTTTCTATTAGAACCTCCAAATTTACTCACTTGACCTCCTTACTTTTTACACCTCCTAACAAATTTTCAAATACTAAATTTACTCACTAAACCTCACTCAAGTTCCTGAAATAACCTCACTCATATAATTTGCAAATAAACTATTAATTATATATTCATTCCTTAACCAGATTACATAAATCTCTTATCTAATAAAAAAGAAACTCAAACACAAGGTATTGGGCTTTAAAAATTAATTTCTAATAAAAAAGAATAGTTTTTTTTCTCTCTCTTGTAGATGTGCAAAAAAAAAATGAAGAGTAATTTTTCTTAAAGTTTAATTATTTTCTCTATTTTCTGTACCTTATGATTAATAATTTAATAGTTTTTAAAGATTTTTTTTTACTGCTAGCTCTTTTTTTTTTTTGTAAATATAATGAATAGACTGGGATTTAGGTCATAAAATGATTTCTTTTATTATCCCTCACCAATATGCATTCAACATATATGATGATAGGAATTTTTATTTCATATGATCTTGATTATAGTTTTAATTCTTATTAAATATATATAATATAAAATTACACACAAGTGTCATTTTGAAACTTTAATTAGCCATAAAGCCACCTAATTTATCTTGTACACATAAGGCCACTTACATCTTCAAATTATCTCTGTTCTGACGATTTTACCCTTCCACCTAAACTAACCTCCTCTCTCTCTCTCTCTCTCTCTCTCAGTTAGACCCATCTTCTTTTCCTCATTCTAAATTTCTAGGGCTTTCTTCAAGTTGAGCCGTCTGGTGAGGGATCTGAGAGTAGCTTCGAATGGCGTCGAAGTGTCAGAAAATCAAACAACGGAGCATTGAAGTCTGATTGTGGAGTCAAAGCAGGTGCAGCTCTCCAAGTCGAAGTAGGCCGGAGTCGGAGCTGATTTCGGATCGCCACAAAAACAATTGAATTCAACAGCTCACGAAGGTCTGATTGGCAAGGCCGGGGAAGCAGGTCCAGTTGTTGGAGTCGAAGCTGAGTTCCGATTGCAGTCAAAGCATGCCGGAGCCAGAGCTTTTCTTCTTTAACTGCTTCGCAGATCCGGTTAAAATATGGAATTCTAGTGGTCAAAGCTGCTGAGCGTTGAAGGTCTCGACCTCTCCTATTATCCTTCAGTGGCGGCGTCGACAACACGAACAATTTCTTGACCTTATGGAGAATCCGAGCCTCCTTGCTCTTCTCAGGCGAGAAACTTGCCAGATGATCTTTTTTTTTTAGAATAATTGGGACTAACAGGTCATTGATTTCATTTGATTTGATTTGTTTTGATTGGGTATAATTGACAACACGAACATGTCCTTGATTCTTTTATTTTTGTTTAAGATTTGTTTTGTTTTGTATGAGGATTGGTGATCTCTTCTTCTTTGCTTGATGATGAATGTTCTTCCTGGTACGAATTCATATATTTTGTGGTGATTGAGTTTCTTATTTTATGTGTTAATTTGGTTTATGGTGGATTCAGATTCATTTGGATATTCATATGTTTGTGTAGATTTAGATTCATTTGGATATTCATTTGAATGTGTTTCCTCGTATGAGTTTGAGTGATCTTAAATAAGAAACGAAAATTTTCTTTTCCTAATGGACTGGCAGTTCTTGACTTCTTGGTTTCAGACGATTTGGCTGAATTTGTGCCTAATTGCAATTGTGCTTGGGTGAAATCGGAATGTTTTGATTCAAGCAACTGACATTGTAAATATATACTTATTTTGGTGTTTTAGAGTAGATTTTGTATCAGTTAGTAATAGCTATCTCAGACGTTGGGAGTAGCTTTGATAGCTGGGAATAACTCTCTCAGTCTATGTAAATAACTTTCGCTTACTTCTGTGAGTAGCTTTTATTCTACTTGGTAGTAGTTTTTTTTGTCGGTGAGAGTAGCTTTTAGTGTTGGTGTGAGTAACTTTAGTTGATGTTGATAGTAGCTTTCTGGTGTTGGTGAGAGTAGCTTTTGATGCTGGTGGGAGTAGCTTTTAATGTTGGTGGGAGTAGCTTTTGGTGGTGACAGTAACTTTTGTTGCTAGTGAGAGTAGCTTTTAATGGTGACAGTAGTTTTTGTTGCTAATGAGAGTAACTTTTGTTACTGTTCAGAGTAGCTTTTAGTGGTGACGTACAGTAGCTTTTGTCACCTCACCGAAAACCTTGCCAAAAATTTTTCCGGAGACCTCACCCGAGTCAGTAGCTTTTATTGCTAGTGGAAATAGTTTTTAGTGCTTGTGACAGTAGCTTTTGTGACCTCGTTGGAGGTCGCCAGAAATCTTATCATAGTAGTTTTTGTTGCTAGTGACAGTAGCTTTTGTGGGTTAAAGTAGCTTTGGTTGCTGATGACAGTAGCTTTTGTGACCTCGCCGAGGTTGCCGGAAATCTCACTACAGTAACTTTTGTTGGTGGTGACAGTAGCTTTTGTGACCTCGCAGGAGGTTGTCGGAAATCTCACCATAGTAGTTTTTGGTGTTAGTGACAGTAGCTTTTGTGGTCGCCGGAAGTCGGCCAGAGTTCGCCGGAGGTCGGCCGGAAACTCGCCGGAGTTGACTGGAGGCCTCGCCGGAGAGGAGAGAGAGAGAATGGTTGTTGATTTTGTACTCTAGTGGCATTTATGTAAATATGTTGGTTTTTAATAGAGTTAATTTGATTCAAGTCCTTTTTGTTATATAAAAATCAGATCTAGTCCGCGCATATTTTCTTGTTAATTGCAGTCCATTTGCTTTTTTTAATAGTCCAATTTGCCCTTAGAACCAAATAAGGTAAATAATTTCAAATTCACTAATTAAATCACAATTTTAGCTCAATTTTAAATTTTAAATTCAAATTTCAAAATTTACAATTCATCAATAAATAATTTTCAGACAAAGAAGACTAAATGCATTCATATAAACTCAATATACCGAAGATGTAGGTCTAATACTTATACATTATAGGATGAAAAACATTAGAAAAAAAATTCAAACATTATTGCTTCATTTGTATCTATATAATAGGTATTTAAAGTTGTATCATAGAGATTTAATCTACCTAGACATACGAAGCAGGAAAAAAAAAACATAGAATATATTCCCAATCTAATCAAAAAATACAAATATGTATATATAGATTTTTTTTTTTTTAAAGGAGTTTGGAACCCAGCCTAACTAGAAGGCTCAGCCCCACGCCTGACTCGTGTTATTATATTAATAAAACAGTTTTGCAACCGGGGGGGAGGGCATAAAACATGGACCCCGTGCTACAGAAGAACCACCACAATTATCCTCATAGAGAACATCCTGAATAATAAAATGTATGAAAGAGAAAATGTGAGATAATGAGAGAACCTTAGATATAGAGATATAGAGAAACTTGATTTTTTTTTTAACTTGTGAAATCTTACCTATAAATAAGGCATGTAAATGTGAAATAAAAATGTCTAATCAAATTCTAGGACAAATCTTACCTATAACACCATGATCGATTCTATATTAAAGGTAAGCAAAAACTTCTTAAATCTATAATAAAGGTAGCTGCGAATTGAAGATGTCATGTTAGTAAGACATAAAAATGATCTAAGAAGGGAGAAGCCACAAAAAAAAATACTAATGTGAAAGAAAAAGCTAGAAATAAACAGAGAAATGAGAAGTATGTGCTGGAAATAGGATATGCATGGAACAAGAAGAGGGAAAAAAGAGGAAGAAGAAGAAGAAGACAATGCGTGATAGGCAATATCAAGGAAGAATAATATCTTAATATATATAGATTCATCTTTTGAATTCAATCAAATTAAAGTCAACACATTAAATTTGCTAATTTTACATTAACAAGATTGCAATAATTTAGGATTCCAATTAATATATTGGCTTTTACTGTTTATTGTGCAAAATATATTAAATAAGGGTATGTTAAGAATGAAAAATTTAGGTGTTGAGTCAGCAAGATAAAAAAAGAAATAAATCTAATGTGGCAACTGAGTCATAGGACCACGATTAATAAAAAAAATTCATCCAGACTGCATCTAATATAGGCTGTGAGTTTTGGACTTAGATCTAATTAACTTTTTTTAGTATCCAAAATATAACACATTTTTTAATCTAGTGGCCTTATGAGGGAAAAAACTAGTTTGTGGCATTATGACTAAAAAAACATTCAAATATGCACTTATATGTAATTAACTATATATATATATAAATGTTTTAATGAGTATGTAGTGAAATTGAAAAATGAAAATAAATAAGGAAAATAATAAAAAATGCAATATAATATTATTGAATTAGAAAGTCTAGAGAAATTAAATATAATATTTTTTGGGGTATAATTATTGTCCTTAATAGTTATTTTATAAAAGGTTATATATGTCATTTAATAATTCATAATAGAGTGAGGTCAACTGAGCAGATTTGGAGGTCCGAATAGAAACACTCTAGTACTCTTGTATATATTCTTTTGTTCATTGTTTTCTCTTTATGAGTTTAATCGTTAGATCTGAATTTATTATTTTTTGTTTGTCTTTCCCCTTATATTTAGATTGCAGATGTTAATTAATGGCTGCTAACATGTAATTTTTTCTTACCTCTTAATTTAGACATAAGTATTTCCCAAATTCAATCTACTAATGCTATATTTTTTTTGGATGAAATTAATCAATATTTGAAAAGAAAAGTTAACGTCTATTTCTTGACACGTAATTCAATATATTAATGTCATTTGGGAAGAAAAATTAAAGGAAATAATTTAATTAAATGAAGAAAAATATTGATAAAAGAATCTGTAAACATATTTCTTAAGTTAATATATAATTAATAGCTGATATTTTTTTTGTCACCTAATTAAATTCATTAATGTAATTGATTCACCCCCTAACTTCTAAAAGGAAATGTAAAAGGGTAAAGTTGGTGTTGAAGTAGTATGATGTGGCAAGATATATTATATGGAATTGAAAATAAATTTTTATTTACTTACATGGCATGACACCTAAGATTTGAGGCCACAAATCTTAGGTTTCATTGAGGCCCCATATCTGTTTGGCTCCAATTTTATTGCAGCTGGTCAACAGTCTCTTTTCTTGCGCGGGCGTGCCAGCACCGTTCGGGTGCGGTCGTCGGGGGTGTCCCTTGACCTGACTTCTTTCAAGAGATTGTGGACGAGGAGAGCACCAACCTCGTCGTGGGATTCTTTGTGCCTCGTGGCGAGGACTTTTGCTGAGCTTCTTCAAAATCACAATCGATACTCGATGTTGTAGATCGAGCAGAGCGAGAACCACTAGGAAGTGAGGAGAACTTGCTAAAGCGTGACTTTAGCTTAGCTGGGTTGCTAGGGCGTTACCCTTGCTTGGCTGGTTCTGTAACCGTTGTGGTTGCGGCACTACCGTCGGCTCCCGAGGAAACTAGGACCGAAGTACGTTGGCAGAGGGTTTGGTGGCACTGAAAGTCGGCTTCTGAGAAGACTAGGACTAGGAGTGTGATCACCGGTAAGAGAAAGAGAAGGAGAGGAGTTGCTCTTAGAGAGGTTGCTCTAGAGAGAACTTAGATCATCTTAGAGATGTTTTGATGTTGTGAATGTGTCTTTTGTGATGAATTTGTAACCTCTATTTATAGGCTACCATGCCAAAGCAGTTGCCATTAAACAAATGATAGTGGAGCATTAATTGGAGATAAGAAATGATGAATTTTGGAGATAAAGAAGCATAATTGGAGACAAGGAATGATGAATTTTGGAGATAAGGAAGCACTTTCGGCTCCTTTATTCCTTCAATTATATCTCCATCAAGAATTCAGATTTTGACCGTGACTTCTTCATAAGAAATGTTTTACTATGAGTTTAGATCATCCTGGTAAAATTTCAGAGCTTTCAGTATAGTGGTTGGGCCAAAAACGCTGCTGGACCTCTTACAGGTTCAGTTTTCCAGTTTTGCTTCTGTAAAAGATTGGACTGATTGTTTGAAGGCCTTCCATTCAAATCTAGCTCTGGTACTCTTCATAAGAAATGATCATTGGGCTTTCTAGATTTAATCTGGAAAGTTTTAGCTCATTTCGATTTCATTTGGTTAGTCTGCCGCCCCTCCTTCCTTGTTTAGCTCGGTTTCTCCTAGCCGAAGTAGGAAAATGTGCTAAAGTTGACTTTTCATGCTTCCATAGTAGGCTTTATTTAGCCTCTAAATATATATTTCGAACTTGTCGACAATATATAGCTTGAGCCACTGACATTGGCTCAATTTCTCCAAGACGTGCCTTGTCAGGCCAAAATGCTCATTTTGGGTCCAAACAATATCATTGCCCTTTTTTTTCATAATCTTCTAGGAATTAATGTCGTTAGTCATAGTTCTTCACTTAATAAGAAATGAAGCATAACTTTTATTGACAAACAAATCGTTAGCAAAAGGTGTTCAATAAATAAATAATTGTGGACGAAAGTTGGTCAGAATAAGGTGTTCAATAGATAAAAAAATTAAGAGCATTGCTTTTGCCCACAAATAAATCATCTGTAAAAGGTGCTCCATGTAACTTTATCAACTTACAATTTGCTGGCAAATATGGAAAGCGAGAAATGACACAATCTTCATAAATATCCATGTAAACCCATGATCTATGGTGGCTGCTTCCACTGCTATTCTCCATAGCGTTTCTAATCCTAACGGGTGTGCTGGAAGGGATTTAACTCAAACCCAACTAACCACTATTAAGTGGACTCTTCCGCCTGCCCAGTGTGTTAAGTTAAACTTTGATGGATCTGTGACTAAAACTTCTGCAGCGGGTGGTTTGGTAATTCAAGACAACCACGGCAACCCCCTGATTGCAGCTACTAAAAATGGTGGTTCCACTACTGTACTGGTAATGGAAGCCATTGCTCTGAGAGATGGACTACTTTGTGCTCGAGACCAAGGGTACACAACAATTGAAGTTGAAGGAGACTCCAAGTTAGTCAATGACGCAGTCAACAAACACATTCAATCCCCCTGAAGGCTGCTGAAAATTCTTAATGATATTCACGCTTTAACTACTTGCTTTAGATCGGTGAGCTTCAAACACATTTATAGGGAAGTAAATTTTGTGGCAGATGCTATAGCAAATTTGGGGCATCGTGATGTAATGACTTCTACTTGGACCAATAGGGTTCCTCCGGAGGCCTCAAGCATGCATATTCTTAATTTTTGATAAAGAAAAAAAACTTTATCAACACCAATTGATATAGAAACCCAATTGATGCATATGCTTGGATGGATAGAAACCACACCAATCAAAAACCCAATTGGTGTGGCCTCAAAAACCACACCAATTTTTGATAAAGAAAAAAACTTTATCAACTTATTCTTAATTTCATTAAACTAATTCAATTTTCTAGTGTTTGGTCTACTCTCTTAGGATCCTAAATAAGATGTGATAGCCAAATGGAGGAAGGTCGAAAATCAATTGGTAGCCATGACATAGCTCACAGCCTCACAATCTCACATGGTCTAACAAAAAGTTCATTAAAAAAAAAGTTGGGCTTCTAAATGAACCGTAGGAACCAAAATGGACTGCAGGCAAGTCCATTTTAATCTTTATACTGTCAAAGTCTTATGCCTTCGTTCCCATGACCCATTAACAAACTATGGGCTGCTTTCTCTTTGTTCTATATTTCCCCCTGGATGATCTCTGAAGTAGTTTGGACTCCAATTTTGAATCACATCCCACGACCCAAACTATAGACTTATAATGCTGATACGGTTCATACGGTTTTTTTTTTGGTGTGAAAATTACACGTTTCATACTTGATGAACTATGTGGGCTTGCCTGGTTTGGGCCCTGCTTCTCTCCTTTTTCAGTGTGTGCTTCGTGCAGGTCTTCGCGGCGATGTTCTTCTTCGCGAAGGTGTTGATTTTCGATCTTGTAGCTCGTTTGTTGGGCCTCTGTTTCTGTTTTTCCTTAGTTGGCCCAGTTTGGATGGTTTCTGTTTAATATAAGGTTCTCTTTTCTGCCAAAAAAAAAAACTCGATGAAGTTTATTGCGAAAACTCTAAACCAAAGTCCTAACTTTTTTTTTTTTTTTTTTTAATCTGGAACCTAAGTCCTAACTTAACCGGCCATTTATTAGTTATTTTACGGTTAGATGTTATATATAATGAGACACAATGATGAACCAGAAATTTTGGGTGGGCATGATTATTAGTACTCTTACATGCTTCTCACACCATCATCATGAGTCCCACTACAATTATATACGATAACTTGGATGGTACTGAAGTACCTTTTGGTGAAATGGGACTCCACATTCATAAAAGCCTAGCATCAAAAATTGCGGTAAACCTTCTTCTACTGAACAAATTGTTACACATTTCTGGTCCCAATTAAATGGGGTAGTTTAAAATATAAATGTCACATGCATATGCTTGGATGGATAGAAACCCAATTGATGATGACCTAAAGTGAAGAAATGAACAGAAACAAAAAATTGGTGTGGTTTTAAAGGGTCTTGATTTTTCTAGCTAGCCTTGAAAACATTCACCAGAAGTTTGCAGTTTATTGGCAAATTGACATATAGCTTTTGCTATATATTAGGTGACCTGCTACCCTATATATGGTCCCAAATTAATTAAGTGGGTAAGTTTATATTGACGTATTGTAAATGCTCATGGATATACCCGCATTTGTTGAAGTGGATGAATGTGGAAGATAGTTGGATATAACTGACCTACCAAATTTTGATTGTTGACCTGTGTTCTTTTTACAGACTCACCGTGGAATGTGATTATTGAGAGACCACAAAACCATACCATTCTGCTTTTCACAAAACGAGATGCGTATTATGACTAATGATTGGTGTAATTTACTATGCTGATAATTTTCCAAAGGATGATACGTTAATCTAGCAAACCTTTGACTCTACCTTGTTGTTAACTACTTACCAAAGAGAATCGATCCCTAGGCAACTATAAACATTGTATATATTTACTTGACATATTCAATAGCGGTCTGTTAAGAAGGCTGAGAGTATCTCCAAATGAATATGTCATAGTCATATGTCATGTAAATTTAAAAGTATGTTAAGAAGTGATCGATACACTGTCATTTCGACAGATGCCTTCGTCCATGTAAGATGCGAATTGCATCATGTATTCTTTTGTAGCCTTGAACTAGTCAATAAAGAAAGGCCATAACAATAGTTATGAGGGTGGTCTCAATTTCTTAGAAACACACAGCAAGATTTGGTATATCAAATACACGTAAGAATTGGCTATTTGATTAAAGATGCAGACTAATGACTTTTGAGTGTATGTAGGTGATGACCTAGTTCTGGCTTCGTGAAGCTTTGTCCTACACAAACTGTGGTGCATTTCATTTGTCTTTTCCAGATTTGATTCTTGTTGCTCAACTCAGATTTACCCACTTGATGTTGAGCTACAATAGAATAAATAGTCATGCATGTACCTCCAACAACAACAACAAAAAAGTTTAGCGTAAACAATTAGAAAAAGAGTAAAAACTAAAAAGGACTAGCATAGAGTAATCAGTACAGATGTGGTTTTTTGGTAAGCTTTGCATTCTCAGTAGCTGCAGTACTGTTAGAAGTCATACTCAATGACTATCAATTACGCAGTTAGGTGGGTGTCTGGTACATTCTATCCTTCCTTCTTCATGCTTGAATTATCTGTAGGCACACCAATGCTGATCTTTTTGTACAGATCATCTCATATCATTTTCCAGCGAGATGACTAAAATGAAAGAAAATATCGACATATTTGGATATGCATGTGTGTATATGAAAACTGATCGATGTACAAACGAAACGCAAAGAACAGGGCACAAATTTAATGCACACAAACCACTTCCACCCTTCTCCATAAATTGGTGGATTTTTGTTTGTATGCAGTTATAAGACAAAGACGTTAGCAAATGAAAGAGCTAAAATAGGATATAAGATTACAACTAAACAAGAAGAGCAATCATAATATACACTTTATTGACTATTTTATAGTCCACAAACTTCAGCTTTTGCAAAAGCATGAACAATTTATACTTATGCAAACCCAGACAAAACATACTTAAATAAGCATCAAATCAAATAAAGCCTCCATAAAATGATAGCCTATGTTTAATTATGTTTTTTTTTTCCAACTTAATATCATGATAAATATATCAAAAGAAGCAAAAGCCGCACAGGTAGAGCTCATCATGGCACGAACTGGTCATCTTCGTTCTCTTGGAACTCCTCGTTCTGGTACACGTCGCTGGACTCAAAGGTGTTCCGGTTCCCATTGTTGCTGCCATAGTAACCCCGGTTGTTGTTATTGTTGTTGTTGTACCAGTTTCTTGAATCGACCACCTGGGAATTCTTGTACTGGTTCTGATTGTAGTTGTTCTCGCTGTTAATGTCGTAGTGGTACTTACCATTCTCCAAGAACCTTGTGTCGCTCATGCCTTGCCTCTCAACGTTGTAGTAGTTGTTGCTGTTTTGGGTGGTTGGGGTGGTGGTGGTGGGAGTGGTGTAGCCTCTCTGCTGCGTAAACCTTGTGTCGCTCATGCCTTGCCTCTCAACATTGTAGTAGTTGTTGCTGTTGCTGTTTTGGGTGGTTGGGGTGGTGTAGCCTTTCTGCTGCGTCAACCTTGTGTCACTCATCCCGTTTTGGTTGGTCTCGTAGTTGTTGTTATAGTAGTTGCTGTTCTTGTTGGGATTGTAGTGTGTGTATGGAATGTTGTTGTTGTCGTCGTTGGAGGTAGTTCTTGTGGTGGTGGTGTATGGTTCACCGTTGGTGGTGGTGGTAGTGTAATGTTCACTGTTGGTGGGGGTGGTGGAGTATGGTACAGCGTTGGTTGTGGCTGTGGTCTTGGTAGAGGGAGGCAGCTCGGTGGACTCGTGGCCGTAGAGACCATAGCCGTTTTGGGTTTGCGGGATGAAGTTTGGCTGTTGCTCTTGCTTGGTCACAACAGTGCTCTCCTTGTTGGGGAGCTCTTCAGTGTTGTGGTTGTCCACATTGGCTACTTTGCTGAAGAAGACACTTCGAGCTTGAACCTGTTGAGAGAAGAGGAGAGATAGCACGAAGAAGAAAGAGAGCAATTTCGCACTAGGAGCCATGGATGATGGCAAGTGAAGAAAGAGGGTGCTCTTGCTTTGGACTTTGGAGTGGTGTATAATAGTGTGGAGAGGGTTAGTGGTGAACATCTTTATATAGAGAGGACATTTTCTTTGTCCACCAATTTTTTCCACTCATTAGGTGGAAATGGGCTAGCTGTGAGGAGGTTGATGATTGTGGTCCCCAAGGAATAAGCACTTCAAGAATTAGCACTTTGTTTTGTTTCTGTTGTTAAGCAACCATTGTGCTCTCATGTAGATAGAGAGCATACAAACGCGTATAAAGCTAATTAGACGGGATATCGTGAACATAGTTCGACAATTATATTTCAAAACTTTAGGTTATAACGTAATGAACCAACCATATAAAACAATACATACATGATAATCGTCAATTTTGTTACTATTTCAAAGCTAGCTGAAGTTACTTAGTACATGCTTTATATAGCGTAATAAGCATTTATGTAGCTTAATCATCATATCCCTTGATTATTCTTTTGATCTAAGCAAAACCCAAAACTGACAAGAAGATAAATTAGAATAGGACTAGAACCCAGCTAGCATTTAATGAGGATTGTGAACCTTTAGCTGTGGGTGTTCATGATGTTCCCTAAAGCTGAGGGAAAAAGAAAGGCCCTGTAATCAATCACAAGGATAATTTGGAAATTACAGAAGAGTGGGATATAGGCAGCTGGAGGAGATAGAGGAAGAGGACCATGACCTTGGCATCATTGAAATGGCCGTGTAATTATGCGTGGATTGTGGAAGGTGAGTGTGGGACACGAAGCAATATCATATAGGGTAGGCATGTGCTTCACTTTGCTTGGTCGAATCTGAGAAACTTCTAAGCCTTGCTTCAAAAGCAGAATGAAGACTTGAAGAGTGTGATTGATCTGTCTATGTCCATATGATCATTACTGTTCCCTGCGATTTAACTATGAACTAGTTAGTAGCTTCTTCTAGTGTTAGTTGGGAGCATTTAGGTTGCATAACTAGAATTGAAGTGGTAATAATATTGGCAAGTAGATTGGGGAGTAATAGTGATAGATACTTCACAACAATCTCTTATGTTGGTTATAACTAGACCAAGACCAAATTCAATACCCATTAATGATGCGTATATGCAACGAATGTAATTGGAACCAATGAAAATTGATGTAATTTAAGCAAGGAAAAGAAATCTTTAATTACATCCGTATCTTGTTACAGTTAGGTATAAATTTTTGTAATGTATTTATTTTTTATTTGATTATATTCCTACGATTATGTGATGAAAACAATTATATTTAATAAAGAATTAATAAAAAAATCACTTGGATACTAAACTAATAATAATAGTACCACTAACTTACAATTTCAGACATGTTATGCAGTTTATTTTGATTTGTAAAATATGTATTTATAAGTCATTCGTTTTATTCAGCAGAATGTGTTTTTTTAAGTCGTTTGTACCGTTAATAATTGTTTATTTCACTTTTAAATAAGGGAAAATGATCATTTACCCAATTTTAGGCTAAAAATTGCCCACTTGCTCCACCAACTGTTTTTTAACTCCATTTACCCAAAACACTCTAAGGGATTATTTCCCATTTACCCAATTAATTCTTTTTCTTTTTTTTTTGAGACTTTTTTGCCCTCTCATTCTTTCTCACTTAGAGAGAGAAATCACCCTCCACCTTGCTGTGCTCCGGTGACAAGTGGCCGGCGCGGTCTCCGGCGACCGGCGACCGGTGACCGGACTCTGGCGAACGGTGACCGGGTTCCGGCGACCGGTGACCGGAATCCGGCTATTATTGCCCCCCAGTAATCATATTACTGCCCCCCAGTAATTATATTATTGCCTCCCAAAAATCATATTATTGCCGTCCAGTGAATTGTATGAACTCCAAAAACCAAAATGAATACACTACAGGAACAATTGATCAATTTGTAATCATATTACTACCCTCCAGTAATCATATTACTGCCTCCCAATACAAAGTCCAATGTCTCTACTGCCTCCCAATAGACCACCAAAAATGCACATTTTTGTAGGATTCACAGATAATTTGACTTTAATACACAGAAAACAACATGTAACTTATCAAAACACCACACTATAGTGATCACTGTCCCTCGTATCAAAGTCTACTGGGGGCCAATAATGTTTCTACTGCCCCCTAGTAGACCATCAAACAAACCCCACATTTTTTTTACTGGGGGGCACCCATGCTTCTCCTGTGGACACCCATGCTTCTCCAGCCTGATTCCGGCACGATTCCGACCGGACTCTTCTCCAGTCTCTCACCTGCAGCCCTTCTCCGACCTGTCCCAGCCCCGACGCAGCCCATCTCCAGTCGCTCACCTGCAGCGCATCTCCGACCGGTCCCATCTCCGCCTTCGTCTTCCCCAGGCCCTCTTCTCCAGTCTCTCACCTGCAGCCCATCTCCGACCGGCCTCAGATCGGTGATCCGTGATTGAGGATGGTCGGCACCAGATCAGTGATAGGCACCAGAACGGTGTTCAGTGATTGGCAGAGGTCGACGAAGATGGGGCTTGGGATGTGCTAGCCGGCGCCGAGATCGAGGTCGACGAAGAAGGTGTTGAAGGCGTGGTCGCCACTGCTGGCTAGAGAGAGAGAGAGAGAGGAGGTGGAGATCGGGGGGAGAGCGAGAGAGTTTGGGAAGGAGAGAGAGACTGAGAGGAGATGGATGGGTTTAAATTTAATTCATAGGGGCCAAAATGTCAATAGATGTTAGATTGGGTAAACGAGGTTAAAAAACTCTTGGTGGAGTAAGTGGACAATTTTTTGCCCAAAATTGTGTAAGTGGTCACAGCCCCTTTAAATAATTCAATCCAGTATTTCATTATCCCACTCAAAGAACAGAGGATACTGGACTTAATTTCCTGGCCAAAAAAGAGGGCTGGGAGGTAGTGGGTACTAATGAGCTCTGTGAAAGTTAAAAGGAAGAAGCTTCGACGCCCATGCATGTGATGTGCCACCAGCTCCTGTCCTCCTACCGAAACCGAAAGACCTAGTTCTAGTTTCATCATAAAAAGCCAAAAGAAGAAAGAACACGTAAAAACAGGTACACACATACATCCATATTATCACTGAACTTATTTTAGCAAAAGCAAAAGCCTGTTGTTACCTTCCAAGCAAAAGAGAGATACAAAAACTAAAGGGTTACTAGTCTTAAAGCAGTAAAAACCCTTTGGAAAAACTAAAAAGCAGTCTGGGCGGTGAAAACTCTTCCACAGTGGAAACTCTATCATTAATCTACTCGGAACCTCATCCACCATTACGGAGAGAAATACCAAAAGACTAACGAGATCTCGCCGATTAACTTACACATCAAGCTATTTATCGGAAAAAAAGAAAAAGAAAAAGAAAAAAGCCTTGGTATACAGTCCTACAACGGCAAATTGGTATTGATCGAAGTTAATTTGCATATGGCCGACTGATGTGGGATGTGTCATGTGCGGGAAGTCTTCCTTGTTTGGTTATAGCAGTTCAGAATTAAAGCGATTGATTGATAGTAATTGTGGGTCTTGTTCTTCCTTAATAGAAAATGCTTTTTGTCAACGTTTGGGTTTGCAAAAGCACCTAAAACCTTTACTTCTTTTTCTTTATATTTTCCTCTTTTCCTTGAATGTGGTGAAATTTGCTGCGTGATTAGCGCCATGGATTGTTAATAGTCTCTCAGCCTTTTCAAAGTGTCCTTGGTCATCAGCTCCTACCTTCTTTGTTTTTCTCATTCTCTTTTTCCTTTTTGACCTCTGCCTTGGTGTTTCTTGCAGATTTGAGTTTTAAAATAACAGAGTGGGAAGCTTGTGGCTTAATTGATAAAATACAAAGTCAGAAAAAGAATAAGAACAGTGATTTCAGCTGAAAGATTCATTCTTTAATATAATAAATCAAGCATTAATAAAACACAGATTTCCCAGAAACCCAGATAAGATTAACAGGAATCAATTTTCGGGATATGGGTTCCAGAGAAGAAGAGATAACAACAACATATTGGGAATTAGAAAAGGAATCCAAGGATTAACATCAGGCGCAAAGCGTTTTCTTCTCAGCCTCTTCCTAAAGTACAGTCTCTTCTGCGCTGGATCCCACTGAGCTTCCTCTACTCCTTTAGCAAGAATTAATGGTGGAGGGATCTGATATGGGCACTTGGACCTCCAGGAAGTCTCAGGGGGCCCAAGTTTGAAGACCCTTTTGAGGAAGAGAGAGATGCCCCATTTGAGATGAGTATAAGAAGGGGATTTGGTACAGAGGACTGGTGGGTAGTCCCAGTTTAGGTAGCATGGAATTTGGGTGGAGATGAAGAACTGGGCATGGAGAGGTGGTGTGGTTGTTGGGTTGATGAGGATGTGAGTTACGGCATTGAGCCTTTGCTCCCATGTTGTGTCTTCGTCTCCCATTCTTTTGTGCTTATCTCTCAACATGAGGTTGAGGGTGCTCACATTTTCATTCATAAGTTGGTAATTTTAATTCAATTTCACTGTATATCTAATTTAACTTACAGTATCATAATTTTTTATTTTTACCGCCAAAAAATAGAGAGGAAGGAAAATGGAGCTCGGATGCTTCCTTCTCTTGAAAATGGTGAGCGGTTAGGACAGAGGGTCCATTTCGTAACAGATTATAATTGAATCTAAAGCAGGGGAAAGTTTTAAGGCCATCGAGCTCAATTTTCCTTCTCATGAAAATGGTGAGTGGTTAGGACAGAGGGTTTCATGAGAAGTGGTTAGGACAGAGGGTCCATTTCATAACAGATTATAATTGAATCTAAAGCAGGGGAAAGTTCTAAGGCCATCGAGCTCCATTTTCCTTCTCATGAAAATGGTGAGTGGTTAGGACAGAGGGTCCATTTCATAACAGATTATAATTGAATCAAAAACAGGGGAAAGTTTTAAGGCCATTACAGAGTACTAAAGCAGCAACCGACAATTCAAAAGCTTACGCAGCACAGATGGATCGATGCCCAGTATATTAACCTGTCACCTTTTACTTGTAAATGTCTCACTGATTGAGCACACTAATGTATCAATCTGGATTTCCGAAGTATAACAAGATATGCATCAGGTATGTTTTGAAACATACAACGAGAATCTGACATATAATCATAATTGTAAAGCTAAGGTCACTGATCTCATAACATTTTTTTTTTTCCGAGAAAATTGATCTCATAACTTGAACCAAGATATCTGTTAGCAATTATCGAAGTGTGGAGAATTCGTGTTCATTCACCCTCAGGACTTGTATAGGTCTGCGAGTGCATATAGGTCACGTCAATAGAGCAACTAGCTTGGAATTTTGAGGAGAGAAAAATCCAGGCCATCATTATCGGCAAGATGATGAGGGCAGTAGCCTGAAAATTAGCGACTTTGATTAATGCCGTGTAATATAAAGCTAAACAAGCTATATATAAGGCAATTTCTCTCTACTTTAGCAACCAGTCGTTGTAGTATAGTGGTAAGTATTCCCGCCTGTCACGCGGGTGACCCGGGTTCGATCCCCGGCAACGGCGCCAATTTTGTTTATTTTCATTTTTTTTGGACAATTCATGCAGTTTTAGATGGAAAAAAAATATGTTAAACTTGACTACATACCACATAGAAAACCAATTCCTCATTAGCAAGAGCTGCAGTAAATTCATTCTTCTCCAATGCCTCTTTGATGGAATGCTGCAACTGCATGAAGAAAAGGTTTTCAGGAATTCATTAGCAGACAACAGAGGTGTCTAGTTGATGACAACCTGAAACAATGGATGGGCAGATGAAGCAAACATGATGTTTCGACTTTATACAACATAATCTAAATGTACAGACAACTGGATTAGTACGATCGAGACCCAGTCAATAAGGTTCCTTAAGCTGCATGAAATAGGGAGGGATCAAACGATGCAGTGGTTTTTCTTACAGAGACATTAACTTTCTTACTAGGAAGTATGATAGTACAACTGCCGGATTGCAAAAGAGACACAAAGACAAACCAACAGATGATAATACACAACAAAGATTGAATTGAAATAGTAAGACACCAGTTTTCTCTTGTCTTGCCTTCTTTTATCAGTAATTCCATCTTACCACGTACTTAACAACAACTAATTGCAAAAGCAATAGACAAGTAGTAAAAAAAATATGGTAGCAGAAGGAAACTAATTTCCAGTAATGGAGCCAAAAATGTAGCTGTTGCAATTGTAGAAACTGGAGCAATCCTTGACAATCAATTTCTCAACGTTTTCCACATATGTTTCTTGAGGTAGTTAGAAACCATCTGACTGATCAAAAACCACTATATAGCATGCTCTCTTTTCAAGATCCTCAAGTAACTGATTGATTCAACTTTCTGCTTAGTGAGTTTCCTAATAAAAAGACAACACCCTAGAGTGTACCGCAAACTTCCACAAACATTTATGGCATCTTCAAGGTCTCAAGTTAAATAATTAAAAGCTAGTCCCTTGAGGATTCTTGGTATGTAGAAACACAACAATGAAAGTAGGCAATTTCTAGAAAACCTACAACTATACTAGACATCAGAGATAATGGGAGGTTATAAAGCTCTATCACAGGAATGTCATCAGGGTCATGCTAAAAAGTAAGAACTCTGAAGAAATACTAATTAAGACAACAATTTTGGCACTAACCTTATGGTGAGACCTCTTAAATGCTATAAAGACTTTTTCCAATTGATGCAGGGTTCGTGAGAAAAAGGATCTCACGTTAGACCCAAGCAGCTTCAGCAAATGGTCATCAAGAAGGTTGTTGAAGAACTGCAAGACATCAGATTTAATGGGCTAGTGTTAGATTATAGATAGAAAAATAATGTATCAGTTGTTGACAACACTTTATGCTGTCATTTCTGAAAGAATTTAAAGTTCAATCCAGCAAAATTTCATTCAAAATCCCGGACATTCATATAGACCAACTTTACCTTCAAGAATGTGCATCTTGTATAACTCACTTGCCTTTGAACCCTCAAAGTCCTCGACTATTTCAAAAAGTAACCAACAACTATCAGTGAACTAGCAGAATGCATCAAATAAGGAATGTCAAGCCAGTTTGAAGGAGGAAATACTTGTTGAATATGAAGAGCCTGCTGCAGTCTCTGAAGTTGAATCCATTGCTCGGTAACCATGTCATTCATCTGCAAGCGACAAGAATCAAATCATCAGCAAACTCAACACTCAATGAAAACATCACACTCATAAGACCACAGACAAATTGCACCACCATATTACCTTCTTAGCCTTAGAGGTAACCATTTCAAGCCTCTCCTCAGCATCTTGTGCTTTGGACTCCAAAACATGAATGTCGAAATTGTTCTTCCTTGAAGCGGCCCAGAGCCGCCGTACCTATCAATTCAAAATCCTAATTCTCAAACCAGTAATCCAATTCTTCAACTAATTACCGACTGAAAATGAAAAAAAAAAAAAAAAAAAAAAAACCTCTTCTTCTAGAGCATTAAGTCTTTGATCACCATGCAATGAGTGTTCCTGTGATAATACAAATGAAATTGCACCTACATCATTTTCATTGTTCATATGAGCTGAATCGAACCAGCTCGAAAGAAACGAAAACAAAACCTTGAGAGTGGATAACAGAGATTGCAAATGGTGGATCTTCTGCGACATGTCGTCAATCCGCTTCTCGCGCTGTTCGATTTGATCGATTCTCTCATTCAGATTCCGAACGCTTTCCGCAAGAACCGATTCTGCAGAAACGACATCAATAGCAAACGCTATATGGCCTACGAACTCGAAAAAAGAAACGAAGAGTGGAAGTGTGAAATTACCTAAATGAGCGATTTTGAGCTTGAATTGGTGGAGTTGGGATACGACGGAGGAGTCGGTGGTGGTTTCGGAGAGGGATGGAAAAAAGGCGGGAAAGAGGAAGAGGATTGGGATTAGATGAATTGCTGCTACTCTCATTCTGTGCTTGCAGGAATTGACCGTGACTGAAGCGCTTCGTGTTTTTTTTTGAGCCGATTCAGAAAATTTGCAGGGAAAATTTTCAATTTCCGGTTTCAGTGAAATGAATCAGTTAGTAGTTACAGCGCCGGTCGAGTCAACAAGAGGAAGAAGGAAAGTGGAGGACGACGACGTTTTAAAAATTGCAAAATAGTGGCAATCGCTTTTACAGTTTTACCCATGAAATATTGTCAGAACTCAGAAATGTCAATTAAGCGACAATTTTTCATTGGCATTTGGCAATGACTGACCATTATTTTTTACTGACAAATAGCAAATTTGTTGTGCTTACTTAAGCTGACTTATGCTGTGTTATGAAAATGAAAAATTCTTACATAGTGCAAACGTACCACGTGGCTAGTAGGGTGGTGATTAAATAAATCAGTTGATTGCTTGGTAACTTTTCTAAAAGAGGTGGTTTTGTTTTTGAAAGAAGGCAAAGCCAATATATTGATGAAAAGCCAGAATGACCCTTACATACTCATCCGCTGCCATTAAACAGACAAGAAGATGTGTTAGTACCCACAGTGGTACGTAAAAACTAGGTCACTCATTTAACATTGAATACATCATAGACAAAGCGGGATCCCCCTTTGGTACTACACCGGAGGCGCTAGAAGGCCCGGTCCTCCCAACCTAACTCATAAACCAGTAAATCTAGTCGCCTAGAGACCTCAATTAGTGTACAACTAGATACACTGAGAATTAAACTGACATAGACCAAGACCAAATACTAAAACTGGGTAAGAAATAAATCCACTAGACTGCCTCAAAAAAGGCCTAAATGAAACTAGAAAAATAAACAACAGCTAACTAATGGCCCAAAGAAGAGCAAAGCAAGAGGCCCAAGCTGACCCAGCCTTGTTGCGCTTCCGTCTTCCCGTGTTGAGGATGCCGCATGCCAGCCACCGACGCACCTGCACCATACCGTCGCTGCAGAATTCAAAGACCTCCGCCACACCACAACACCACCACCGTGAGGACAACAAATACCCCGACGACACCAAACCCGATCCAAAAAGAAAAGATCCCCTGTGCCCCTAGAGCACTGGCTGCATCCCATGATGCCGCTGCGCTGCCGTCGTTGCCAGAAACATCAGCCCGCGCTGTCCCTTGAATCGGATCCACGACTTCCCCAGCCACATAGAAGCTTCGACCCAAGCAAGACCGATCAGACAAAAAACCTCAAGCCACTGCAGATCCATGAACCACAGTGCACCACTAGACCATCATCGCCCGTCCGGCAGCCTCACAGCGACGACAAGACAAGCCTCACCGAAGCAGAGAGCCGTCGGACGAGAGGGACCTCAGCTGAAACTGGACCAAAGTAGGTGCGCATGCAGCGCGTTGGAGGTTAGGGTTATTTTGCTCTAACGATTGGAAATTCTAAAAGAGGCGGTTGTTAAGTAAATAAGTTGTTTTAAGTTTTACCAATGCAGCTAGAATAGTCATGAAAATTTGGACATCACTCTAATGGCACATTTACTTATTTGGAATGGAAAATAATCATGAATCGGAGACAAGTGGAATGAGAGAAGAAAGGAATCGGTATTGATTCCGGATGAATGATTCCTAAACCCATCTCCCCCCTTCGTAATCGAATTCCTGAGTATTCAGGAATCGATTCCTAATAAGGAAGTGGGACCTACATTCATTCTGATTCCTTCATGTGTTAGTAAACGCAAGAATTTTTTTACCCGGAATCATTCCGATTCCTTTATGTGTTAGTAAACGCAAGAATGTTTTTACCCCGTAATCATTCATTTTCCTTCCAAGTAAGTAAACCTGCCCTAAATCTCTAACAAACCAACTTTCATGGGCAACATTTGAACATCACTTTTGTGGATGAAGTACTCGTCGGGAACATTTGAACATCACTCCAACCGAACATGTCAATGCTTTTACTAACGAAATTCTCTTCGCATCAATCTAACCGAAGAACTAATAACTTGATGGAAGATTATTAGAATTCATTAGCATGAACTGCAAATAATCAAGTATAATGAGGTAAAGAAATGGTAGATCCTTAGACACAGCAGAGTAGCATGTTTTTCGTCTCATTTTTTGTGGTTGTATAGCCTTGCATATCTTCAAGTGCATGATAAATCCTCTAAACTCTGGATTGTTATTAAACAAAACTATTAATTTGCCCTTTACACATTTACATTATTCTGTTCTGGCTATAGAGCCTATAGCCTATAGTTATTACATAGAGTTGCAAAAGAACTATATATACAGGAGTAGTAACTGTCTCTCTATACTGTGAAACAATCAAGGAGAAGGAAAACCCTCTGTACCCTCTTCACTGCCCCAACCGGTTAGATAAGCGGAACAGATATGGCATGAGAAAGCTTTGCTTATTCATCATTATTGATTGCAATCTGAAATAACTGAATAGTTACTTCTAGTACTACTTTGGGTGAGCTTGAGCTAGCCGTCGAACTCGGAAGGGAATCGGCACGGTTCAATTCCCCAACTCTTCTCAGCATAGTCGCGGATTGTTCTGTCACTGCTAAATCTACCAGAACCGGCTGTGCTAAGGATGCTCATTTTAGTCCACTTCTTTGGATCCGCAAATGCTTTATCAGCAGCAGCCTATTTTACATGTAGATAGAGTTATAGAACAAGAGGAACTATACTTTGGCACTCCCATGAAAAGTAATGATTACCTGTGCCTCTAAATAGCTCCCAAAGTCAGAGCTGAGCAGATAGAAGTCGTCACCCTCTACACTATCACATAGAGATTGGAAATAGTCTTGAAAGCCAAAATGACCATCTCGGATCAGCCTACACATTATTATAAATATCACAACAAACTTAGAATCTGATAAGATAACAGCTTGCTCAGAAAAGTTACATCCGGCACATGGCATCCAACACAGGTCACACAAATATCACTAACTGGCTAATTTTAAGTGTGCTTCCTATGGTGATTGTAGTTGCATACCTTAAAACGCGTGCACATTGCAGTGGCACGTCATGAGCAGGTCCTTTCTCACGCAAATCAGGAACTTCATGAATCTTTGCACCAAACAAAAACTGCAGAAAGCAAATCTCCAATCAGTTAAAGCTTCCAGCTGTATTACGTTGCCTAGAAAAATCTCGCTTGGGGCCATTCTGTTCTTACAAAATCTCAATGTATTCAACCACACATCATCTGATCTTTGAGGAAAAACCAATGCATACATAGTTGCACCCTTGAGTACAACCTTGGACAACACTTACCAAGTTCTCTGCCCCTATTTCTTCAACAATTTCAACTGTAGACCCATCTTCTGTAGCCAAGAGTAAACATCCGTTCATGAGAAATTTCATGCTGCCAGTTCCAGAAGCCTCATGTCCTGCGGTGCTGCACAGGAATCATCAGATGGTATGCAGCATATACACATACTAAATATATTTCTCTAAATAAAGAAGTTCGAAACTTTAGTTGAATCATTGCAAGCCTCATATGCACCCATCTTAACAATAACACCGCTGATATTGGGGGATTTTAGTAAACTACTTGAGCCAAAACATAAATGAAAAGCTTGATGAGATAACCAGTATTCTAAAAACCAACTAATCATTGGTCTATAATTTCATATATCACGGTATTCTAATTTGAAGTTTTACTACAAAAATAGCACTTGTCTACAAGCAGTAATGTTAACATCTCAAATCTGAAAAGTGCAGTTAAACTTAAGTTGGAACAAAATTCAAGAAACTCAAAGTAGTTTTTTAAAGCAATTGTCTTTCCATGGGTTCAATCATAGTCCTTCAATGTTTACAAACCTCAAGTGCTGGGAAAGGTCAGCCCCTGGTATTACCACTTCAGCGAGCGATACATTATAATCAGGAATAAAAACCTGAAACAGAGAATTTGCATCAAATCGCAGATGACTGATACCATGTTGACATGGCAAGACCAGAAACTTCATTCCCTATGCTAGTTCCTCACAGTAGCTGTGCAAAAACAGAAGATAGGAAGAATGCATTCAGAGACATAATTCTATCCCTTACCAGCTTTAGAAGATCCCCAACATCGCTATCATTATTTATCTTTTCTGCTACAGCATGACAAAGTTTGATAATCTTCTTTGCAACTTCATAACCAGGAGCAGCTTTTCCTCCAATAATGCAGACACGGGGTACAACCTTGCTCTGTTGACTCTTATCCATGTTCTGCAGCAAAGTAAAAACACAACTTATTGATTAAAATTCATAAATGGTAAGCATATAATGGTACACAATTGAATGAGATCAAACAAGGTTCCAACTATGTCAATTCTCATTCCACAATTAACAAATTACTTCCCACCAACATTCAAGCCAAAAGATGATAATTACTGTGACCAAGTATAAAATACGGATGCACAAATGCTGGAGGGTTGTAAGGTAGCTCCATTTAGAACAACAAAAAAGAAAAAATCCAAAGCTTCTTTGTTAATGAGTTCTATTAGCGTGGAATGCAAAGTTCTTCAGAAAAAAAGCTTCACCTTGATACAGTCATATCGATGAATGATGCCAAGTATATTGAGCAATTGTCTTTTGTACTCGTGTATTCTCTTTGTCTGCACATCAAACATTGCATCTAAACTAACCTGCAGTTAGAAGTGATACATTGCAATGTTAGATCATAAAGAAGCTTCTATAAGACCTGACTACTAGACAAAGGAAAGAACCAAATATACATTCCAAGAAATTGCGGTCCCAACCTTCACACCACTCATTGCTTCAATGTACTCAGCAAGCCTCATCTTGTTAACCTTCTTAACCTACGCCATGAAAATATTTGCAATAAACAAAGAGCAGCAACATAATACAATCTCGGTTTCTAAGGAAATGCACAAGTATGAAGCCTATAGTGTACCATCATCCATTCTTGTTGAAGATCAGCATCATCTGCATATTCTCTCAAGCCAGTCAGAAGGTCAACATTACGAATCCAGGCTTCTGTTCCAAGCCATTTTGAGAGAAGAGCACACAGGCTAGGATTACTCACCACAATCCAGCGGCGCTGAAAAATCAAATGTCAGTACATTATCACATTCACATATACTTGAATATAAACTGTATGCTACTAGTGGATATCGAATTATCAGTCCCTGATACACCACTCTGCACCATAAGAACCTTTGTAAATATGTTATGAGCCATATGCAATATTTGTCAAAATAATAATTAATAATTTATTTACTAGTGTGCGTATGCTTGTACATATGTATAAACAGAATCGAAAGTCTAATGAAACTAGTAAAGTACTTGATAGACGACATTCTGAACGTTATACCTGGGTGACGCCATTTGTCATGCATTGAAATTTCTCAGGCCACAGTTCATAGAAGTCCTGTTAAAGAAAAGAGGTGTCAGTCTGTCGACTAACCTAATAGAAGGTACTTAAGCAGTTTGGATTATCTTGTAACTTAGTTATAAGCCAAGAAAAAATGACAATGATGCAAGGAAAACACAGTACCTTGAATAATTTTGTTTTTAATAGTTCTGAATGTACTGTGGAAACACCATTCACAGTATGAGCACACACAACCGACAGGTTTGCCATTCGGATACTCTGTCAACTCCAATGGTAGTCAACGATCAATTTACAAAGTATTTCATATCAAACCAAAGAATTCTTACAGAGATGGGTATGAAGGACTACCAAAAATTCATATGCTAATATAAGGTTCTTATGAGAGGATTATGCATAATATCACACAAAGGGTTGATATAATTGACAGAATAAGCACAGTGGTCCAATACCAAGACTATAGAGTATACAAAGACTACCAGGAGAAACACAGACTCATATATACCATGAAGTATGAATTATAATGCTTCTAGAGGTACCTTTACAGCAGCTTCCTCAACAATAGACATCCGAGAGAGACGATCATAATCTAAACCAATCCTCTTCTTCAACTCTTCGACAAAATTGAAGTTAATGTCATATATAATCTGGAACAACAAATTAGTGATAAAGATTATTAAGTGACAAATAAATCATTTTATACTGGTTATTATCAGAATATGTATGTATGGAAATTATCAATTGTCTATATGATTGGTTGCATGACAATCTGATGGAAAGAAATGAACCCTTGCATTAATTGATTAAACATCTCAAGGCCTAGCATACCACTTATATATATATATATATATATACACACCCTTATTGTATTGGAGAAGGAGGTCGAAAACGTCTTCAGAAACACATTTTACAAATAAAAAGCAAAGCATGCATAAAATAGTCATTAGGAACGCACTTGTAAATGGCGTGGGAGAAGACTACCCAGTAAATCAACAGGGATTTTCTCCAACCCTTCAGCAATTACTGCGTGTATTGTGAAAGAAAAGAGTTTGCAAACAATATCCCAAGCTTTATTCCAATCCAAATGCTCTTCATCGACAAGCACTCTCATGACCTCGACTATTGCAAGAGATGGGTGAGTATCATTGAGCTGCAGAGCAACCTAATTAAGACAAAGAAAGGTGAGCCAACAAAAGAAGGGAAACCAGAAAAGCAAACCTGAATGACTGTATTAGAAGAACTCCAATGCACCAGTAGAAAAAGGAAATGATCCCTTAATTCACAATACTAAGTCATAAAGCATTCTTTTCCCTACAATTCAATATACATGATAATATAACATATATTAGTGAGATTCAAACCTTATCAGGAAATTCATCAAAATTACTGTGAGCATCTTTGAACCTCCGTATTATGTCTTGTATGGATGCTGAGACAAAGAAATATTGTTGTTTTAACCGCAGTTCCTTCCCCTGTAAACCAGGGAAAAAAAAAAACTAAAAAGTCAAAATGGATTAACACAATGTTATAAGAAACAATAAAGTTTCAAGGATATTTCAAAATGTAAATAACCAAATTAACAAAAAGGAATTAAACCTGATAAGAACGATCATCAGGGTACAAAACACTACTTATATTTTCTGCTTTCTGTCTAGAAACAAGAGCATTGATGTAATCTCCAGTATTAAAAGCTTCCTGCATATGAGAAGTTTTGCATAGGAAAATTAGCCACCTCTAAAAGTTCTAGGAGGCAAGAGATGAATGCTATAATTTTTTTTTTTTTTAATGGAGAATACTGTATCCACTTTTTCATTTAGCATTTTCATGGGATACTGTGTATCAAAAAAAAAAACTACCAAATGCATGATAATAAAGATGAGTAAAAAAATTACCATATCACGTTGATCGCTTGGTTTTCCGGCCCATAAGCGGAGAGTAATGGTGTTCCTGGTTCCGTAACCAGGTATAGGATTATCATAAGCCACAGCTTCTACCTAGCAGTGTGTAGACAAACCACTAAGCTGATGAAATAATCAATCATATCCATAATGTTCACAACATGTAATCCATATAGCAGATATAAAAACATTATCAAAAGATTTCCTCAAGGATTGAACCCTCAGATGATGGAATAGAGTTCATTGCCTTACCAATTCTCCAGGGTTCCAAACATTACATTTTTCTCCGTTCAAGATTTCCTCTTCAACAGTCCCATAGAACTTATCCATGTAGAAAAACAATACGAAAAGTTACCAAAACTTTTGTAAGCTAGTAGAAGAAATAATGAATATCAAAACAAAATGGAATGAGAAATAAACACTTAAATTAAAAAAGAGGATATGCTTGCAAACCTTCACTGGATATGTTACATGAACCCGCTCTGTCTCCCAGGGATTCCCAAAGTTCAACCAGAAGTCAGGTTGTTCATGCTGAATGCCATCCAGTATAACCTGGCGGAATAGTCCATATTGGTAGCGTAGTCCATAACTGCAAGTTGGAAATTGCAACATTACTAAATAACCTCCCATTACGATAATACAGGGGGTAAAAAAATAAAATAAAACACAGATTATTTTCATATTGATTAATATATTCCGATCTCAAAGCCATCGAGCATGCAAAATATGACGATAAAAGGTGAGGCACATAAACCTATTATGGGATCATACTCTTCATGGATTTCCCATAGTCTTTCTACTTCTAAGGATAATGGCTTCCATATTTCTTTATATACAATAGAGTTCCCTTCCTTTCCCTAGACTTCCCTGTCTTAAAGGAAAGACACCATAGAGCTAGAAGGGCCGTTCATCGATCCTAGTATTAGAGACAAAACTTAGATCGGGGTATGATGAATTTAATTAAAATATGCTAATTATAGAGTTAACATACCCCCATGCAGGATAATCCAAAGTTGCCATAGAATCCATTTGGCAAGCTGAAAGACGGGCTAGGCCACCATTACCAAGGGCAGCATCTCCTTCCTTGAAACATCACAAAATTTACTTATCCATGGGACAATAAATTGCCATCTGTAGTATATACTAAAGTACATGCTATTGATACATAAATGATAATAGTCTTATATCTTTCCAAATGAAGTTTGATTAATACTGGAATATTCACATCAATATAGTTGGTGTAAATACATTCTACCTCTAATAAATATATGATGTTCATGCAGCATATATACATGATGTACTGATGCCAATACCACATTTAATACGGTAAAAGATTGATATAAGATTCAATGTTTCCTGCGAGAGCAAAATGGGGGAATAATATCAATGACAGCGTCTCAGTTCTGGCTACTTTTTTATGTTGCTCTAGAAACTCCCTTCACTAGAATTACTACATCATATTTTCCAAATAACAAAAGAACTTTGAAAGCACATGAAAAGGTATCCTTGCTAACCTGCTCGGCCAGAACTTCAAACTCAAAGCCAAGCTGACTTAAAGCCTCTGCGTATTGGTCTCGGATACCAAGGTTGATGACACTATTCGACAATGAACGACCTGACAGTTCAATAACAAATAGCGTTTAGCAGCAAGCCGGCAACTACATCAAAGCAACAGTTACTCCAGATGAAGTGAGCAACAGTTACTAGTGATCAACTTAATGGCTATTAAATCATAACGAAAACCAATCTATAAGCATAACCAAAATGCATAAAATGTACATGGGAGTGCATCAATACCCATAAGAAACTCAAGCGAGAGGAAGTACACGCGCTTCGGATCTTTCCTCTTGAAGTAAAGCTGAGTATCATGCGAACGCTCAATCAAGCGATCTCTTACACTGTGCGCTAAAGCCTACAAATTCGAATCAAAAGCAACTTCAACACGAAGAATTTTCCCGCCAAAAATTAAAAACGCTCAAATTCACAGCTGTATCCAAACTAGCTAAAAACACAATCCAAATGATCAACAAGAAGAAGAGAAATTTAGATTTTACCTGATAAGCTTCAAAATCATCAAAGCTAAACCTCGACCTGGCCACGGTGTACTCAACGTGGTAGAGAATATCCTTCTGAAGACTAACCGGGTCGTTTTTCAAGAACCCGTCCATCAACCCGAACATCCTCTCCGCCTTAGCGCCGCGCTGGCCGGAGCCCAGGCCCAAACCCGGCCTGCGGACCACGACGCCTCTCGTGGTGGTGGTAGGCCCCGCGGTGACGGACCCGCCGCAGTCGTCGATGGCGTCCAGTAACGCCTTCTGGATCCGGTCCAGGCTCTCCGGGTCCTCGATCCTCGCGCCTCGGGAGTCGGTGACGAAGAACCGCTTCACGAAGTAGTCGCCTTCGAATTCCACGGTGGCCCTGTCGACGAGGAGGCCGAGGACGTCGAACACGCGCGTGATGATCCCGAGGAGGCCGATGCGGTTGCGGGCGCGGATCACGAACTGCGTGGTGGCGGACGCGGCGGCTCCGTCGGATTCGGAGTAGTATTCCTCGGAGTTTTCCACCGTGACCGAGGAGGAGGAGGAGGATGACGCGGCGGAGAGCGGTTGGAGACATTGTTCGGCGCGTAGAGGTCTGGAGACATTGTTCGTCGGCGCGTAGAAGATGGACGACGGCGACGGCGGTGATGATGGCAGGAAGGGTGAGAATGCGAGGGTTGGTCGGTGGTGGAAGGTGAGGAAGCGCGAGGGTAGAATCGACATTGCGGAATGTGAGAGGTTAGAGAGAGATCAAGAGGTTCACATTGGCGTTAGGGAAGAGAGAGAGAGAGAGAGAGGTAGAAGGAGGAGGAGGAGGTTTGAGTGCAAGTGTCTCTGTATATGTGACTCTGAGTGAGAGAGCGTGGGAGTAGGAAAAAGAGCACGGACTTTTTTTTTTTTTTTTTCACGGATTTCAAGTGAGCGGTGGCGTGTGGGCGACCTCATGGGGATACGGTGAGGTTTAGTTTTATTGCTAACATTTGGAGGGAAGTGTAATGTGTAATCGGCTCGATACAGTATTGAGTGTGGCCCATTTTTGACTCGTTCGAGTTTAATTAGTTCGTAGAAGTAGAAGATATTGATTAGGATTGAAGTTAACACTTACCATTGAAAGTTTGTAAGAATACATAAGATCTTCTATGTATTGAATGCGATTTCAGCCCTGGGAGATGATTCAGAGCACCGACGTGCACTTGCACCAACATAAATGGATGGTTAGATTGCATTAAATAAACCTTTTGTTTTTTAAAAATAAGGTTGATATGTTTAAGGATATTTCTATTTGTGTTTAATCCAAATTCTAGGTTGCTTGACCTAGTGGTAATAGGGTTCAATTAGAAGAATCTAGAGATTATCTTTCCTTGTATGATTCTAACTCTATGCATTGTAATCCTCTATATAAAGAGGCCCCTATTATCAATGAGAAGACACAGCGAATTTCTCTCAATTTCTGATTCCCTAAAACACGTTATCAGCACGAAGCACTAACCCTGAAACCTAATATTCGTAGCCTTCAAACCCCAGAAACCTCCATCGCCCGCCATGAAGCTCTCACCTCCAGGAGGCCAGAACCGGCGACGCTGTCCCCAGAACTTGCCGGAAAATACCCGAACCGGCCCGCGAAAATACCGATATCCTCCCTGCCCGGTTCGAAGCTTTCCTCCCTGCCTACTACTACCAAACTTCACCAGCAGCTGCAGCCGGACCCCAGATCACCAGAGCCGAAAAATCACCACCGGAACCGGCCTAGAAACACGTGAACCAGCCGCTTGAACCACCGAACCGCCGCCTGAACCTGTGCTTCAGTCAATGTCAACCTCCAGTCAGCCCTAGGCCCAGATCTCAGCCCAAGGCCCAGAAGCAGAAGTCCAAGGCCCAGAAGCCCTGCAGCTCGAAGCCCAGCAACGCGGCCCACTGACGTCAGCTGCCACGTCAGCGTCCACGCAGGCACATAGTCAGCACACGTCAGCATCCAGTCAGCCCTGCCACGTCAGCTCCGATCTGCCACGTCAGCACCCCGGTCAACTGTCAGTCAACGCCAGTCAACACTTTTCCGGCAACTTTTTTCCTGCCAACTTTTCGGTCAAGTTTTCCGGCCACTTTTAAGGTAATTTTTCCTAAAAGTTCCCGTTTTTGAAGTTTTTTTTTTTATTTCTTCTTTTTTCGGGGACTTCCAACATCCCTTCTTCTACCCCCCTTTCTTCTTCATAGGGGAGACCAAAAGCCGAACTATGGGGGTTCGTGCTCACTCCAAGCTTGGAGCTTGTAGAGTCCTCCAAACTTAGAGTTTGTTGAGAAGAAAACGATCGACCACATACATCGTAAGGCTATATCGCATTAGAATCACAGTTACGACTGTTACTACAGTTGGTAATAACATTCATATCATACTGGTATGTACATAATTTTCAAAAATACACCTTGTTTTCAAAATACCAGTCACTATGTAAGTAAAAGTATTGATACTTTCGTCAACAAGTGTTATACATGTATATTTCCACAATATACACATTACAAATATACAGTTTAACTTGGAAAATAACTATATAATGAAACAGAGATAAATTATACTATGGCCCCAACTTTTTTAACTTGGTAAGTTACCTTACATGAAATTATTGTATAATACATGTTCCTATTCCTGTGGTATCATACACTGTTACAAACCATGATAATTACTGAATTGCATGCATAATGCCATAATGATTAAGCTCAAGGCATTTATCAGACTGAACTGACCTGATAACAACAACAGATTACATGACAATAAGAATGTGTTCTTCTTGTTGCAGTAAAAATGTGGGGATTAAAGATTATCAGTTCCTCCGGTTAATGTGGGCACTAAGATATGGTTTTACTTTTAAATGAAATTCGTTTGTTCTTTTTGTTGGGGAGGGTCAAAACTCATGATTTAGGTTGTTGCTGGAAACTCACCTCTTTGATAGCTTCCAACGAATTAAGCAGCATCCTTCTTCCCCATCCAAGGGTAGGCCTCATCAACGGGCCGGGTCGGGTCTTGCTATATTTTTAAATAATGGCGGGCTGGGGCGGGCCGGGTTTTATTGTAAATCGAAGGATCCAAGCCCGTCCATATAATGCGGGCCTTGCGGACTTTTTCGGGCCGGACCTTACGGGCTTTATTTATAAATAAATATTTAAAGACACCAATATTTTTTATTTATTTTTTAATCAAGCTTTGAAAATTCATTGGATAATAATCAAATACAACCAAAGGGTGTCTATATTGTACCAAAAAAAAATCTATATTTATATATAGACACTAATTTATTTATAAATAAATTTTTAAAGACACTAATTTTTTATAAATCTATATTTGTATATCACAATCCAAAGAGCAACCTCTAGAAATTTAAAGAAAATAGGAAAACCGACCGGTGGATGTGATTATTACAATAAATTATGAGTGTGGTAAAAAATTTAGCCAATTTCACCATATTTTCGAACCCGATCGAATTGGTCAACCGTTGTCACTTGCATATCTTCTTGGTTGACCGATGACATGACGATCGCGAAACGTGCTTATTTTTTCACATCACATATGTAAATATTTCATCGATAGATATGTGTGGACATAAGATAAAAAAATTTCAATTTTAAGTACAAATACGTTGGCCTATATCAATTTGCCTCCGAAAGTTGTATGACTTATACATTGCATTTAAATTGTTGAGGTTCATTCTAAAGCAACCATGAAGTGAAAGATGAATTTGGAGAAACCAACCACTCGATGGAGAGATTGTAATATTTCATGGTGGTTGTAAAAAATCCAGCCAATTTGGTGCTCGTTTCGAATTCAATCAACTAGGTCAAACGTAGTTACTCTTATAAACCTATATTTATATCACACACTCCAAAGAGCAACCTCTATCAATTCAAATAAAATGGAAAAACCGACTGTTGGATGTGATTATTACAATAAATTATACATGTGGTTAAAAATTTAGTCAATTTCACCATAGTTTTGAATCTGATCGGATTGGTCAACCGTAATCACTTGCATGTTTTCTTGGTTGACCGATGGCGTGATGACCGCAAAACTTGCTTATTTTTTTCCATCACTTTTGTAAATACTTTATCAATGAATGTGCGTGGACATAAGATAAAAATTTCAATTTTAATTACAAATATGTTGGCCTATACCAATTTGTCTCCTAGAGTTGTATGACTTACACATTGCATTTAAATTGTTGAGGTCTATTCTAAAGCAACCATGAAGTGGAAGATGAATTTGGAAAAACCAACCGCTCGATGGAGAGATTGTAATGTTTTATGGTGGTTGTAAAAAATCCAGCCAATTTATTTCTCATTTCGAATTCGATCAACTAGGTCAAACTTAGTTACTCTTATAAACCTATATTTATATATCATACACTCAAAGAGCAACCTCTATAAATTCAAATAAAATGAAAAATCCGACCGGTGGAAATGATTGTTACAATAAATTATGAGTGTGGTAAAAAATTTAGCCAATTTCACCATATTTTCAAATCCGATCGAATTGTTCAACCGTTGTCACTTGTTTTTTAGAATATATATGCACATATTCTATATAGAAGTATGAGAATTTCCACACACATATATATATAAACACACACACACACACATATCTATATCTATATCTATATATATATATATATAAACACACCCACACACACACACACACACACACACACATATATATATAAACATGTATGTGTGTATAAACATACACAATACACACACACATATCTAATTATATATATATATATATATATATAAACACACACACACATATCTATTATATATATATATATATATATATAAACATACACACACATTTATAAACACACACACACACACACATATATATAAAATAGTTTACGGGCTTTTACGGGCCGAGCCTAGCGGGCTTTTGGGGGGCCGGGCCGGGTTTTTGCTGGCTTTTTGGCGGGCCTCCATCGGCCCACCAAGGCTGGCTTTTGCGAGCTTTTTGACGGGCCGGGCCGGGACAAAAGCCCTGCGGGCCGGCGGGCCTCCATCGGCCCACTTGATTTGCAGGCTTTTTGATGAGGCCTATCCAAGGGTATCTTTCCTTTTTCATCGGCCGTATTAAGGCACTTAAGACATGGTTTCCTTCTACCTAGGTTCGAACCCCGAAGCTGTTAAAGTGGCCAAGACACTGTGCTGCAATGTACAGTTGGAGCATTTCACATGCGCCGAAGGGGGTTTATCTTGGGTTTAAGAAGCCTTTGGGTTCCCCTTGACAAAGTAAAAAAAAAAAGACATGGTTTCATTCCAGTCCAATTGGTGTTGCCACAGGAAACCATATCTTAGTGCGTTGATAATATGGTGAAGGCTTGAGGTTAAAGAAAAAAGGGTGCTCTAAAATAGTGGATAGAGGAATATAGAGAACAAAAAAGGCATTGAAATTCCTGTAACTGTTCCGCTGCTGGAAAAAAAAGATGTACTCTCAAAATGCAGGAAAATTTCCAATGATTTGAGGAACTCGGGGGGGGGGGGGGGGGGGGGGGGGGGGGGGCGGCCTGTATCTGGAGTGGAGTGGGCCACGTATCGGAAATGGACCAATTATCGGGAGTGTGGATTTTAATTTTGGAGGAAGATTCTTCGTTACAAATTATAACAAAGTGCAAGGTGACTCGTTGCCTCTGTGCTGTGTTATGAGATTTGTTATATGGAAGATTTGTTTGGGGGAAAAACAGACAAACAAACAAAGAGGATGCGTTACCAACCGGCATAAAATCGTAATTCGAAAAGCAAATCTTTACAAGCTATTATGTAAGCAACGTTGTGTGCTTCACGATTGAACTGAACGAGAGCATAGCGCGCCTCAATCATAACCGACTATTGGTTCATTTCACCTGTCACTGAGTTGCAATAACTTGGACCTCATGAAAACATAAAAAAGTGACTGCATGCAACCAACCATGTGTAAGTGCAAACGTGTTTATTATGAAGAGACCCCTCTATTGATTCAGTATTTCAGTAACAGACGGGTTTGCAACAACCATACATGGTTTACCTCGTACTCTTAATGAGAATTTTATTAAGCGAGATACAAACGTAGCCAAAGCCCTTGCAAGGTCTTAAAACCTCTATCAAGAGATAGTCATCCTAAAAGGCAAGCATATCCATTACATAACATGCACAAAGAGTAGCAAACTAAATTAAATATAGATCAGGTCTTATGTTGCCTTTAGTCGAATGCAAGAGATAGTCATCCTAAAATATCCATTACATAACATGCACAAAGAGTAGTAAACCAAATTAAATATAGATCAGGTCTTATGTTGACTTTGGTTGAATGCTTGACGCTTCTGTTCCTGATCTAACCTGAAACAGTAGTAAGGCCGAGAGCAAGGTTGAGTTAACCTGAAACAGTAGTAAGGGGAAGAGAGCAAGAGTTAAACCAACAGAATTTATACAGTTTCTAAAGATAAAGGGGTCTCATTTATCATATGAAAATTATAGATATTTCGTACTGTTTCCAGGGGGATTGAGAGCAAAACCAACAGAATTTATACTGTTTCTAAAGATAAAGGGGTCTCATTTATCATATGAAAATTATAGATATTTTGTACTGTTTCCAAAGGGATTGAGAGCAAGACTCTGCGATGCAAAAGGATTAGTTTTCAACATAGTAAATGGATTTCCAATGTCCCATATGAGCCTTAGCAACCTACTTTTTCTACTCAGGTTCTATAATTGTCCTTCCTTTAATCGTTCCTAGTTGTTTCCGACTGGTATTTTCTCTCAACTTTTTTGTACATCAGGAACCTCATCCCAAGAAAACAGTAGCACAAATTATATGTCATCAACACACACACATAATAACCCTTGTATTGTTGTTGATTACAAAAATAGATCAATTATCAGCAATAAGAATAAATGAAATTCAAATAAAACTGCAAATAATAAAAGGATGTCAAAAATTGCAGATAACAATTAAACTATCAGAACGCATCAGAAAAAACAAAAAAGCGATGTTTTCAATCTTAAATTTCTAAAGGAAGGAGATGTAGATGTACAAGTAATTAGATCCAGGAAACCCACGAAGAGATTCTTACCTGTGGAGCTGAAATTTCAGTTTGAAGGCTTCATAATACAACGGGGCCGTGTTGTATGCAAAGTAGGCTAAAGATGCAAGCCATGCGGCCTCAACAACGGCATCCGCCTTTTCAGAAAAGGCCATGGGCACGCCCCTTGAGAGACCCAAAACCTCCTTTGAGAGAGCCAAAACCTTCGACAACCCCGACATTCTCTCTATTGCGAGATCGATCTCGATTGACTGCTGAGACAGTTTATATACCGGCTCAGGTTACCGAATTTCTAGTTGGGCCTTTCGTTCAATTATTTCGACGAGCCCAACACTTTATCCCAATTCCAACTTTCCAAGTGCGTCATGCAGTCCAAATACAGAGCAGCCTATTTGACACATGTCTTTTTTTATTAAGGATTTCGATTCAATGAATTTATCTATATTATTATTAAGAGAAGTGATTTCGTTAGTCAAAACTGAAAAATGGTACCAAAATAACCCTGAAATATTAATAAACTTTCATACTTATAAAATCTATATATCTATCTATCTATACTATTATTAAGAGAATAGGCTTTGTTAGTCAAAAATATATAGGGATAGTATAGTCAAACTACAAGAGAAACAGAAAAATAAGAAAATAAAAAAAAATATGAAAAATAAATAAATATGTGGGAGAACTACCAACCCCATAAATAACTATCTACTGAATCTATTTTCTCTGCACATAACTATCCACTATCTGCAGTTTTTTTTTTTTTTTTACAACAAAAGTTTTTCTTATACATGCATAAAGTCTTTAACCAGCCTACCCTAGTTATTTAGAAATCTCATCCTCTCTCGTTAACTCAAGCTAGCTCACTCTCTCTCCACTCTGCTTTAAGGTCTTTACATATACTTATTTGTGAATTTCTGATTCTTAACCCATGATACACACACATATTGCATTAACTATACATATGAATACAACAAATTAAAAACTATTCATCTATAAAAAGTCCAATTATATACTGTACATACATGTACATTTGCAAGCATAATTAGCTATAATGGGCCACGCTCATTGTACCGCCAAAGGTACTAATTCCAACTAAAGGAATGACATGCAGACACACCGCCAGGTGGGCTACAACCTCAGCGTCGGACCATCTCCAGATCGCCGTCGACGCGCCACCACGCGCCACGCCAAGATAGCATCAGAAGCTCCTGAAACTGGGAACTGAAACTAGGAACTGAAGCATATCAGTCCCACATCGAAAACAAAGAGAAGATCAGCCTCTTCCTCACCTATAAAAGGTTATCTCCTCTCTCCTCATTAAACACGCATTTCAATACTTACCTACTGTTACTTTGTCAACATAAATACATTGACTAACTTAGGCATCGGAGAGTTGAAGACCGCCCAGCGCGGTCTCCCTCTGACGCCCATTGTATTTTATTTGACAGGTAACGGGAATTACAATAAACAACACAAGTATCGATCCGCCCATCGGATCAGCGTTAACTAAGGTTCAGCTACCGCTAGACTTTCAGACATCAACATATACATCCTACTACAATTATATACAATAACTGGATGGTACAGAAGTACCTTTTGGTGAAATGGGGCTCCATATTCATAAAAGCCTAGCATCAAAAATTGCATGTAACTTGTTCTTCTACTAAACAACTTGTTACACATTTCCCGTCCCAATTAAATGGGGTAGTTTAGAATATAAATGTCACATGCATGTACTTGGCTATTTTTTTTTTATATATATATATTTTTTAGAAGATGCATGTACTTTGCTTGAATGGATAGAAACCCAACTGATGATGTCCTAAAATGAAGAAATGAACAGAAACCAAAAATTGGTGTGGTTTTAAAGGGTCTTGATTTTTCTAGCTAGCCTTGAAAACATTCAACTAGCTAGAAAACATTCAACAGAATTTTTCAGTTCATTGGCAAACTTGACATGTAGCTTTTGCTAGTAGGTGACCTGCTCCCCTATATATGGTCCCAACTAAATTAAGGGGGTAAGTTTATATTGACATATTGTAAATGCTCATGGATATACATGCATTTGTTGAAGTGGATGAAAGTGGGAGAAGGTCAGATATAACTGACCTACTCAAATTTTGATTGTTAACTTGTGTTCTTTTTACGGACTCACTGTGGAATGTGATTATTGAGAGACCACAAAGTGACAAAACCATACCATTCTTCTTTTCACAAAACGATATGCGTATTATAGCTATTGATTGGTGTAATTCCTTTGTGCTGATAATTTTCCAAAGGTGGTTAGTTTAGCTAACCTTTGACTCTAGCTATCATGTTATCAACTATTCACCATAAGAGAATCCCTAGGCAACTTTAAATAGTATATACACTAATACACTCATCTGACATGTTCAATAGTGGTCCTTAAAAAAAAAAAACTGAGTATCTCCAGTCTCATCGGCTCAGCTGCAAAGAGTGTTCGAGTTTCCATTGAAGTTTGGTCGGTTCTGCAATCTCTTGTGTTTACTTGATGTCAGATTATAACCGAATGTCTTCGTATTCTCCTACTGATTTTTGATGAGGGTTCTTTTGTTAAAATTGTGGAGCTGATATTGTCGGTAGCCGTTGGTTGGAATTATACGTACCTAACGTTGGTGTCTGTTTGATTTGAGTGATTTGCAGCTTATTATGTAGAAAAATTAGAAGGTTTTGATATCTATGAAGACACCATGTCATGGATATGGTTGTTCAAGAAGAAGAATAGCTTCTCTGATGGGGTATGATCCGCAATCTCTTACTTTGTAGCATTAAGTTTGAGTTTCCTAGAAGTCAGTGACGTCATTGAGTATCATAGATGTTGCTGATGCAGGGAAAAAGCGGAGGATTAAAAAGAAGCAGGTGTCGTTTATGGGAGTTGTGTGTACAGTAAGGTTGTTCATCGGGTATAGAACCACCAATTATCAATATCAAGCTTATAAGGAGACAGAGGTAGATTAACCCTTCTATTTATCTGAACTTGACCCTTGTGTTAATTCTTTAAATTACTGTTGTCCTTATCTAGTGGTCAGTCTTACTGATTACATTTTTTTCTCCTCTAATTTATCAGATGGAAGAAAGAATGCATCCCTTTAATCAGGTAAATGCTCAGATCCTTGTATGCATATCAGTTTTTCTTACTTCGGTTCATCTGTATTTTATAACACCTTAAAGTAAGGCTTCATTAGTTCTTCATCATGGACTTATCAAATCATTGCAAATAACCAGACCATTTACCATTCTTGCATGCCGATCAGATGTGGATCTATGTTTCTACCTTCATTGTATTCTAAGGTGCTTCTCATGCTTGCTTTCAGGAAAATTCTTTTGAGTTCCAGAAAGTTGCACGGTTTGCCTTGTGGCATAGTACAACTAGGTCGGATTTAGAGCTGATGCCTTTATGGTTGACTAGTTCAAAGTTAAAGGTAATACTCTGACTGTCTCGTTTTTTATGTTTTTCTTGCATGTCTCCTTACTCTCTCTAATTGAACACCTATAGATGATTGCTAGATTGGTAGGCTTTAATAGATAAACAGAAGTTGTTGGGGGAAAATATGATTCGAGAGAATTGTGAGAGAAATTGTGTATTATATTATTGATAATATGAGCCCTTTATATAGTGATTTACAGAGTACATACAAGGTAATAGAATCTGAATACAATTAGGAAATCTATAACCTTCTCCTATTATAACTCTAGAACTAAACCCTAGTTTGAAGAGGCACACTAGAATACAACATCCTTCAACACTCCCCCTTGTGCCGTTCAAACTTGGTGATGACGCTTTGATCGTTGCCTCACTAAAAACCTTGCCAGGTAACAAAAACCCAGTGAGACAAAAATAACCCTGGTCGAAGGACAAAAAGAGCACAACACGTTCTTCACTCTTCGAGATCAATCATATAGACATCATTCCTCCCCCTGATGTCGACAATCTCCCCCTGATTGCTACAATCATGAGAGTTCCGATAATTTTCTCAATCCGAGGCTCTTCACATGTTTCTCGAAGGTGGATTTAGGTAACGACTTAGTGAATAAGTCCGCTACATTATCCTCTGATCGGATTTAATTCACTTCAATCTTTAGAAGTGATTAATGTTGTTGCTGATTGTAAAAGAACTTAGGCGATATATGTTTTGTGTTGTTGCCCTTGATGAAACCTAATTTCATTTGCTCAATTCAAGCTGCATTATCTTCATAAATGCATGTAGGTTCATCTGTGGTAGACTTCAAACCACAAGTTCCTCAAATGTGTCTAATTACAGACCTTAGCCATATGCATTCACGCACGGCTTTATGTAGAGCAATAATCTCTACATGATTTGAGGAAGTAGCAACAAGGGTCTACTTTGTAGACCTCCAAGATATCGCGGTGCTTCTCATGGTAAATACATAACCCGTTTGGGAGCAACATTTGTGAGGGTCAGAGAGATACCCTACATCAGCAAAATCCATCAAAACATCATCATCGTTTTGATGTAAGGGAGGAGGATGGGTGGCCGGCTGTTTTTTGCCGATCACAACATCTTGGACGGTGCCACTTGGGCTAATGAGATCCGTTCTCATTCTTCCATCATTCTTTTCTCTCTGCAGAGATAGAACAAGCCCATATTTACCGTACATTTTAAGTAACGAAATATTGTCTTTATACTAGTCCAATGGCGTTGCGTTGGTGCAGGGCTACATCTAGCCAACAAGTTCATAACAAATGAGGTGTCTGGTCTTGTATTGTGTTAAGTACAATAATTCATCTATTGCACTTAGGTAAGACACTTCTGCCAATTAACACGTCTTCGTCATCATCCCTTGGACGAAACGTATCCCTCTTAGGGTCAAGACTACGGACGACAATGGGAGTGCATCTTTGACTTTATCAAAATGCAAAGCATTTATTGACACGGTATACAAGTTCTAAATCTAGACAAAACCGTGTTCTCACAAGGTCCTTCATCTTAAACTCGGATTTCAGGTGTTCAGCGGTTTCCCTTAACTCTCAAGAGTTCCAATTATGTTTATCAACATAAACCGTGACAATTGCAAATCCAGAACTTGTCATGAAAACGCAGGGGCATAGTTCATCATATCCCTTCCCAATCAAATAGTCACTTTAGTGAGCGTTTCACCCTCATTGCAAATGCGCTTCGTGGTCAAGAGCCACTTGATTTAGGTAAATGAAGTACACAAGACCCTTCATTATATTCTGTATCTAGATCCTCATATGTAGTGACCACATTCGTAAGCTGCACGTTCAGTTATTCAGAAACTACCAAACTGACAAGGTAGTGGAGTGCAATAACACCCATTACGAGAGAATATGTTTTCTCATCACGCTATCTAACGAAGACCTATTAATGTCAACAGGTTTTATGTTAGGAGGTATTGGCATCTCAGGCCCGAAATCCTTCCTCTTCATTAGTGAATCCAATTCAACCTGGATCACATCTTTCCATTTAGGCCAATTTTCTCTTTGTTGACATTCTTCAACGGAATAAGGTTTGATGTCATTGGTCTCAATAATTCCACGTCTTCATGTACACCAGTGTAATTCCTGGAGATCTTTATATTCTCAGGAATTGGTTCTAACATCGAGGTGTCCCCCAACGATGTCTCTTGGACATAACTACAGTCCAGAACATTCTCATGAGACGTATTTTGAGTATCAATAATCAATGGATCAAGTTGTGCCAAACTCGCTCTCTTCCTAGGGTGAGAATCCATCGAATCTATGGGTCTCCTATGCTCTCTAGAGGAACCCATGGCCTATGACGCCATTATGCCACCTTTGTGACGTCACCATACCACCATCCATGGTAGTGGTGCCGTACCTGTGAAGACCCGAAATTCTCAGTTAAATATTTTGTAATTCGATATTTGTTCAGTTATATGAAATATGAATTGTGGGCATGATTCGTATGTCGTTGTATGAGAAATTTGGTTTCGAATGAGTTTATTTTCGAAACAAACGTTATTTAGGGGGTCGTGAGAATCGACTTTTTATACGTACCGAATTTGGGAAAACTTCCTTCACAAAATTCGTAGAGTTCATTGATCCGAGTTCATGCATATGTGGAACGCAAGAATCGGAGTTCGTATGAAGAAGTTATCACGTTTGGAAAAGTTTCCATTTCGGGTATAAATACCTAACTATTTTTGGAAAATTTCCAAAAGTGTTAGTTTCCATTTTTGGCAGCCGGCCCTATTCTCTCTTTCTCTCTCTCTCTCTCCTCTCCTCGAGCCGAAAACAGAGCACGTTTTCGCCGGCGTCGTTCTCACTCCTTCGGCCATCAATCTTTACCAAACTTCTTCCCTCGGCTTCACCTTGATCTTGCACAGCTGTCGGTGGCAGCCTTGCGCCGCCTAGTGGCCTGTACACGGCGGGGGAGGCCAAACCCGATTCGAGCCCTAAAACGAACCAGCGGCGATTTCTCCTAGCTTCGGCCACCAAAACCAGAGTGTTTTGTTGGCAAATAAATCTTTCATTCAAGTATATAAACGAAATCATCAAAAATCCACATATTTCAATGTCACACCATTCCGTATAAAATCATGTAAATATATATATATATATATATATACACACGTAATCATCCACTCAGGAATGACCACTAATACCAACTATAGTTCACACGTAGTAAAACCAAGAAATTCATTTTCTTATATACTTTAAATCTTTAGAGGTGAGTAAATCTCACATGGTTCATTTACGAACCGAATTTCCTTATTGCACGATTAATTTTTATGTGTGAGAAAATGGTTTTAAGAAAATGAGATTTAAAGTATATCAGAAAATGAATTTCTTGGTTTTACTACGTGTGAACTATAGTTGATATTAGTGGTCATTCCTGAGTGGATGATTACGTGTATATATATATATATATATATTTACGTGATTTTATACGGAATGGTGTGACATTGAAATATGTGGATTTTTGATGATTTCGTTTATATACTTGAATGAAAGATTTATTTGCCATGAATATTATGATAATTGGTATTGTTGTGAGTATGATTTGGGTGGAGACGTGATACTGTGAATCGGGTGGGATTTTGTTTATATTTTGTTCTGCGGACTGAAATGTCCAAAGTTGGATGGTTATAATAACCAGAGTGTTTTGTTCTGAGGGCAGAAATGCCCAAAGTTCGACGGTTATAGTGTTAACCGAAGTATATCGAATGATTACACCTGGGCTAAGGTGACAGGTAACGATTCAGATAGAGCTCTAGTCTGTTGTGGGAGTACAGTCATGGTGGTAACTAGGTTATTGCATTGTGAGTACTTTGTGCCACTTGAGTTGGGTTGGTGATTAAATTAATTGGGGTTGTTGTGTGTGTTCGGATTGTTGGATTGATTTACTTGAATTAAAAGAATTGTGATTTAATAAATCAACCGTTCATTTCTTATTTACTCACACGAGCTTTCAGAAAGCTTACCGGGTTTTATGTTGTTGCAATCCCGGTACACTATTCAAACAGTGTAGCGAATGATCCTGCAGGTCAGGATAATCAGGGCGGAGAGCAAGCTGAGTAGGGTAGCAGGGTTGAGATCAGCACTTGGTCTATTTTGGTGTGTTTTATAGACTCTATTGAGCGTAACATTTTATCTATGTTGGTATTATAATAATTGACTCGAGAGATAGTTTGCTACGAGGTTTGTATTATGGTTTGTGAGACGCTGGTTAAAAAAAAAATTTAGGACGTCATTTGCATTGGTTATTATTCATGTTTCGGATTTGAATTTGTTATTCAAAATTTGGGGCGTGACAGTACCCATCTCCTCTGGGTGGCACCATGTCCTCTTGTGGGGACATCAATCCTTGCAGACATGTTTGCAACGGTATATGTGATCTCGTCACTTTTAGGGTGTACATACCGCCTATATCACATATCGCCAAGCATAAGCAACAACCCCGTAGGTGGCCCCTGCGACATGGTAGGTCCCGCCTAGGACATGCATCCCGGAGACCGACACCCGAGCTACCTCGCAATGGTGAAGGTCGACCGGTATCTTGCTAGGAGGCCACTCTCCCATGCTCTCCAAGAGCCTTCAAGAGAAGCAATATGTGTATTATTGTCCTACATCGAAAATGTAGAATAGAATGAGACTTCCTTTAGATATAAGAGGAAGTCCTCCCCTTCTTGGAAGATGGGGTATCCATGATCCTTATACTTGTATCACTACAAAGGCTACTTGGCCTTAATACTAGTGGAATCTCTAAGTGGATGTAGCCTTGCCTCAAGGGCAAGGTGAACCACTATACATGCCTTTGTCTCTTTCTTTCTCTCTCTCTCTCTCTCCCCCCATCATGATTCATACTTAGTTACCGTTCCGTATTCTTACACAAAAACATTGGCGCTAGAAAGAGGGCCCCTAGTTTGGGTATGAGCCTCCGACCTTGAGCAAGGGTCATGTATGGGAACCACCAATCATGTACGCACAAGACACCCCTCACCTTCCCCACCCAAGCCTCCGATGAGCCTACAGGTACCATGAGTCAGCGAGTACATGCAAGACACCCCACCCTCAACCTCACCCAAGCCTCCGATGAGCCTCCGGGTACCACGAGTCAGTGGGTACATGCAAGACACCCCTCACCTTCCTCACCCAAGCCTCCGATGAGACAGCGGGTACATGAGCCTCCGGGTACATGATCCTCCGGGTACCATGAGTCAGCGGGTACGTGCAAGACCCCACCTTCCTCACCCAAGACTCCGATGAGCCAGCGGGTACATGATCCTCCAGGGACATGACCCTGGGGGTACCATAAGTCAGCGGGAACACGCAAGACACCCTTCACCTTCCTCACCCAAGCCTCCGATGAGCCAGCGGGTACATGATCCTCCGGGTACATGAGTCACCAGGTACATGCAAGAAACCCCTCACCCAAGACTCTGACGAGCCAGCGGGTAAATAATCCTCCGGGTACCATGAGTCAGCGGGTACATGCAAGACACCCTACCTTTAACCTCACCCAAGGCTCCGATGAGCCTCCGGGTACCACGAGTCAGCGGGTACATGCAAGACACCCCTCAACTTCCTCACCCAAGCCTCCGATGAGCCAGCGGGTACCATGAGTCAGCGGGTACGTGCAAGACACCCCACCTTCCTCACCCAAGCCTCCGATGAGCCAGCGGGTACATGATCCTCTGAGTACATAAGCCTCCAGGTACCATGAGTTAGCGGGTACACGCAAGACACCCCTCACCTACCTCACCCAAGCCTCCGATAGGCCAGCGGGTACATGATCCTCCAGGTACATGAGCCTCCGGGTACAATGAGTCAGCGGGAACATGCAAGACACCCCACCCTCAACCTTACCCAAGCCTCCGATGGGCCAGCGGGTACATGATCCTCCGGGTACATGAGCCTCCAGGTACCATGAGTCAGCGGGAACATGCAAGACACCCCTCATCTTCCTCACCCAAGCCTCCGATGAGCCAGCGGGTACATGATCCTCCAGGTACCATGAGTTAGCGGGTACCCGCAAGACACCCCTCACCTTCCTCACGCAAGGCTCCGATGAGCCAGTGGGTACATGATCCTCCAGGTACCATGTGTCAGCGGGTACATGCAAGACACCCCTCACCTTCCTCACCAAAGCCTCCGATGAGCCAGTGGGTACATGATCCTCCGGGTACATGAGCCTCTGGGTACCATGAGTCATCGGGTACACGCAAGACACCCCTCACCTTCCTCACCCAAGCCTCGGATGAGCCAGCGAGTATATGATCCTCCGGGTACATGAGCCTCCGGGTACCATGAGTCAGCGGGTACGTGCAAGACACCCCACCTTCCTGACCTAAGCCTCCGATGAGCCAGCGGGTACATGCAAGACAAACCTCACCTTCCTCACCCAAGCCTCCGATGAGCCAGGGGGTACATGAGCCTCCTGTACATGATCCTCCGGGTACCATGAGTCAGCGGGTACACCCAAGACACCCCTCACCTTCCTTATCCAAGCCTCCGATTGGCCAGCTGGTACATGATCCTCCTGGTACATGAACCTCTGGGTACCATGAGTCACCGGGAACATTCAAGACACCCCTCACCTTCCTCACCCAAGCCTCCGATGAGCCAGCAGGTACATGATCCTCCGGGTACCATGAGTCAGCGGGTACATGCAAGACACCCCTCACCTTCCTCACCCAAGCTTCCGATGAGCCAGTGGGTACATGATCCTCTTGGTACCATTAGCCAGCGGGTACATGCAAGACACCCCTCACCTTCCTCAGCCAAGCCTCCGACGAGCCAGCTGGTATATGATCCTCCGGGTACCATGAGTCAACGGGTACAGGCAAGACACCCCTCACCTTCCTCACCCAAGCCTCCGATGAGCCAACGGGTACATGAGCCTTCGGGTACCATGAGTCAGCGGGTACACGCAAGACACCCCTCACCTTCCTCACCCAAGCCTCGGATGAGCCAGCAGGTGCATGAACCTCCGGGTACATAAGCCTCCGGGTACCATGAGTCAGCGGGTACATGCAAGACACCCCTTACCTTCCTCACCCAAGCCTCTGATGAGCCAGCGGGTACATGATCCTCCGGGTACCATGAGTTAGCTGGTATATGCAAGACACCCCACACTTAACCTCACTCAAGCCTCTGATGAGCCTCCGGGTACCACGAGTTAGCGGGTACGTGCAAGACACCCCTTACCTTCCTTACCCAAGCCTCCGATAAGCCAGCCGTTACATGAGCCTCCGGGTAGCATGAGTCAGCGAGTACGTGCAAGACACCCTACCTTCCTCACCGAAGCCTCCGACGAGCCAGCGGGTACATGATCCTCCGGGTACCATGAGTTAGCGGGTACACGCAAGACACCCCTCACCTTCCTCACCCAAGCCTTCGATAGGCCAGCGGGTACATGATCCTCCGAGTACATGAGCCTCCGGGTACCATGCACTACAAGAATAAGTTAATCACACGACACTCATCAGACGACACATGAGTTTTTGCTGTCGTCTGAGTTTGTCAGACGACAGATTTTTTAAATCGGTCGTCTCATCTCTACTCATCCAACACATGATCATTTCGTAAATTTCAGAGATTTCAGACGACACTAACAAGGATATCTGTCGTCTGAATAAAGGAAAAAAAAAAAACAATCATTAATTTATATTTATTTTTCCCCCCTCTCAAAACACCCAAAACCTTTCCGCAAAAAAAAAAAAAACTCCCCCCCAGCACTAAGTTGAAAATTTCAGAAACGCGGGGGACCAAAATATTCATTCCCCCCAGCACTTAGACTTTTTTTTCACTTGTCTGAAACTTTCGAAACCTAACTCTCACTTGACTACGATTGACACCAGCACAGACGCCTCGAGCTCGTTCTCTGGCCTGAGCTCGTTCTCCGGGTTCAGCTCTTTGTTTCTCACTCTTCCCTGAAACCCGAGCGCTCTCCTCCTTCCTCTCCTGCTCTCTTTCCGCGGCTACTGTCTCTCCCTCGTTAACCGCCTCTGTCCGCTCACCGGCGCTAACTCCTCTAACGGCGCTTCTCGTCCAACGCCACCACGTCCTTGCTCCGAGATCTGAACCCCAACTGGTCCAACCGGCCTCCAAGGAGTCTATCGTCCTCGATTGGTGCGACTTTGAGCACCAAATGCCCGGGACGGAGGAACCGTACACAACTGCGATGACGACGGCGCAACCGGCATCAGGTACTCTGTTCTATGTTTCCGGGTTTGCAGATTCTGGGTTCTTCCTGCTTCCTCTCTGTCTCTACCCATCTCTCTTCTGCTTAAAGATAAAATCGCATAATTGCAGCAGCCATGGCCACCGCGTCGCCCTTGGATTCTCCGAAGACAGACTCCGAAGCCGCCGACACGGAGCCAAACCCTAACCCTAATCCTTCAAACGCATTGTTCCCTGTTTCCCCAAACGGCTTTGTTGTCTGCCTTCTCAGGTTCGCTGGGGACTCCGGTGGTGCATTCATGGGCTCTATCTTTGGCTATGGTTTCGCCTCTTCCTCTTCCTCTTTCTCTTTCTGTTTATCTGCCTATTGCGTGGCCTATGGGAATTTGAGTTATTTTGGATGTTGATTTTGAATTTTTTACAAGATATTATATGCAATTTTCATTTGGGATTTTGCTCTTTCCGAAGAATAAAAGGATTGTTCTTTTTGTTCAATACTGCTAATTTTTAAGTATGCTAGTGTTTGAAAGTTTGATGTTATGGTTTGTATGGTAGAATTGAGTTAAGGTACTTAATTTGATGCATGAGGGTGTGATTTGTGTCGCGAACGGATGAATCAGTAATTGGGATTAAGTTGTTAGAACTTAAAACAGTATCAAAGGTTAGAATGCTGCTCAAGATAACTGTTATTTTTGTGCTCTCCATGCCTATACATGCTATTTTCTATTGGGGATAGTAAGTACTGTTTCTGGGTTTTCTTTCTGCAGTTCAGAATGCTGCTCAAGATAACTTTGTTAGACTTGTGACTGCTTGTTAAATTTGTTTTGGCTTTTACATTTTCCTTATCTGTTCTGACTTTGCTGTGTCCAGAATTATCTGCAGAGAACTTGCTGACAACTACTGCTTTTACCAGCCTCAATATGATTCATTGCAAGGGGCATGGGAATGGGCACGTAAGACCTTAATGGACCATGCTTCGGATAAGCGAGAACATATTTACACGTCAGTATATTAGTTGTCCTTTGTTGCTATATGTTGATTGTTGTTTCTGAAGCGATAATGGTTATGAAGTGTGTAAAATTTCTAAATTGCAGGAGGGAGCAATTGGAGAAGGCACAAACTGCTGATCCTGTAAGTTAACTGAGCTTCTACTTCATAAAGCTTATGTATTTGCGTGTCTCCTCTGTTGTATATTAGGTTGTCTGCTGTATCATTTTCTTATCACCTTCTGTTTCTTCTTCTCCTGCTTTTCAGGTCTGGAATGCCTCCCAATGTGAGATGGTTCATTATGGGAAGATGCATGGTTTTATGCAGTAAGAAACTATTCTCTGTCAGGTTAAATGGTTTACTACTCTGATCAGAGTTTTCTTGTTTCTAATATTTAAAATCTCATAGAATATCCTTTGAGTATTATGGTCCCAGTTTGCTTGTCCCAGTTAAGCAGTTCTTCTATTTGCTGAGCATGGCATCACATAGTGCTTGCATTGATGACTAGAGTTTCATTAAGATCTAATCAGTATGTATGTTGCTTGTTTCACATGCCAATGTCATGCTGTTGGTTCTGTTTGGGTTTCCTATAAGGAAAAGGGAACAGTTTCCTAATTCAAAATTAAAAGACTTTCCTAATTCAAATTCAATAGACTTTCGTAAAATCAAAATCTTGAAGGTAAATACTTTTTCTTGGTCGAAAAGAAAAAGGAAAGACAGGTAGGCTCTGCAATTTAGGGATTCTCTCTCCAAAAAAGTATTGTGTTGTAATCAAAACCCTTTCGGGATTCAGCATACTTTGTGCCATTGGATTGCGCTGTGATTCTTCCATCCTTCTAAAGCAAAGTGGTAATCTCAGTTCAAGATTTTTTACAGATGAATATTACTAGTATGAGTGAGTAGTATCATGGCTGTAGTTTGTGTAAGATTTTTGATGAATCTTATACCTGATTCTTTTTGTTTTATACTTTCTTTATGTTTTCATTTGGGATTGTCCCTATCGACCACTTGGCTGTCCTCAAAACTAGCTACTTTATTATAAAAGATATCAGGACTGTAATTTTAACCTTATGAGGATACATATTCCAATCTTTTAAGTCCAAACTTTTTGTTGACTTCCCTGTATTTCGTAGTCTTATTTCATCAGATACTTGGATTTACAATGCTCAGGAGCTACTGCATCAGATTTTCATAGCAAACATTGGAAACTTAACTCAAAAGATTGATGATGCTGAAGCAGAACCTATGCTAGATGGTGTGTATGTGGCCTATTTGGAATGTTGCATAGATGAGTTTTTGGGTTGTTTATGGACTTTTCTTCAGGTCGATTGATGAATTTATGTCTAGGATTAGTGTTTTGATAAATGCAGGGTCTTCTAGTATTGAATATAGATTCATTATGTGCCCGGAGTTCATGAACTTGGAGCCTGGATCAACGTATTCTATTTAAAGCTTGCAAACCCTTCTTTGAGATATGAATGAAGAGAATTTAATTTCCTGCAAGCTTCTGCTTCGTTTTAGGTTTTTGTGATGCAACTGGACTGACTTGTTTCCCTTGAATTTTGCGTCTTTGATGAGATGAGCGCTTTTGAGGTTCTCTTGATGTTTTACTCTCATATTTTAGATCAAGATATTACTCTTTTCTTTCTCTGTTGACTCTTTACAAACTGGTATTAAGGAGATGATGATCTGGAAAAACAAGTGGTGTGAAGCTATGAATTGGTGTAATGAGTAGGATTCAAAGGCTGAGACAACTTGCAATTCTGATGCATTTACGGCCTTGTTAATGAATAGAAACTGAACATATTGTTAAAAACTAAAACAATATGCCAGCATTTGAGATTAAATTGACAATATTGTAATGCTCTACTTGCTCTAGTAATAGTAAAATAGAGTTAGAACTGCCATGTCTTTATGTAGCACTTAATTTTTTCAGTTTGGTTGGTTCGTTACGCAGGTCAAAGAGACTGCAGTTAATGTTGATGAGGCAGCAAGAGAACTTCCATATGCCAATATGGTAATGCCACTTTCTAAATCCACCGTTTGTAAAATCTAAAGGTTTAAAAATTTGACAGAAGTTTTCTCTAACTGCAGAAACCAGAAGATTTATGGATGAATCATTCGAAGGTCGTTCATCCAAAGCCTCATAGACGGGACAGCCCCCCTTGGAGAGCTATTCAAAAGGTATTAATTGTTCAATTATATATGTATGGTATTGTCGAATAAAATTTTTATAAACTGCCATGGGAAAATATTGGTTTTGTTCAGTGTCTATTATTGGTTCATGGAAACATAACATAGACATACTCATCTCTAAAATTTTTCTTTTCTATCTTCAAGTGTTAGGGATTTGTTCTGTTGTTTTTCTTAAAACTATATCATGATAGATTGCTGATCGAAGTAACTCTTGATATTGCAGATTCTAGACAGTGGAGAACAGATAGGATTGAAGCATTTTAAGCCTATAAAGCCCTTGGGATCTGGTGATACTGGCAGGTTAGTATGTTAAACAGTTTTATACCTCAGGTTTGAAGTAGTCTATGGAAATTGAGGAATCTTAACTTAGCACAAGGTATTGGATAGTTTGCTGACCATTAAGTGCAAATCAATTTGTTTCAGTGGGAGAAAAAAGGGAAAGCAGCATATACCCAGCAGCATATTGATGAAGTCAGAAACGAGTGGGCAAAATTTGTTGTTAAAACATATATGTAAGCTTGTGGTTGGGTATCGACTTATTTTGGTAACCTTGATTTTACAAGATATATAGACAATATTATTATTACTTGCTAGATTGAGGTTACTTTTGGTTAGAATTGCTGGATATAGATATGTACTTTTGGAAATGTTTTGGATTGGCAATGTAAGAACAGATGGCATTGATATATGACAATGTTATATTTTGGATTTGTTCAGGATATGAATGTTCATGTTTGCAACAATTGTGCAAAGTTAATTCAGACAACATATATAGGTCAAATAACTGTAGTTTCCAAAGGTATCACACAACTGAAGGGTTCACAAAGCCATTGTCTGAGATCTACTCATACAACACATCTAAAAACAGTAAATAATACATGTTGTTTGAACTTCATTTCAGACAACAGAAATAATAAATTGATGTCGTGTGAACTTGATTTCAGACAACAGAAATAATAAATTGATGTCGTGTGATATTCAATTCAGACAACAGATATAACAATAATATGTTGACTAAGATTCATTTCAGACGACAGAAATAACAACTTGATGTTGTGTGATCTTCTTTCCGATAACATGTATAATAAAGTTACTGTCGTCTGATATTCAAATCACACAACAGATATAACAATAATATGTTGTCTGAATTTCATTTCAGACAACAGAAATAACAAATTGATGTCGTGTGATATTCAATTCAGACAACAGATATAACAATAATATGTTGACTAAGATTCATTTCAGACGACAGAGGTCTCCCAACAGTGTCGTCTGAGATTCATTTCAGACAACAGAGGTATCCTAACAGTGTCGTCTGAGATTCATTTTAGACAACATCGTTCTTTTAAAAGTGTTGAGGTAATATAATGTTTCTCAACATAAAATAAATGAACTGTTGTCTGAATGTCTAACAGACAATAGTTTATCCAAATTAAAATAGTATGGTAATTTTCAGACGACAGTTATGAGCTTATATGTGTCGTCTGAATGTAACACAGACAATAGTTTTGAACTGTCGTCTGAGCGAAGTCAATCAGACCACAGGCTACTAGACGACAGCACATTTTTTACTCAGACGACAGTTCAGGAACTGTCGTCTGATTAACTTTGTGGTGTAGTGATGAGTCAGCGGGAACATGCAAGGCACCCCTCACCTTCCTCACCTAAGCGTCCGACGAGCCAGCGGGTACATGATCCTCCGGGTACATGATCCTTTGGGTACTACGAGTCAGCGGGTACATGCAAGACACCTCTTACCTTCCTCACCCAAGCCTCTGATGAGCCAGCGGGTACATGAGCCACCCGGTACATGATCCTCCGGGTACCATGAGTCAGTGGGTACACACAAGACACCCCTCACCTTCCTCACCCAAGCCTCCGATGAGCCAGCTGGTACATGATCCTCCTGGTACATGAGCCTTCGGGTACCATGAGTCAGCGGGTACATGCAAGACACCCCTCACCTTCCTCACCCAAGCCTCCAACAAGCCAGCAGGTACATGATCCTCCGGGTACCATGAGTTAGCTGGTACATGTTGTCAATTTTAATTTAGTACTCGCAAGTGCATGAATCAATTGTAGAATAGAGGTGCAAGCACGAGGTCATTCCCTCAAGGACTGATTGAGACAATTGTGCTATGACAAATGTGCTATACTTAAGTGAAACAAACTGATTTTTATGATGATTGAGTTGTAAACAGAAAATTAAAGAAAGAAAAACTAAAATTAAAGACAAGAATGAGCAATGAGATTTCTTTAAGTTTAAGAACAGATTATGAAGATGCTAAAGCATTGAATCCACCACCTAATACTTTTATCCTATTCCCTAGTTGATAACAATTGAATTCTCTAGATTTCATGCTAAAGATTTCCGTACACGAAAATGTTCACCTGGTCAGTTGGTGACCAAGAAAATAATGTTCAACCACCCTTAGATGTAAATTCAAGGGCAGAGAGAATTATTATTAAGTTGAGGTGTTTTGTTTTCCACCCTTAGATGTAAATCTAAGGGTTGTTGAGCATAAATTTTTTGGTCAGCAACTGACCAGGTGAACACCACTGTTTCCGTACATAAGCTTTATTGATCCCAGACATATACCAAAGTTGTTCTAACCTATAAATTCCAACTTATTGATCCTGTATAGAACTCAAGTAGCCAAACTATAATTTACTCCACTTAATGATCAGGTTTAAGCAAACATGTTCAACTCCATTAAGCACAAAAGAACTAGGAAATCATGCAAACAAGAATATCGACTATGATCAAGCACTTGTATTCTCAATTCACAACTCTCTAATCACAAGATTGAATTATCTTTTGGCACCCTAGAAAACATCTACTCATTGATCAAGCATCATGTTCTCCAACCAAATAACTCATAAACAAAACCTAGGTCTTATTGATTCCGAGCAAAGATTTTGAATAAAAGTTCTATTGAAACGGTGATTAAGAGTTTAACATAGAAATCCAGAAATTCAATCACAAATCAACTAAACAAATAGAATAGTCATACTAAGGGCTTCATCTCAGCCCTAGCTTAGAAATTTAGCAATCCATAACCATGAAAAACATGACTAGAATCGAAGAAAACATGAAACAAACAATGGAAGAATTGAGGAACTCGGGTCCAGCGATGGTGAAGGCTTCTCTTCTTCTTGTTCTCTGCGGAATATGCTGCCTCCTCTGTCTCTAGACGTGCTAGGTTTTCTCCCTGTATGTCTCTTTCCAATCCTACCTGACTTGGGCTTCTTCGGTCTTCTAGTTCAACTTGGAATAGCTGTCTTCTCTCCAAAGGAACGTAGGGTTATTAAAGTCAATGCAAGAAATTACTCCAAATATGTCAAACACGTTCAGCCTTGTTCCATTCAAGTGCTAAGAACAATGAACTTGGGCCTCACTAGTTAGATTCCCAAAAGATATGCAAAATCCGTCAGAATCTACATTCCCGAACTAGGTTCACTTAAATCATCATAACTTCCTCCAGAAAAATGTAAATCCACTTCAGTAAAATTCCTTGGAAAGCTAACATCCGTATCTTTCCAATGGTATAAGGCTTGCCTGCTAATTCGTTCTGAGAAGGTACAGTTTAATCTGTGAAGTTGACGCAAAGCAGAGACAATTCTGGATGCTCAGGATAGCAAGCACCCTTTCAATCCTGCGTTTGATTTTAAGCTCCAAATCTTTCTTTTCTCCAATTTAACCTACAAAACACAAACACAAAGTAAATGACTCAAAAATGATAAGAACTAAGCCTAGAATCTTACATTTAAGGGTAAAAAAATATATGAAATTATGAGTTATCAGTACATGCAAGACACCCCCCCCTCAACCTCACCCAAGCCTCCGATGAGCCTCCAGGTACCACGAATCAGCGGGTACGTGCAAGACACCCCTCACCTTCCTTACCCAAGCCTCCGATGAGCCAGCCGTTACACGAGCCTCCAGGTACATGATCCTCCGGGTACCATGAGTCAGCCGGTACGTGCAAGACACCCCACCTTCCTCACCCAAGCCTCCGATGAGCCAGCTGGTACATGAGCCTCCGGGTACATGATCCTCCGAGTACCATGAGTCAGCGGGTAGGTGCAAGACACCCCTCACCTTCCTCACCCAACCTTCCGATGAGCCAGCGGGTACATGAGCCTCCGGGTACCATGAGTCAGCGGGTACATGCAAGACACCCCTCACCTTCCTCACCCAAGGCTCCGATGAGCCAGCGGGTACATGATCCTCCGGGTACCATGAGTCAGCGGGTATGCGCACACCCTTTACTCTCCACTCCCAAGCTTTACTGTTCTTCAAGCCTCTGAGGAGTCAGCGGGTACCACCAAGAATCATGCACGAGCACCACCAATTGACCCACCAAGGACGAATCCCTCCCACTGAGCACATTATTAGTCAAACTATACAAGGAGGACTTTATTTTTAGGAAAAACACACTACACCAAAAAGCTTATCAGACAACGGCAAAAAACCGATGTGGGATTTGGAGTTCCACGGTTGTAGAGTGAGCCGTTGTTTGATGAAAAATCAGACAACGGTGGAACACAGTTGTGTGATAAACACACAGACAACAGGTATATGTTATAACTGTTGTGTGATAGCTCGGCAGTTGGCTCGGCAGATGCCAAGCGTAGCTGCGCAGCAGTTGAGGCTCTGTCTTCAGACAACAGTGCCAGTTTTCAAGCTGTTGTATGTTAAGCTTGTCAGACAACATATTTTTATTTTGTCTGTTGTCTGATTTAGATTAGGACAACTGAGTTCTTGTCCGGTCTGTTGTTTGATTGCTTGTCAGACAACATGAGTTAGAATTATTCTGTTGTTTCATCACTCCTCACACAACAGCTTGTAGAGTACTAGTGTGGTATGATTGTTACCTGATCATTGTGTGATCATAATTGAGCAAAACTAATGCTCCATTATTACCTAAATAATGGTACTGATATATTGAAAAGAAATTTGAATCCAATTCATCAATTGAAGTACTCCAATTCATACATTAAACAATCAAATGTACTATAAAGGATGTATTTCCCAATCATCCACACATTAAGACAAAAAAAATAATTATAATATCTCCTGGATATATGTATTGACGACAAACTTAGCCCCCTCATTCAACATATGAAAATGCCAAACCATCTGGTGCTCTTAACTGTTCTTCTGCAGCAGAGACTTCATAATCTTTCCAAAGCTCCCAAGCTTCTACCCTTGCTCCTGTTCTCACTTCTACCAGCAATACCATATGAATTACCAAACCTATAATTCAGACAAAGCCGCACTATTCAGTTATTCAATGAAAACAGAGTTCATGTAACTATCCCAAACTCAATGGCATCTTATATAAAACACTTTTTGTTAGTTTCAAGAAGCTAGTTTCTGGTGTACTTAATTAGAAAACTATTGTGAACTATCTAATTTATAAATGAACAATTAAAATAGCACAAAGACAATTGGGAAGAAAGTTAATGTTTTACCTTAAGTCATGACTCAATTACACAGCAATAATATATCATCCAGTATTCCATACAAAAAGATGCAGAAAAGGCGATACTTTTTTAAGAAGAAATGTGTACTAAGGAGTTCATATAGATATAAACTTCCCCATACAAATTACCAAAGCGAATACCTTCTAGCAAGTAGGCGATTTAACAAAACTTACAAGTGCACCAGCAAGAGACTCTGAAGCATACTAAGTTCCCAAAATAAAAAAATATATATAAAAAAGAAGCAAGATTATAACAGGTCAAGTGGGAGTGTAAGTCATGAGAGTTACTTCTTTTATACTATCAATTGCCATTCAAGTTGAATATCAACACCCTGCATTAGAAATTAGAAAGAGTACGTAAGTCTAAAAAAATCAAAGTAAACAAGAAAGAGAGTAACCGTCATGAAATATCACAGATGAAAAAGTAGGGCCTGAAAAACAAAAGCCTTAAGAGTCCTATAACTTGTAGAGCTAGAGTTCAAGTACAAAACCAATTAAGCCACTGAAGCGTTGAGTACAAACTTTAATACTTCATTAATAAGAAATCTTACCTTGTATCAAGTTATTGACGAATCACAATCTTGTAACTAACATGTTATATCGACAATTCCATACAGATTTGAATACTAACCAAGCAATCACATACCAAACACCAAAACTTAATCAGACTTGTATCAGACAAATTTCAGAAACTAAAGCTCAAAAAATTTACTAGGCTGCCAGTAGGTTAGTAAAAAGGATAATAAAGAGGACCATGCCGATTCTAGATAAAAAAAAGAAGAAGAAGAAATAGAGGCCAAAATCGGATAAGAGACTGAAACAGAGTCATGACCTGAAGCAGAGTCATGGTGGCAATTCTTCACTACCCTGCAAAGCAATCAAACATAAAAAATGAAAAGCTGGCATACAAACCAAGTTGAACAAACTCAATGCCAAAACCCTATGTATAAACTCCCAAAATTTTGAGATTCAAATTGAAAAATTGAAAAACTAGTGAGAAAGCTGACCTCCACAAGGTCATTGAGGATATCAAATGCCAATGACATGGCCCTTTCGGGGAAAGGGATAGAATCTGCACAGTCCATCAAACCAGCTCAAAAAAGCAGCAAAAACAAATAGCAATCCAATCTCAATGACTACAAGCACAGACCAAATTCTCTACCAAAACAAAATCAACAGCAGACCCTGTCCTGCTCCATCCAAAGCTTCCGAATACCTCTAAGCAACTGATGAAAATGAATAGCAGACCCTTAAAAATTATATGATTAAAGCTTGTTCAAAAAAATAAAATAAGAACTACTTGTTACTTATTCTGCTAAAGTAGACTAATAACATTTACTTTTCTGCTAAAGTTACAAAAGTGAAAATCTAGGTTTGATAAAAGCCACATTTGTTGAGTTTTAGACTTTTAGTGTAAATTATGAAGTGTTTTTAAAAGACCAAAGAGTCAACGAATAGCTATTAGCAGAAAGGCCTGAATATATATATATATATATATATATGAACAAGCAACTGTCCAGCAATTATTCAGACACCTCAATTAGAAAGCGATCTCATCAAGGCTATGATTTCCAGGACTTGCATCAAACTCCACCTTCAAGCCAACACAATAAAACTCATTAACTGAACAAAAGCGAGAATGCATCCATATGAGTCATTTCTTCTTCATTCTCTGCTTTTCTCTATCTCCACTTAATGTCCTTTTGTTTTCCCTGATTCTGTTTCTCTAGTAAACCAATTGCTCACACATACACTAGTTAGCTAAGTCCCTGACCTATACATTTGGATTTACCAAACACCCAGTTTGCATTAGCTGACAGACAACCCAGAAATTTGGGTAAGATTATAAAAAAGTTGCCAGTTGTTAAATGATATGACCCGAAACATTTTAGGATATCACATCAAGTCATGTAAACCAATGACTGTCTCTTTGGGCCTGATGCTTTGGGAAGTGAAAGAAAACGCATGCCCCCTATGTAGGGTTGGTTTAAGCAAATTAATAATCGCAACAAATTATAAATCAAAAGGGAAAACAACAAGTAGTCATATATATATATATATATATATATATATATACACCAGTACTCCAACAAAGACACATAGTGCATTACAAAATCGAAGAGCAAGCTTAAAAAAAGTCTTTTGAACCGATAGATCTGGCCTATTTAATTGAAAACCACACAACACATTGAGCTGAAAAGGAAGAACAAGCAGACTGCATACTTTTTCATTGCAAAATTTAGATCAAAATAGGCCTTTGGAAGGAAATATCTGAAGCACAAGTGACACTAAGCAACCAGCAAGAACTGATGAAATATCTCCCTTAAACTTCCTTTCTTGAACAAATGATAGATAGGCAAATAAAGCTAAAAACAAACCAGTAAAACCAAAATTGACTTCAAGTATCTAAATTTAAACATACCCAAATCAAGAATTTCCAGGCCTTGCATCAAACTGAAGCCAAACCCATCTTCTTGGGCACACTTTAACATACAATCCAATTCTCTCCCACAAGAACCTAAAAAAAAATAACAGGAGACTCTAAAACAAACCCAGAAATTTCAATTGAAATTACATTGGGGATGTTTACCTTTCAGGAGAGAATCAGCTTTGGAACTGGACATCTGCGATGGGGTTCTTCATCTATGCTAGGCACCGACTCGATCTCTTAAACCGTTCATGAGGTTGAAGGAGCTTGAGCTTCGGGTTCTTCTGCTCATATAAAGAGAGGTCACCTTGGATAATGTGATTTGTGAAGAATCCCAAATCAAAAGTGAAGAACCCAAAAACCTTTAGTTAATCAAAACCTGAAATCAAAAGTGTGATTTGTAATTTGTGAAGAATCCGAATCAAAAGTGAGTGTCGTGCATATATAGTGAGGGCGAGAGGACGAGAAACCAGAAACCCCCAAATTTTAGGGCTTACCAGATTCGAGAGGACGAGAACTAACCGGATTCGAAGATGAATCTCAGATGTAGGGCTTCAGAGGCAGGGATTGGTACCAGAAAGTCGAGGCTTCGGAGATAGTGGATTTAGAGTTTAGGGCTTCAAAGTAGGCGTAGCTGTGGAGTTAGTCGGGGGCCGGGTAGCTGTGAAGTTGTGAAAAGAGAGAGTCAGGGTTGGTTTGAGAGTTAGGGTTTGATCTAAATGGACACATGGCCAGACAAGCCATTAGTTGATGCATGCATGTATAAGGCATCAGACCACGTTTTCCATATACATGTTGTCTGATTCCACACACATTAAATTTGAGTTGAGGCAGCAAGGAGGGAAAGTTCCCGCTATGTGTAAGTAAAATTCAATTTGGGAGCGAAGGAATGAGTGATGTATGGAGATGCATCGAAACCTCTAATATATTTTCCTTGATCATACAACACAAAAACAAAAACTGTTGTGTGACAATTTGCAAACTACACTCATACAACAGATATAACTATTATGTTGTATAATGAGGTACCAATTTGGAGCCAAATTTGGGGTCGATCTAGGAGGGAAATCTGCCACTATTTTTTTTCATTCACACAACGAATTATTCTTATAACTGTTGTGCAATGATCTACTAGCTAAAAAGTTCAGAATTTTAACCACCTTATACAACACAAGTTTTGTAAACGTGTTGTGTGATTCACTTTTCTTCATCACACAACACTTTTTTTTTCCGTTGTGTAAAAAGTGTTGTGTGTTTAAGTTATTGGTGTAGTGACATGGAATCTCATGTTTCAACAAATCCAATATCTTACTACTTTCGATCAGCTCCAGATAAGTTCTCACTTATGCTCTTTTACTTTGGGCTAATGCAATGCTTTACATGCTTCGTTAATCACTTATCTAAGCAGGCTTACAAAACGTGATGATCTTAGTAGCATATTCACTATGCCTAAAATACTTATGTCATGCTTGGAATGTCTCCATTATTCTTAGGCATGCTTACAAAGTGCTAATTCTTACTAGCATTTCCACTACAAGTACATGTTAAACATACATGCCATATATGCTTTAATTTAATTGCCCGTAAATTAAAATTGCTACATATATACATGTCAAATTCACTAAATAAATGCAACATGCATCTCATAAACCCTCAAATCATGGGAGGAACCCCAACGGGGTTAGGAGGCTCAAGCCCTCCTTTCGATCCCATCGGATCACGGAGGCCTACAAGCCCTCATTTAACCCCATTGGGTTAAGGAGACTCAAGCCCTCACTCTACCCCATCGGGTACGAGTCATTCTACCCCATCGGGTACGAGGCTCAAGACCTCATGAGATCCCACTGGGTCACGATGCTAAAAGCCCTCACTCTACCCCATCGGGTACAAGAGGCACCAAGCCCTCTCACTACCCAGCCTGGTACCAGAGACCGGGCCCTCCAATGGATACTAGAGGCCGACGCCTATACAACACCCCAACGGGTACCAAAGTCGTTGTACACGAGGCCAACATGCCCTTATAAATCCTCTACTTGAGCGAAGTATCCCAACGGAATAACTAAATGGTAGCTCCCTTACGTAACCCAAGGTCTAGTCCCTTGCATTATAATCATTACCCCAAGCGAGGTACATCCAGCGTGTAAGCCAAGGTCCAGTCCCTTGTTTTTTTAGTCATCTCAACTCCCGAGCGTTCTCTGCACTTGGGGGACTTATTCATACCACTTATCACAAGTGGAGGTAGTACCCGACCGGGACTATCATTGAGCTTCACGCTCATACTTTTCGTGCTATGGTCTATTAATGGAAATATTGAAATTTTTCACCTATTGTTGATCGCAACAATTAAATTTCTTTTACATCCCATTAATAAGACCATAGGACAAAACTCACACCCGCTCAACATGAGAGAGCTCAACTCTTACGTTCCCGTTATACATAAGCCAAACAATCGGGTTATGGCTTATACGTTCGGGTTAAGTAAGTTAGCGTTCCTTCTTCTAACCTATCCTTCGATACCGGAGTTTCATTCTCAGCCTTACCGGCTTCGTCGAACGTAACCTAAATCCAAATTCTTGTTTTACTACGTGACTTGGGGGACTCAGCGAGTAACCACACTCCCGGTCCTAACACATGTTCATCATATGCATACAACATATACATATCATTATGTACGCGCCATCGCGTTCATCACACATCTATGCATCATATGCACTTCGTTATACTTTCACAACCACATACATTCTAGACTTATACGTCGTATGTCAACACTACATAATACGTGCATACACACTATATATAACATACATCTCATACAAACATTCATGCACCTCGATGCATTTGACTCCATTGTCACCTAGATTGCCCTAGCGCAATCAATATGCTATTTGTACACTCTTATCTTATTTGCATGTACTAGCTAGATGATGGGCCCCGTGGCACCAACCTGTCATGGAAACTTCACAAGACCCGGAAGAGTCCCTTCTTGCTCACGGAGTTGGGGGACTAGTATGGGTATGGCGTTCAACGAGGTCATCACTCATACTTGGCGGCATCATATTTAAACTCCCCAACCAAGAAGCGCCTCTTACTCGGGGACTTGGGGGACTTGTACATACCGCCTATATCACATATCGCCAAGCATAAGCAATAACCTCGTAGGTAGCCCCCGCGACATGGTAGGTCCAGCCTAAGACATGCATCCCGAAGACCGACACCAGAACTACCTCGCCATGGTGAAGGTCGGCCGGTATCTTGCTAGGAGGCCACACTCCCATGCTCTCCAAGAGTCTTCAAGAGAAGCAATATGTGTATTATTTTCCCACATCGGAAATGTAGAATAGAATGGGACTTCCTTTAGCTATAAGAGGAAGTCCTCCCCTTCTTGGAAGAGGGGGTATCCATGATCCTTATACTTGTATCACTACAAAGGCTACTTGGCCTCACTACTAGTGGAATCTCTAAGTGGACGTAGCTTTGCCTCAAGGGCAAGGTGAACCACTATACATGCTTGTGTCTCTCTCTCTCTCTCCCCATCATGATCCATACTTAGTTACCGTTCTGTATTCTCACACAGAAACATAGGGGATCAAGATGAGACATAGTGGGGACAGACCACGATAATTCATGTCGTTCCTGTTGAACATTGATGTTCTAATCTCCCCCTAACGACGGGAAGACTGTCTCATCAAAGTGACAATTTGCAAATCTAGTGAAAAAGAGATCGCCTATCAAGGGTTCTACATGGCAAACTTATAGTTGGAGACTTATGTCCAACACAAGTATATATATATATATATATATATATATATGCATTCGTTGCAATGACTCATGTTGATGTGTTGTGGTGGCGCAATTGGCACATAAACCGCACACTCAAATATGCACAAGTACAAGATTAGACTCGAACCCAGTCACTAGCTGTAACGCAAATAAAAGTTGAGTGGCTGCTATATATGAGTCGTAGACGAATTAGCATAGCTGCATGCGATATTGCATAACCCAAGCGAAAATATTGGTGTACATTACCAAAGTCCGGGCTACCATCGTAGTCTTTTAATGGTGGCTTTTCCGCGAGACTAATTGGGTGTGTACATGGGAATATGATACTTGATATCAATACCCAATGATATGCAATAGTCATCGAAAATTTTTGATGTAAACTTTCTAGCATTATCAAGTCAAATTGACTGAATGAGATGATCTGGGTAGTGTGCCCGTAGCCATATGTTCTGGGCTAGGAGTTCATCATAAGCAGCATTACGAGTGGATGATAGCGCGACACGTGACCAGCATGTCCGCACATTAACCAACACCATAAAACATCTAAGTAGTCCGCAAGTTGGTTGAATCGATCCACAAAATCCCCTTGGATTCTATGTAAGAATAGAATTATTTCTTTAGTGTCCTTTGCATAAGATGGTCTTCATAAAAAAAAAAACAGGCTTTACAGAACGAAAGATTGGCCTTATAATCAACCAATGAAGGTTTTGTTTGAGCCACAATGTCACAATTTACTTTGAGAAGTAGAGAGAAGAGCCAAGTCTCCATACATGGCGTCAAAACAATGATTTTGCCGCAGGGGGATCACGGCGCCGACGTTGGCCTGCCGGTGGTGCATGGCGGCGGCTCTCCAAGGCGCGGCGGCAGTGCAATGCTCTCTTTGAATCGACTTTTGATTCTCACTTCTCTTCGTTATGAAGAAGAGATGTCCGTGTGAAGTCTTTAGTATCACGGATCATCATATCATGACCTGGGTGTCCCAAACGGTCTTACCAAAGCCTATATGTGTCAGAATCCCATAAGTCATCTCTCATGACATGGTTGGATTCAATGACTCAAATAGTAGTTGCATACAACCCACTAGAGTGACACATAAGTTTCTCTAATACTCGTTTATGTCTGTAGTCATTAGAGGTGATGCAAAGGAACTCTTGTCCATTCTCACAATGTGTTTCCACATGAAAACCATTGGATTTTATATCTTTCAAATAAAGTTTGAATTAAGGTATGTCCAAGACATTAAGTAAAAGAATCGACACTTTATTAATAGCCAATGATTACATCAAAGTTTCTTAACCAAAGTCTAATCCAAAATAAAAATCAAACTTAGACAAATCGTAGTCACTTAATCCGTTTGGTAACTCCAATCAAATATGACCAGGGAAGTAGAGAGAGATGTCGATGGAGCGAGGCTCTCTTAAGTACCACTAATCTCAATCACTTTCCTAGACATCATACTTCATTGGATGCGCCGCTTGAGAAAGAGTTAATACAAAATTGTCATTTATTGATTAAGGCATAATTGCCATTACAGAATTCTTGGAAAAAATGAAAGATTATTCGAAATAAAAATCTGCTACATTTTGTCTTCATCGCCAGATTTAAAGTCTTTTTGAACTCGATGTCTTGATCACCATGATGCGGTTACCTTCTTAGGTGCATTGTAAATTCGGGTCCATTGATCAGACATTCCATATCATAACTAGACACCATAAAGAGGATTCTCTCTTGATTGAGGCGCATTGGTGCAATTTGCATGGTCCCTAGGACCGGTGGTATTGGAAAGTGATGACCATGGCCAACATTGGCTCCATGGTTTCCAACCCTTCTTCCCTCAGCTTCCGAATAAAATTGCATGACCGTGTCAAATTCAGAGAAGCGAAGATCATTCCATTCTGCTTCTATATTCGGAAGGATGGAGTCACGAACATTGCCATAACGTTCATGAAGAGCTTGCCAAAGCTTTATGGTGCTATCCTCATTTATGAACTCAAACTAGAGGTCACTATCCATGTGACGTTTCATGAAAGCAAGTGCCCTGGAATTATCTTTCTCAGTTTGAGGATCTGGAGCTGTTTCTATAGGACAAAGCTCTTGGATTGTATGCAATAAATCTCGGGCAGTAAGATAGATCTCAATGTCAATGGCCCAGTCTAAATACCCTTTGCCTACATAATCCAATGGAACAAAATCGAGTTTGTTCGTGTTTGACATCCTGAAAAAGGATGAAACAAGAACAAATTAGTTTCGGAGCTAAACTTCCACGAAAACTAAAATAATAACATTTCTGAGCTATGCTACCAATAAATCAATTTCCAAGAATATTTGGATTAGACCGAAACAATGATGTTTAATATGGTCACAATTTGATGCTTGGGGACGCTCTTAGTCTGAATATTATGAACACTCTTAGTTCATTGATTACGAACGCTCTTAGTTCGTTTAGCATGAATCCCCACAATTTCGCTTATTAAATAATCTAACCCATGTTCATATATTGCAAATCCTGCAGAAATAAAGAAATTTAAAAGACAAGAAAGCAGGAACTTTAATCTTTAAAACTTACTTGTTGAAATTCGGAGCAGATTCGCTTCTGAACAGCTCCCACTTTGAATGGTGTACAGGTCTCAAAACCACTCCAATGGGGCTGAAATTTGGAGCTCAAATAGAAGGGACAGAGACGAACAACTTTGATTGAGGAAGGATTTTGATCTGAGGTCCCGATCAAGACGTTTCGGGGCGTGCAAATAGGCTGATCTGCACAGGAACGAGCGTGCTGCTATGCTACAGGGGCAGCAGGCGTGCGACGATGCTGCAGGCGCAGTAGGTGGCACATGAGTGCTCAAGGGCTGCAAGGGCAGTGTACGGTATGGCTAGCTAGGGCTAGGAGCTTGCGGCAGTTGGTATTGGCCAAAACAGGAAAAACTGGGCAAAAAGTAGTTTCTGCCGGTTTTTCTGTAGGAGGATCAGTTGTGACGGCCGGTTTAGGGGCTTCTGGACTGGTTCTTGGAGTATCGCTTCCAGTTCCTGAATCCTAAGACTGAGACGGTGCTGCTGACAAAATTTGGTGGCAATTGGGTGTCCGGAAGGTGGTGAACCGGTGGAGAGATTGCAGCGGATGGTTTGGGGCTTCCGGTGGCCGGTTCAGTAAGTTTCCGGCCGGTTTTGGTTGTGTTTCTGCCGGATCCGGACTCCTTGGGTCGGGGGCTACTAGTTGGGAGGTGGAGGCAATTAGGGTTTGAGGGTTTCGACTTGTTTTAGGGTTTTGGTTATTTGTTTCAGGGTTAGGGCTCGTACTGATAACGTGTTGTGGGAAAATATGATTCGAGAGAATTGTGAGAGAAATTGTGTGTTATATTATTTATAATAGAAACCCTTTATATAGGGATTTACAGAGTACATACAAGGTAATAGAATCTGAATACAATTAGGAAATCTATAACCTTCTCCTATTATAACTCTAGAACTAAACTCTAGTTTGAAGAGGCACACTAGAATACAACATCCTTCAACACAGATTTCAGTGGCAATACAAAAAAATTATATTGTTCAGAAAAAGAAAAAAAAATCACACACTGCCCTTGAGAAATTTACCAACCCTAAGAGCATCTCCCATGGTAGGCTATAAGCCAAATGGTTTTAGCCTACCAAAAACAGAATATTCCCTATAATATGCTTTTTTAGCCTACCAACAAAAAACAGTGCTGCCACCGTAGGCCAAATTCTGTAGGCCAAAATCAAATATCATCACATCTAACGGCTATAATTTAATTTGATAATGACAAAAAAAACGGTTTGACGAGGCTATCAATAAAACTAGTCGATTTGGTTAAATGAAAATAAGTATATCATAAAAATTAATGGTTACATATTTATTTTAAAAATTCTAAACATATCAAATATTGGGCTCATATTAAAGATCTCAACAAGATATTTACAATGATGTAATTTTAATATTTAGTAACATTATAAATAACCCATGTATATAGGAAACATGATTTTTCTTAAATGTAAAATTTATGTTCTTAATGAAAAAAAAAAAAAAAGCAGCGGAGCCCACAATTTGGCTTACCAAATCTGCAGCCAAATTTGGCCTAGCAAATTTGAGAAGGCTAAAAAATTTACTTGGTCTTTGGGATATGGCTTACGGTGGGAGTAAGGGGTAGGCTATAAATAGGATTATAGCCTACCATGGGAGATGCTCTAATACCCCTTCAGCCTCTTTTTCCTTTCAAACCCGCAGTCACACGAACTCTCCATCTCTGTTGTTTCCGACGCCAGCCCACGATTTTCAACACCTCACACCGCCATCACCATTAAGAGCAGTAGAGAGAGATGAACAAAACTCGGTTCTCACCACTAGACCTCGGCCACCGACATACGCCGTTTCGCATGCCTCACTGATCTGTTCTCTGCCCTGCCCATAAGCTTTCTTCTCGGAAGTGCTTATTCCATTGATTTAAGTTTCTTCTGCCTTTTCATAGTCTGTTAACAGCCTTAGAGAAAATGGAAAGAAAACCATTGATGTAAGTTTCCCCAAAACCCAAAGATTGAATCTTTCGTTGCTGGTTTTAGATCAAAGACCATGAGAATTAAAAGCTTCTGCACGGCGTCCATGTCATCTTGGTCTTCTTCTCTCCAATTGGTATATTCCCATTCCATTTTCTCATGGATTTGGTTTCTGGGTTTCAATTGTTTTGTGCTTAAATTAGATGATTATAGAACATTGTATGTGTGTTTTATGTGAGGATTGATTCGCTTTTCCTTTATTGGCCATCTAATTAAAGTTGTTTTTAATGTTTCTTCAGTACTGAGAGAATTTGACTACTACGGTGCACTGACTTCCCTTCTGTGGCTTCAAGCTCGATCAACAGATATAGCCAAAAGATTGGGTATGTCTTCTACCTTTAATTTCTTATTTAATTGCTCAATGGTTTCCTTTTACTGCCTTTCTAAGGCCTTTGTCCATGAGCAGCAATGTTTGTTGCTTGGTTTGTCTTGTTCCTATCCTACGCCCTTTAATAATTTGTTGATTGTTGGCTTTGGTTGCTTATTGTTTTTGTGTACTTTGTTGCTAGAAACTTTGGTCCAGTCATATTGTTTTCAGGTGAAAACTATGGGTGAGTGGTTTTTAAGGTCAAGTAAACCACTGCAAGTGGCCTAGTGGTTCTTGCCTAGTTGGGTGTGCTCCCCAACCTAGGTTCGAACCCCAAAGCTGTCAAAGTGGTCAGGCACTGTGCTGCAATGCACAGTTAGAGCATTTCACATGCGCCGAAGGGGGTTTATCTTGGGCGTAGGAAGCCTTTGGGTTCCCCTTGACAAAGTCAAAAAAAGGTCAAGTAGAACTATTTGTGATTGTCCTTGAGCTATTGCTGGAAAACTGGGTATAGTAAGGTACAAAACATGTGTGTTGGGGACTACTCATAGATCTCTAGTTTTAAGCATCTCTTTTGGACAGTATTTACCTTTTTTTTTTTTTTTTTTTTGAAAATTAGGATAGGATCCTAAACATACTAGATGTGTGTTATATTCTTCCCGTAGTTTTAAGTTTTAACAATTTGAATGCTTTTTATGATTTTCTGACCATTGTGATTGATGGCCTTGGGGATACTTGTGGTTTGCAAATTAGACTTTTTATTATCCATCCCACCTAATCTATTATTGCAAGTGAGTGAATGGCCAGAGGATAGTCGCATGCCTATTATTAATAGATGCATCTTCTAAATTTGATCCTTTTGGTAGCAGTCGTTGAGAGTACATAACTAGGGAATCTTTTTCTCAGTCATCTATGACTTCCAATCTTGCTGTGAACATACTTTTTTATGCGTAGCTGCAGCTAATGTTTATAGATGCATCTTCTGATTTTGATCCTTTTAAGGTAGCAGTCATTGAGAAACAGTATTTAACCTTCTTTTTTGTTTTTGGTCAAACAAAACAGTGCAATTGTATGACTTGCATAGCTTGCGTTAACATTGACACTTTGGGGTGGATTGCCTTAGCTAAATTTTGAGCATAATCACTGCAGCCTTGTTGATTTGGAGTATAAATTTGTGGTAGTCCTGAGAGTTTGTGCGCAGGAAACTTGGAGGTCAGCTGATGTTTTTCCAAGTAAACTTCTGCTCTTGGCTGCAGAGAATTGTCCCTTATCTTTTCTCTATTCCATTCCTGTCTGCATTTTAGTCCTGAATCCATGCCTCTTAAGACTTACCGGAATCCCAAGAAGAGGGACAGCGACGAGGTCGAGATCAAGATCGGTACGGCGCCGTTTTGGCATAGGTTCCTCAAAATACCAAGAAAGACAATTTTATAGAGGGAACTTGTTTCATATAATTGGAATAAATTCATCAATATATGGTTGAGATTTTTTTATTTCCGGTATTAATTTCTGATGGAAAGGAGATTATTTAGTTAGTTCTGGGTACAATATTGATTGGGTTGTGAATTCATTGTATGTTACTGTTTGGATTTTGATTAATGGAATTGTATATTAAAAAAAAAAAATTAGCACCAATTTTTTTTTTTTTGGAATATCATCACTCCTACACATTGAAATCTGTGTGAGTTAGGACACTGATATCCCAATCAAATATTGTTTATAATGTTGGAAGACAAGTGGGACCCACAAAAAATTTCACACGGACTCTTAAAACCGTGTGAGTTGAGCATTAGCGCCCCCTCCGAAGGCAACCGAAAAACATTCCGTGCTTGTACTGTAGGTACAACCTTTTACATACGGATATCTGTGTGAAATAGCATTAAATTTGTGTGAGATGTCTATTTTGCTAGTAGTGGAGGCACACTAGAATACAACATCCTTCAACAGAAGTTTATTTATTGTAAATATTGTGTTGATGACACTTGTCTGATTTAGGCCCAGTTTGGGATTGATTTTGGAGGTGCTTTTGAACCTGCTTCTGCTTTTGGGCTAATGCTATGGTGTTTGGTAAAGTGTGTAGAAGCAGCTTTTGGTCCGAATTGATTCTCCTCAAAGCTGAAATTGAGAAGCAGCCTACTACCAGCTTTGGAAAACTGCTTCATGGAAACACGGAGTGAACAGGATTCATTTAATGAAATTTTACTCTTTTTTCCAATTATGTCCTCATCTTTTAACCTCGACCCAGATAGGGTTTTGTTATTCTCAGCTTCTCTCTTCCAGTCTTCCCAGCCTCCTCTATCGTCAAAACTCAAAACACCTTCTTCCCATCGATCGATCTCTCCTGTGTCTTCAAAACTCGATTCCGTCGTTCCTCCGCCACACGCCCCAAACCCAAAGCATTCCCGGTCCTTCTTCAACCTCCTTTCGTACTTGGTAAGCTCCTCATCAGAACCACTCTCCACATCTTCCTTCTTTTTCCTCCTCCCAGCTTATATTATCCCATTCGTGGACGTGATATTTGTGGACTGAGATTTTCCGTTTTATGGTTGTCTAGGTATCTTATCTTGACGTGATGGAATGAATAATCGATCATTCGATCATAATCTAGTGTCAATCTGAAGCAGTAGATCATGCTGTCCCAAAAGTGAAGCAAAAACGAAGCCTTTGATCTGTGAAAGACGATTCATCTTCTGCAACTCCTCCTCAGTGAAGGACTAGTCGAAGATATCAAGGTTCTGCCTCATTCTTTCTTTGTAGCTTTTCGCTACCATGCTCACCCCTTGCTCATATACCCATCCCAACGATATCTGCAATTGAGGTGATAATACCTTGGGTCTGCCTGGACTTGACCATGGTGGCATAGCAATACAGGTTGTGTTCCTTTCCTCTTGACAATTTGTTGTATCATAACGATATTATAGTTATATGTTCTCTCAAATACTTCCAGACCAAAAGTACGGTTTTCTATATGAACAATTTGGGTGTTCTGCATTTGTGTGTACCCCCCCCCCCCCCCCATAGTTTTGTAATTGCTGAGAGCAGTAAACTACTAAATTGGCTTCATGACAAAATCTGAAAAGATCAACATATTTGATCTTAAAATAACAGTACATGGTAAAGTATAAATTGTTTACTACTGTATTGCACTCTTCTTAAGCATTATGATTGACCAAAACTTTTGTTGCTTTGCCTGAGTTACCCACCAGTAAAGTATAAATTGTTTCCTTTTGATATGGTTCAATTAAATGATATTGTGTGTATCAGTAAAATACAAAGGAATATCACACACACCTATGTTTTCTTCTATATACTTTCTACCTCAATATCCTATTTGTGTATCTACCTTGAGATTATTGTGTTTAAGGTTGGTTAATGAGAATGCTAGGTTATTGCTTGACAGCCTCAGTCATTTATAGTTTAGAATTTTCATTTGGTCCTTAAATCTTTTCTCTCATCCATACTATTGCAGCAGGTAATGAGAAGAGACTGTTTGGACCAAGTTACTACCATTATTCTGAAGTTCTCAAAGATTCTTATCCTCGAATTTGTTGGGCAGCTTTTAATTTTATTCAACAGCCTACTAATCTGGTTCAGGCAATGCAAATTCTCTATCATTCGAGGTTTGACTATTCACTATGCACCACACTTGATCAAATGCACAATCCAAGAGTTAAGGTATTACTTTTGATTGGTTATGATTCATGAATTTTATGTGGTTTAGGCTATTTAGTCACTGATTACACTTTCTCTGTTATGTTTACTCACACATGCTTTCATGCCAATCACGATGGCCATGTCTCATCTTTGCTATATACCACTACATTCCCTAGTCAATTATCCCCTGTCATAAGAATTACTACTTCTTTAAAACACATAATTAAAGAGTTTATGTTTTTTATTGGATAAGTCCGTCGATGTGCAGACTTGGTGAATACATATCAAGTATTTGCATCATTCAGAATTTCAAATAATGACTAGATTGCTCATTAATCTTTCATAGTTACAGGAAGATCATGGGAATTATTAAAGCAATTTGCAAAGATTGACGTCCTTGTAATGTCACCACTCAAGTGGGTTTACCCAAGTTGGAGTTCCACTCAGCTAAAACATGTTAGGCACTCGGGTTGTGTTTGTATATAACCGTGCCTTATGTATCTGATAGGCTTGTTTAATGTAATACACATCTATTTGTTGCGCTCACATAATTAGGTTGACAATGCGGACTTTCTCAAGGAACTGCAATAAGCGAGAGTGATTGCATGAAGTGGAAGTATCCGAATAGTCCTTTCTCATATGAATAAGATGTAATCCAGCTTCTATGTTTGTCCTAGTTTATGCTAGTAGTAAAAATCTTTTCTCCTATGGTTCATTGCTCTTTTCTTTTGTTGTATTTGGAGAAGTTTAGGCATTATGTCCCCTTCTCCCTACAATTTGTATTCTCTTTTTATCAATGGTAATTTTCTTATGGAGCCTACTTGTATTCTCATTTTGATGATTTCTACAACTTTGTGTAATAGTAAAACATAATATGTATATTGAAGAGTTTAAAGTAAATCTTTTATTCGGTCTAACAAAGGGTACATGAATAATACATGAGAAATTTTTTTATTTGGTATAGTTACATAATCAAAAAACAAAATTATGATCAATATTAGTATGTATGCCTATTTTGGTAATTATACCCAGTCAAAGCACTTTTGCCTTGCAACTTACCAAACACCTACAAATTGCTTTTCGTTCTCACAGCACTTTTAAAAACAGTTTGCCAAACACCTCAACTGATTCTTCTCACAGCAACTTCGGAAGTGCTTCCTCTCACAGCAAGTTCGGAAGTGCTTCCTCTCACAGCACAGCAATCCCAAACTAAGCCTTAGGGTGGTTATAATGATTCAGGTTGATTGTAGCAATCACAATTTACTGGCTATTGCAGCTGATATTAAGCAGAAAGATAGTGTTGATGATATTGTGCAAAAGGTAATAGATTTTTCTACACAATGTGTAAAATGCTATCAAGAGACATGTTTGACCTAAAATTTATCAATTTCAGTTTCTTCCAGAAAACTTTACAATTATGCTATTCCATTATGATGGGAATATTAAAGGGTGGTGGGATCTTGAGTGGAGTAATCAGGCCATAGACATAGTTGCCCACAACCAAACAAAGTGGTATGTTAGCAGTTCCATTCATGATTCTGTGAAATTCTCTGGCTTTAAGTACTTATTCTTTTTATTATATACTAGTTTTCTGCTCACATGCTCTGCAATTGTAAATTTTTATAATTATTATATTGAGAAAAAATAGAAGTTATTTGAAAAAAAAAAAAGTGGGCAGTTATCTGAAATTGTGAGTGTTTATTACAGACATAGGTAGTTAACCATCTGGAAATTATTTATTTTATTTTTTACATAATTTTTAATTTTGCCATTTACCATACTACCACTCAATTATTAAAAATTATCTAAAATTAATATAAGGTCTAAGGATTTTATTGTCTTTTCACACCAATTTTGGCTAACAAAACCTCTTCTCTTAATAATAGTGTGTGTGTATATATATATATATATATATATATATATATATTAGCCTCAGATTAGCTCACCTAAGAGACAGTTTTTAAGGGATTGTGAGGGACAAATGCATCTTAACCACATGTATAAAATATAAAAGCAGAAATTATAATAACTTAAAACTGTGCATTTATTTTCAGTCGCCAGATTCACTTGTCTTTCACAGTCCCTTAAAAACTGTCTCTTAGGTGAGCATGCCTTATATTAGTCTTATCCAAAGTTTAACAGCTGTCTAAATATTTCAATTGTGAAGTGTGTTGCTGAAATGTGGTAATGTATCTAAAAATAATGCAATTTGTCTCATCTCACAGCTAGAGTTATCAAAGAGCAGGTCCTACTTTAACCGTTCTTGGATTTTATCATTTCTCTTCTTTTTGGGTGTTTGTAGGTGGTTTGCAAAACGATTTCTACATCCAGATGTTGTGTCCATTTATGATTACATATTCCTTTGGGATGAAGATTTGGGGGTTGAGGATTTTAACCCAGCAAGGTACTGCTTGGGTGTTATTTACCTTAATTACAATAGTCGGTTTAGAGAGTTAGTTGAATACATGCTGGAATATCCAAAGAAAATGTTACGATCTTGACGACTCAAATCTTGCAAATGCACTAAGATTATAAATAAAATATATAGTAGGGAGGCAATTGAATTCTTTATTAATCCATCATTGCACTTACTTGTACTTAAACATCTTTGGTAGGGACTATATGTTTTTTTTTTTGTTTGAGAATGACTAAACTTTTATTCAAATAAGATAAAGGGTTTTTTACTTCAGCACTGTCTAAACTCTTCAAGAACTTTTGAAATGATACCTGAACTAGGGATGGATTCGGTACTAAACCGATCCATTTTCCCCCAAACCGCTGCCGAACCGACTGTCGGCAAGCCGAATTTTCTGTTGGTCATTCAGTTTTGATTTGCCGGCGGAGTTTTCACTGAGATTGGAGATGGGATGATCTGATGATGTTGATTTGATGATGGAATATGTTGTAATTAGAAGATCTGATGTTGATTTGATGGGGATTGGGGAGGAAGAAAAAGAAAAAAAGATGAGAAGAAGAAGATGAAGCAGAATTACAGAACTGCAGAACCAAACGCAGACGAAGAAGAAGAAAGGTCGAAGACCAGAAGAGAGAGAGAAGATTATACTTTGTGTTTAATCTAGCACTTAAAAAGAGTATAAATATAAAGTTTGTAGGAATTGTATCGAGGATAGCTCGTGCTCCAGTGGTGGGGAGTTGAGCTTTTGGGAATGAGGTTGGGGGTTCGAACCTCACCTCTTACAAGGTTTTATATATTTTGTATAATTATTCAGTATCAGCTAAAAAGAGTACAAATATAAAGTTTGAAGATATTATATTGAGGACAGCTTCTGCTCCAGTGGTGGGGAGTTGAGCTGTTGGGAATGAGGGTGGGGGTTCGAACCTCACCTCTTCTGAGGTTTTTTCATATTTTGTATACTCATTCGGTATGAGGTATTGTATATGGTCGGTACGGTATACCGACGGTATGCAATATCTCATACCGTAGCCGAGCCGAAGGTTCGGCCCAAAACGGTTCGGGCTGGTTCGAAATCCGGTTGGTTCAGTTGCTTCGGCCCAAATTGGCAGCCCTAACCTGAATTTTCAAAGTTATCAATGTGATACCTGAACTCATTTTTTTGTATCAACGTCATACCTGCGGTTGATTTCCGTCACAGAACTATTAACTATGACCACGTGACCAGCACGTGAGGCACAAAATAAGGGTAAAAATGACATTTCCCACTTCCTTTAGTTCTTCACGGGGTTTTTTACTTCAACAGTGTCTGAACTCTTCGAGGACTTTTGAAATGATACCTGAACTTTCAAAGTTATCAATGTGATACCTTGACTAATTTTTTCGTATCAACGTCGTACCTGCGGTCGATTTCCGTCACAGAACCGTTAACTATGACCATGTGCCCAGCACGAGAGGCACTTAATGAGGTTAAAAGACTAATTTACCCTTAAAAGTCTTGTTTTTTAATTTTTTTTGCTTTCTTTCTTTCTTGTTTTTCTTTTTCGACGTCTTCTTCCCTCTGATTTGTCCCCTCCGATTGGAAGCCATGGCCTCAAATCAGATCTCACATTCTCTCTCAACCACCCAACCATTTCCAAGCACTACCTGACTACAACCACATTGAACTCAACTAGATCGATATGGCTACCTTGCAAAAATTCAAGCTCCTCGCCACTCAATGCCCCGTCATGGCTTGAAGCCCCACGCGCAGTCCATCCATCAGCTCGGTCATCCACCTCCGCCGCCGTAAAACCGTTAGATTGTTCCTCACCCGCCCTGACCGCCGCCGATTGCCTCGCCGGAGTACCTCGTTCGATGCTCCCACTAAGTACTAATATTACAGCCGTAAATAACCAAAGGCCGGTTCTTTTTTGGACAATTTGATTAGAAGCTAGAATCAGTGAAATGATCATTGCCCCATTGTTCGATAAATCATATACAGATAGATAAAGTTATACACAGACACGCAGTCGCGGAAAAATCAATTTTGGGTTTTCTCCCATCATCACTATCCTTCACCTTTTCGCCGCTGTTGAGAGAGAGAAAGAGAGTTGCAGAGAGAGAAAGAGAGAGACTCTCAGTCTCATTCACTTTTGTAGATTTTGATTTAATTACAAAGACACGGACTATTTTTGAAATTCATGAACTTATGCTGTGATGTTAGTTGCGGTGAGGAAGCCGAGTGCCACGACAACGTGGCCCGCCTCCGTCATATATCCGGCAAGATGCACAAGAAGGTTTGGATTGCCGCTGACCATATTCTCTCTCTCTCTCTCTCTCTCTCTCTGATCCCTCTGTCTGAAATCTTAGGTAAATTCCAAGTTTCAGATCTGGAGGCCAAGAGTCATGAAACCGTCTACACCGCTCCGGCCTGCAATAAATTCAGAGAAGCAAAGCCGTCAAGCAAGTTGTGCTTGGAGAACTCCGAAGAGATGGACTCCCCGGCGGTGTCCGTCCATTCAGAGAATTGGATTCAAGTTTTGCTTTGGGTTTTGCATTTTTCTAGGAAATGTCATCATCCTATCTGATTGCATTTTGCAGATGAAAAATGAAATAGAAATGGAGAAGAAGAACTGAAGGTACGACGGGACACGTGAAGAACTAAATGAAGTGGAAATGTCATTTTTACCCTTACTTTGTGCCTCACGTGCTGGGCACGTGGTCGTAGTTAACGGTTCTGTGACGGAAATCGACCGCAGTTACGACGTTGATACGAAAAAATGAGTTCAGGTATCACATTGATAACTTTGAAAGTTCAGGTATCATTTCAAAAGTCCTCGAAGAGTTCAGACACTGTTGAAGTATATACTTTTTAGGGTAAATTAGTCTTTTAACCTCATTAAGTGCCTCACGTGCTGAGCATGTGGTCATAGTTAATGGTTCTGTGACTGAAATCGACCGCAGGTACGACGTTGATACGAAAAAATGAGTTCAGGTATCACATTGACAACTTTGAAAGTTCAGGTATCATTTCAAAAGTCCTCGAAGAGTTCAGACACTGTTGAAGTAAAAAACCCTAAGATAAAGATTACACCATATGGGAAAATTCGGTGGTGGTTAATTCCCCACTCTCTTCCCTACTAGAATGAGTTACGGGTCTATCATCACCGATGACATCCATGAGCCCAGAGGGCCCAACCCCTAACCAACTATGACACCCTTTCAACCGGGCTACAAACTGAGCAACACCATGAGCAGCACCATTAGCCACCCCTAGAAACATGATGAACACTTCGAATACCAGCATACCCCATTAGGAATTTAATCTTCTCTACTAGCACTCCTTCCACTGCCAGACAATCCTCCTCCCTATTTATCAAATTAGCAGCCTCCAAACAATCAGTTTCCACCATCTCAGGCCTCCAACCATGCTCTATCATCATCTCAAGCCCCAGGATCACCACTACCTGCAGCTCAGCAGCACAAGGCTTAAGGCGACTTTGCAGCCGCTCACCCACCGTAAGTAGCAGTTCACCATCACTTCCCCTTATAACACAACCTATACCAACCTGATTTCCATTATCAAGGACAGATGCATCACAATTAAGTTTCAGCATACCTTGAGATGGAGGAGACCACCTATCCTGAACAATGGGATTAGACGTTGTACCACACCTACTGTTAATGTCTAAAGTTCAGCAGTAGCTAAACCTTGGTTAACGCTAGTCCAATGGGCAGACCGCTACTTGCGATATGATCGTTTCTCCTGCTACCTGTCAAGTAAAATACAAAGAGGCGTCAAAGGGAGACCGCGTTGGGCGGTCTTCTCTTCTCCGATGCCTAAGTTAGTCAATGTATTTGTGTTGACAGAATAACAGTAGGTAAGTAGTAAATGCGTAATTAATGAGGAGAGAGGAGAGAATCTTTTATAGGTGAGGAATGAGCTGATCTTCTCCATGTTTTCGATGTGGGACTGATGTGCTTCAGCTCCCAGCTTCTGGAGCTTCTGATGCTATCTTGTCGCGGCGCGTGGCGGCGCATCAGCGGTGATATAGGGGTAAGCCGGGTCTCAGGCGGTAGCCTGCTTGGCTGTGTTCCCGTAGGTTACTCATTTGGCGGGAGTTGGTACCGTTGGCGGTAGCATGAGCGTGGCTCGTTATAGCTAATTATGCTTGCAAATGCTCATGTAAGTACAAGTCCCCCAAGTCCCCAGTCAAGGAGGGCAATCTTGGTTAAGGAGTTGCCTAGCGGTTCGAAGCGTTACTTCCACTAGACTTCCAAAAGCATAATTAGCATCAGTGCGTTGTCAATCATGGACTTATAGATCGAATGCTTTATACCCTTTCGGGTGGGCCCCTGCTAGGCCCCCTAGGGAGTCCCCCACTCCCCGGCTAAGATAGACCTCCATTTGGCCGGTGTATTGTTTGTTGAGGGGAGCTGCGCTGAGCAGAGGGCGTTGGGTAGCGAGCCCAATCTTTGATACCCAAGTGGCGGGGATCAACGTGCCTGATCAGGGCCGTCGAAGAGTGTGTTGACGTGTCCCCTTACTTGTCCCGGAGGACCATGGTTTGACTGTAACGCCGTGTGGCGGTCGTTGTCCGTGTGAGGCGTTGCCCCGGGAATCGCCGTTGGCGGGAATCCCTCCACTGAGGGCAGGCGGGAAGAAATGTCGCGTAGACTGATGTTTGCGAGAAAGAAGTCTGCTAACGGTGTTAAGCTCAGCGGAGACTGTTGCTTGCAAGGTGCAACGGGAGAAGTTTGGCTAGTGGAGTTGCGCTTAGCGGAGACTGTCTCGCTTGTGAGATGAAATGGGAGAAGTTCCGCTAGCGGAGTTACGCTTAGCGAGACTGTCTCGTTTGCAAGATGAAAAGGGAGAAGTTTCGCTAGCGGAGACTGTCGTTTGCAAGATGAAAAGGGAGAAGTTTCGCTAGCGGAGACTGTCGCTTGCAAGATGAAAATGGAGAAGTTCCGCTAGCGGAGTTGCGTTTAGCGGAGACTGTCTCGCTTGCAAGATGAAAAAGGGAGAAGTTCCGCTAGCGGAGTTGTGCTTAGCGGAGACTGTCTCGCTTGCAAGATGAAAAAGGGAGAAGTTCCGCTAGCGGAGTTGCGCTTAGCGGAGACTGTCTCGCTTGCAAGATGAAAAGGGAGAAGTTCCGCTAGCGGAGTTGCGCTTAGCGGAGACTGTCTTGCTGGATGGTTGGTATACTTGCTTAGTAGACGGTTACTTCGGATAGACGTTTCATCTGACGGCGCCCGACAAGTAGCCATCCTGCATTGGGTTAGCGTGTGGGATAACGTCTCCTCAGCACGCTCGCCTCCTCACCATAAAAAACGAATTAAAAACATATGTATATATCTTCAATAAAAAACGATCTCTTCCAGGATGTTGCCTTTCCGGTCGTTAACACCTCAGCCCGGAACACCAGACCCACTTTTCAAACTTTCACCGGTGTCCTCATCTCTGTTCCATCAATAGATTAATTGGTGCTTAAGGATGCGCTCCGTAACTTCCACTGATGGGGGCGCAGTGAAGCTGTCAGAATATTTTTAATAATTCATCATAAAGAATTACAAGAAACTCTTAAAAATAAGAATAACTAAGCTAATACAACAATAATTCTTCATCATTGACTTTTCTTGGCCTTGAGTTTTATGCTTGTTTGTACTTCCATGACTTGCGTTTTTATCTTACGAACATTTCTTTTTGTATGCATTGTGTGAAGCTGCAAGTAATGAAAAAGTCATGAATATAATATCTTTGAAGAGCGAAAAGATTTTTTTTTTTTTTTGATGAAAAGAGGTCAGCCCATTATATATATATATATTCAGCAAACAGTACAAAAACGAAACACCCCTATGGGGTCGACAGAAAGAATCGTTCCTTAGCGAACCCTAAACACCTATTCTATTACAAGAACAAGCCCCGGGCCACCCTGAGTACACCCACTTTTTGAGGAAAATAATGCACCTTTATTTCAAACAAAGATAAAAAATCCTCCGAAGCAAATAGTAAAATGAACCCTCAGAGAATGTGATCTTTGTGACCTGATAAAAAACTAAAAGCTAGGAATGGAAGATGACAAGTCACCTTCCATCCCTTCCAAAATTAAACAAGCCCAGCAAGCCCAGGAATGGGACAAAAACCAAACAACCCACTTCCAGGCCCAACCAAAACACCTAGGACAAACCCTAGATGAGATTGCTGTCAAACCACCGCCGCCATACATCACTCGCTGGAGTTTGATGCCTGCATGACCACCATCACTGATAGCATCATCCTGTAGACCACCACCCATACTAGGAAAAAACCCGAGCAGAAATGGATCCCATACACGCTAAAGATAACAAACCCCACCACCATATTAGAAGTCCACTTCCAATCTGGCATCCACTGCCGGCGAATGAGAGTCTAGAGCCCCACCGATCCCGTTGTCCTTCAATAGGAACGACCGATCCCAGCCACGCCAGAGAGTGCCACCAACGAACGGAAAACCCATCCTCTTGCAATCCATCCGAACATATCCATCAGCTCTCCAACGCGACCCAGACGTTACAGCCCTGGACGGCCGCAGCCACTAAGCGCCGCCATTCGTTTCCCCCACGAGTACACCGCTGTAGATCCGATCAAACATCAGATCTTCGTCAATTCAGCCATCAGGAGCTTGAAAGAGAACTTTAGGCAGGTTTCGACGGAGAGGCCCGTCTTCACCACCATAGATTGGACCATAGAAGGAGGCAACTCTATCCTTCCAGATCGAAAGTACACTGCCTCCGCCAGCAAAGAGAGGAGGCGAAGGAGAGAGCTCTCTCTCGAGAGGCAGAAACGTCCTTTTTTTTAGGTTCTATAACATAGGGACTAGGTCGGAAAACTTAGTACATTACTCTTAAGAGAGAAAAGATGTTGTCACTGATGGTAAATAATAAATTGAGACATTTATACTGACCGTCAATAGCAAATACTAGACCATGATACTGACTGTCAATAGGCAAAACAAAGGATATGTTCTATTGTTATAAGGTATTGATATTGGCCGTCAATACTAAATACAACATATTCTTCACCAATTCTCTGTTCACAAGCAAGTGTAGTTAAACCAAGCACCAAGTTAATAGCACTAGGGCAAAGCTACTAAGTGTTAGTAGCATTTGGATAAAGCCACTGAGGTTCAGTACTCAATAGTAATCGAGTAAAGCTATTGAGGGTTGGTAGTAATTGAGTACTAGCATCAAAAACACAAATTAAGAAAAGAAAAAAAATAACTCACACATAAGTATCAAAAGAAAAATTTGAATCTCTAACTCAGTAAAGAGATGAAGATAAATGAAAAAATTTGAATCATGCAGAGAAACCCATTTTGAATTGAATGAGAAAATCGAAGTAGATACCTTTCATGGTTAAGGATCCATCTACCTTCAAGTTATAGATCTGCTCGTTCATGTTCTCTTTGACAAAAAAAAAAAAGTTATAGATCTCGTCTCTCATCTCTCTCTCTCTCTCTCTCTCTCTCTCTCTCTCTCTCTCTCTCTCTCTCTCTCTCTAACTCAGTAAAGAGATGAATACATAGGGAAAATGGGTCATCCTTATCTATTATACCCGAAGGGATATTCCTGTCATTTCATTCTGCACGCAAAAATTAGAAAAATAAAAAAATTCTCGCGCACGGACTTGAACTTTCCTCTTGGGAAACTTTTTTTGTCCGAGTTTTGCTATTGGAACCTCTAAATTTACTCACTTGATCTCTATACTTTTTCACCTCTTATCAAATTTCCAAATACTAAATTTACTCACTACAGTTCCTCAAATAACCTCACTCATATAATTTGCAAACAAATTATTATCTTTAAAACAAAAAACTTTGTCATTTCAATGATTTAATTACTCTATAGATCTTAACTACATATACATTTTTTAATCAAACAATATGCATAAATCTCTTTTCCAATAAAAAATAAAATTCAAACACAAGGTATTGAGTTTCAAGAATTAATTTCTAATTCATAAGAAAATAACATGAACTATTCTGTGTTCTTTTTTTATAATTTTTTTTCTATTTTAGCTGTGCAAAAAAAAATTTAAAGAAATCATTTTTTTAATGTTTATTTTTTTCTCTTTTTTTTGTACCTCATGATTAATTATTTAAATAACTTTAATTTTTATTTTTTAGTTGCTAGCTCTTTTTTTTTTTTAGCAAATATAATGGATAAACTTTTTTTTTTTAATCTAAAAAGGTCAGCCATTTATTGAATAAAGACACTTACAAATTACAAAACATCAGCTGCAATTGCAGCTTGTAAAAACACTGGAACCGAAAAAAAGAACTCAGCCTGCCTAAGAGAGCAAGCATGGATAGCCAACAAATGGGCCACCGAGTTTCCTTGTCTACCCACATGACTCACATGAAGAACACCCTGAGCTGCTCCCATAGCCCTTACATCATCAAATAGCCGGCCAAGCAAGGATGTGTTGGCCGAAACCTCAGAGATGAGTTGTCGTTGGACATCCATATCATTAGTTTCCAAGATTCTAGGTCCAAAACCATGCGCCAGTGCAAACTCAAGTGCAGCTTTACACGCCAAAATCTCTGCATGCTCCGGTGATATCAAACCAGTCAATGGACTAGCGCCACCGCCCACCATGATCCCCTGCTCATCCCTAATCACAAAACCCAGCCCACCATTCCGAGTAGCATGATGAAAAGAACCATCAACGTTAATCTTTACCAGACCAAACGGTGGAGCTTGCTACACTGCCCTTCACTGACTTCTAGGCCGAGAAGGCTGCAAATTGTGGAACCTAAATTCCTGCAGTCTAGACCCAATACCCACACTAACATCCCCGGCTGCCCTATGCTTTTGATTCCATGTCCGATCGTTCCTCTCCTTCCAGATTGTAATACCCCGAAAATTTGTAATTAATTCCTAAATGCTTCGGAAATTATTAAAGAGTTCGTTGATACAATTTCGTGGTTCATGGATGGAGCGGTAGTATTTCGGACGATTATTTATTCGAAAAGTATGGTTTTAGGGGGGGTGCGAAAGTTGACTTTTTATACGTTAGGATTCTGTAAAAACTTCCTTCACGAAAGTCATAGAGTGCGTCGATACGAGTTCGTGCATGTGTGGAACGCGAAAATCGAAGTTCGTATAAAGAAGTTATGAAGGATTGAAAATTTGGGAAATTTCTATAAATATGAGAAAAATCCGGATTTATTCATAAATCCCAAATTTTTCCTCTTTTTATATTTTCCTCCCCAAAACTCTCTGTTCTCTCTCCTCTCCCACACGGCAGACCCGCTCGACCCTACCCGACACCAGCGACGCTGTCGCGCGTCCTCCGGCCCTCCCCGAGCTCGCCTCGAGCCGCCCAGCCGCTCCCTGCTATCACCTTGCACCACCGCCGCACGCAAGGCTGGATCGAAGCCCTTCACCTAGCCCCAAACCCGACCCGGCCGGTTCTCCTCCACGCAGGCGTTGCATGGGCCGATCCTCCCCTGTTTTAGGTTGTCTTCCTCCTCCTGATCATCCCTATATAGGCCTTGCATCACGATTTGGGGTGTAGAGTGCTAGATCAAGGTTTGACTTTTTCTATGGTCCTGATTCGATCTGGAATCTGATCAGACGCACGAGATTAATCCAACTTCCAAGCTTGATCTAGGACGATCTAGACCGAATCTCGCTTAGCTCCAGGTATGAAAGTTGATCATCCCTTCATTTTGAACAAGTTTATAGTTGACGACTTTTGCATCGGAGGTGGTTGACCCGGCGTTGACCGCCACCATTGACCACTCGCTGACCCGCCGCTTGTGGTGGCTCGTGACAGCGCGTCCGGCCTTATTTTTGTGTTCTGTTTTCATGTTATTCATCTACGCATCGATGCGGTCGTTTTGATATATTATAAGGTAATTTTGGTGATCACATGATTAAGTTGTGAATTTTAGCGTTTTAGGGTTTTCGGTTCGATTGTTTTTCGATCCGTGAGGATTCGGCCGTCCTGTTGACTTGATATTTTGATAGATTGATCGTATAAGTATTCCAGAGACCTCGAGTGGTCTCGAATGAAGTTTCACCTCAATCGGCATTACTTTCGGAATTTTAGGGCAAATGGGAGTTCGAAATATAATCGTTTTCGATTTGTGGACTAAGTTAGGATCATATTGTACTTAGGTGATTGACGGAGCGTATTTGAGTTCTTATCTGCGGTGAGAAGACGCAGCGGGATTTTGAGGTGAGTAAATCTCACGAGGTTCATTTACGAACCGAATTATTTAATTGTTGGAATTGTTGTGATAATTGTAAATCGTTTTCAAATTTAATGCTTTGTTTGAAATAATATGAACTCGATCGACTACGGTTCATAGGGCTACGGCTCCCAGGTAAAAAAATGAATTTAAGTATAAAATGAATTTCTTGGTTTTAAAATGTGTGAACTATAGTTGGTATTAGTGGTCATTCCTCGTGAATGACTACGTATATATATATTTACGTGGAATATATATATGTTGATGGCATGACGTGGTGATATGCGTATGATTTGTGAATTATTTGGATTATTATTCTGAGCATTTACTCTTTTCGGAAATGCAATATATCATGTGATTGATTGATGTAATTGTGTTAAAGAGTATCTTGGGTTGAGTATAACATTTTGGGTCATGTGGACTTTTAAATGTTCGGTCTGAGGACCTTTTGTCACATTGGTGATCGAGGCACATATATTGTATACTTGAACCTCGGCCGAGATGTCAGGTTACAATTCAGTTAGAGCTCTAGTCTGTCTGCTAAATGTACGGCTTGGGGGATAACTTCGCGTTATCGTGCTCTTGGGTACATTGTACTGCTTAGGAGATAACTTTGTGTTACCGTGCCCTTGAGTACACATTTTTAAAAGAGAGTTTCAAGTGGTTTCTTTCTTTTGTTGTCCAAGAGGGACTTGATTTTCATATTATGGGTGAGTTGAGATAATATGAATTATATTGTTTGATTCAATTGATTGGTTTAATTGTAATCTCCTGAACTAAAATTCGACGCAGGAATTACTATAATTTGAATTGGGTGACTTTGGTGATCTCCAGAACTAAACTTTCGATGCAGAGATTACTAATTGTTACCTAGTGTGATTATATGTTTGGTTGTGTTTGTGGAGTTAAATGTTGTTGCTTTAATTTATCTCACGAGTTGAGAAATTATAAGCATGAGTGACGTGAGTCATTTTAATTGAGTTTACTCATACGGGCTTAAAAAGCTTACCGGGTTTGTTTTGTTCATTCCCGGTGCACTATTCTATGATGTAGGGTTATTGTGCAGGTTAGAATATCGATTAATCGTCATCAAAGTTGAGCTATACGTTCTGTAGAGTGGACGTGGATGAGTACTCTTAGTTTTAAGTCTTCCGCTGTGTAATGAGTTGTGGTGGGTGTGTTTACTTATTGAATTTTCATTCAGTTTAATTTGTAAACTATTTGTAGTGTAATATGTGACTCTAAAGAACAAGTCAGTATTGACATTGTGAGCTCAGTTTGTTAGTTGCTTAATTTATAACAAAAATTTTCTATTTTGTTTTTCTTGTGCTCGTTAAGTTTCGCGTTTCGGATTCGAATTTCTTTATTCGAAATTCGGGGCGTGACACAGATTCCCCATAATGAAAAGAGAAGTTCTCCCAACTGAGTTAACGACAATTGTTGTACACACTAAGCCAACCAAGTAAGAACATCGTCAGCCATATTACTAGGGTTATAGCAAACCTGCTTTAGGAGAGCATTCTTGCGGAGCACAGCTTGTGTAAAAACACAATCCCAACATATATGAAGGGTAGTTTCGTGTTGAGTCTCACACAACACACACCTGTGCGAATCCAATACCACCCTCTTCGAAGCCAAGCTACCCAAAGAAGGAATAATATCCAAACACACGCGCCAGATATGTATTTTAGCTTTGTTAGGAATAACCACTTTCCAAATCTTCTTCCAAAAACCCATCCCAACTGGGAGCTGCAAAGGATTGTAACTAGAAGAGTTCAAAAAAGCGAACCGATATGCAGTCTTGACTGAGAACCTCCCATTCCTGGAGAGTTTCCAACATAACCTATTCGGCACATCTCGTCGACTCAATGGAATTGCAGCAATCACTTCTGCTTCCTCCACCGAAAAAAAACTCATTTAACAGTGGATCATTCCAACTCCCAGTTTCGAGCATAAGCTCACTTACTTTTCTAACCTCCCCCGTCGCACCAAAATTGGTAGGTCTCCCCAGAGGCAACGCTACAACCCAATGATCCGAGAAGATGTCCAGTTCTCGACCATTACCCACCTGCCAGTAACAGCCTCCTTGAAGGAGCTCTCGAGTGGAGAAAATGCTTCGCCACGAGTAAGACGGCGAATCATGGGGTAAAGCCTCCCAAAAGGAATGATTCTGGAAGTATTTCGCCTTGTATATACAGGCAATAAGAGAAGTAGGATTCTGCAAGATTCTCCATGCTTGTTTTGCTAGCATGGCAGAATTAAAATTGGAGAGACTACGAAAACCCAAACCACCCTCTTCCCTCGGATTACAAAGAGCATTCCAATTCTTCCAGTGGATCTTCCTCGTATCCAGCATACTTCCCCACCAAAACCTGGCACACTATTGTTCCAGGTCCTCACAGAAACTCTTGGTAAGTTGGAAGACACTCATAGCATAAGTGGGGAGAGCCTGAGCCACCACCCTGATCAAAATGTCTTTTCCTGCCCCACTCAACAATTTACCTTGCCAAGCCGAAAGTTTCTTAGACAACCTTTCCTTGATATACTGAAAGGTAGACGTTTTTTTCCTCCCCACATAAGTGGGAAGGCCTAAATATTTGGCATGAGATTCCACAACCTCCACCCCCAATAATCTCGAAATATCATGTTGGAGATCAATATGCACATTTTTGCTAAATACCACCGAGCTCTTAGCAAAATTAACAACCTGTCCAGACGCTTTCCCATAAGTATCCAACACTTCCTGTATAACAGAACAAGATTCCACCGAAGCCTGTGCATATAACATACTATCGTCCGCAAACAGCAAATGGTTCACCAAAGGTGCATTAGAGCATACCTCAATACCCGGTAAGGAACCTGTGATCCTCCTCTGTTGAAGCAAGGCTGAAAAACCCTCAGTTCCAAGAAGAAAAAGATAAGATGACAGAGGGTCCCCTTGTCTCAACCCTTGGCTAGGAATGACATATCCCGTGGTCTACCCCGAACCAAAAAGGAATACCGGACTGTACGCACACACTACATCACCATCAATATCCAACTCCTGGCAAAGCCAAATCGAATCATCACCTTTTCTAGAAAAATCCACTCCATACAATCATACTCCTTACTCAAGTCTAATTTCAAAGCAAAATAACCGTCATTCCCATCTCGCTTGTTGTGTACATAATGGGCAATCTCATTGGCCAAAAGATATTATCTGTAATTAATCTGCCAGGAACAAATGCACTTTGGAAAGGAGAAATCACTTTAGGTAAAATAACCTTCAGTCTGTTAGCTATGACATTACATAGCGCAATTGGTCTCAAATCTGCCATATTCTCAGGATTACTTACTTTTGGAATTAGACAAATGTGGGTGAAATTTATCTGCTTCATCAACTAGCCCGTCTGAAGAAAACTATGGACAGCAGCAAAAAAATGTCGTCACCAATATGCTCCTACTAGTGTTGGAAAAACAGTGGAGGCATCCCATCTGGGCCGAGGGATTTGGTAGGATACATCTGAAAAAGAGCAAAACGCACTTCCTCCATCGTGTATGCCGCACACAGCTGAGCAGTCATCTCCTCAGTAACACAAGGATTAGTGGCCGCAAGAGTCACCTCCATTCCGTTAACATCCACTTCAGATGCCTGAAACATTTTAGAGAAGTAGGCGGTAATAACTCTCTCAAGACCAGCATCATCTTCATGCCAAGTTCCATGCTCATCAAACAGCCCTTGCAAGGTATTTTTGCGCTTCCTATTTTCTGCTTTCCGATGGAAGAAGCCCGTGTTATGGTCCCCTTCTTTCAACCATGTAATCTTGGCACGTTGCTTCCAAAACAACTCCTCTTGGGATAATAAGCCTGAAGTTTATCCATCAACTCCCTCTTTTCAGTTTGCACTCTCTCAAATGGGTGCACACGCAATAGTTCTTCCAACCTAGACCGAATGCCCAGCATTTGTAATTGCTGGCCTCGAAAAACCTCCTTCTGCCATCTATCCAAATGAATTCTAGTATGCATGATTTTCTTGGTAACACAAAACATGGGTGTACCAGACACATCCATGCCCCAAGCCTCCTTGACCACACGATCATAATCCTCAAGCTGAAGCCAAAACGCTTCGAATTTAAAGCGATGACATCGAGGCCTAGTCAACAGAGGGACCGAACTAGCACGCAGCAATAGAGGAACGTGATCAGAATTCGATCGTGCTAAATAAAACACCCTAGCATGGTGAAAAATGTCGACCCAAGAGGGAGTGCAAACAGCCCTATCAAGCCTCAGCAAGGTATCAGAATTCCACCAAGTAGCCATTGCCCCCTGAAAACCAACATCCAAAAGATCACAGTAACCTAACGCCTCCTGAAACCCACGCATCTGTCTCTCCGGCTGGATAGGACCTGCAATCTTCTCCCCACTATTCAGAATCTCATTGAAGTCCCCAATCACCATCCAGGGAAGGGAATCCAGATCCGCTAGATCACGAAGAAGTTGCCAAGAACGATCCCGGTCTCCAGTCCTTGCATGTCCATAAAACCCCATCATTCTCCAAGACGGGAGCCCAGCGTCACCCACCACCACCGCATCAATATGATGAGCAGATTTAGTACCAATCTGAATCTTCAAGTCGTCGTTCCAAAAGAGCCCCAAGCCCCCTGCCTGTCTCGAACTCAACACTTCCTCCGCATGCGTAAACCCTAGAGCCAGATGAAGCTTCTCAAAATCATCTAACCTGCTAATCTTTGTCTCACATAAAAAGACTACATGAGGACGATTCTGAGAGCATAAGTCCTTCAGCGCCCGCGTTGTTGCATCGTTGTAGATACCTCTGCAATTCCAGCTCAGAACATCCTGATCCATAGATCCCAAATTTGCCTCCTTTGCCAAGGAAGTAACCCTAGCACGAGAGCGGCTAGGTCAGAAAAAAAAGAAAAAAAAAAAAAAAAGAAAAAAAAGACCTGAATTGTTAATATAATGGATAAACTTAGATTTAGGTCAAAAATCATAATAAGATTTATTTTGTTTTCCCTCACCAATATGCGTTTAACATATATATCATACATTTTTCTATCACATGATCTTACTCATATTTTTAATTCTTATTAAATATATATGAAAGCTTTAATGAGTATGTAGTGAAATTGAAAAATGAAAATAGATAAGGAAATAATAAATAATACAATCTAATATTATTGAATTGGAAAGTCTACATAAAATAAATATAATATTTTTTGGTATAATTATTGTCCTTAGTAGTCATTTTATGGTAGGTTATATATGTTATTTAATAAGAGAGTTTCTATTGGGACCTCCAAATTTGCTCATTTGACATCATTTTATTATGAATTATTAAATGACATATAACCTACTATAAAATGACGATTAAGGAAAATTATTATATTTATTTTCTGTAGACTTTCCAATTCAATAATATTAGATTGCATTCTTTATTATTTTCCCTATCTATTTTCATTTTCCAATTTCGCTACATACTCATTAAAACATTCATATATATTTAATAAGAAATAAAACTATAATTAAGATAAAAATGTATGATATGCATATTGAACGCATATTGGTCAGGGAGAACAAAATAAATTGTATTATAACATCAATCTAAATCTATCCATTATATTTGCAAAAAGAAGAAAGAAAAAAAACGGAGCTATCAAATAAAGAAGAAAGAAAAAAAAACGGAGCTATCAAATAAAAATAAATGAAAAAATATTTAAATAATTAATCATGAGGTACAGAAAATAGAGAAACATTAAGAAAAAATTATTAATAATTTTTTTTACAAAGTTAAAAAAAAAAAAAAAAAATCAAATAATAGTTCATGTTATTTTATTTTTATTAATTTTTAAAACTCCATACCTTGTGTTTGATTTTTTTTTATTAGATAAGAGATTTATGTTGTCTGATTAAGGAATGAAGATATAATTAAGATTTATAGAGTAATTAAATCATTGAAATGACTAAGTTTTTTATTATAAAGATCTTAGTTTGTTTGTAAATTATATGAGTGATATTATTTGAGGAACTTTAGTGAGGTTTAATGAGTAAATTTAGAATTTGAAAATTTGATAGGACGTGTAAAAAGCATAGAGGTCAAGTGAGTAATTTAGATGTTCCAATAGAAAAACTCTTTAATAATTGATAATAGAGTGAGGTCAAGTGAGCAGATTTGGAGGTCTTCATACAAACTACTCTTTTTGTCCGCATGGTGTTGTGAAATTTTAATTAAAACTCGCAAGCGCACGAATCGTCGTTAGTATAGTGTGCAAGTACGAGGTCGTTCCAACTGAGGATTGATAATCAATTTAAATCCTAACCTAATTAATCCAAACACAAAAACACATAAGCAATCAAACTAAAGAAGATATGGTTTTGGATTTTTGAATAAAAGAAAGAAAGAAACAAATAATGATAAAACTTAGGGTTTCATAATTGTTGATGTCTGAAAGTCTAGCGGTAGCTGGACCTCAACTAACGCTGATCCGATGGGCGGATCGATACTTGTGTTGTTTATTGAGTTCCCGTTACCTGTCAAATAAAATACAATGGGCGTCAGAGGGAGACCGCGCTGGGCGGTCTTCAACTCTCCGATGCCTAAGTTAGTCAATGTATTTATGTTGACAAAGTAACAGTAGGTAAGTATTGAATGCGTAATTAATGAGGAGAGAGGAGAGAACCTTTTATTGGTGAGGGAGAGACTGATCTTGTCTTGGTTTTCGATGTGGGACTGATATGCTTCAGTTCCCAGTTTCAGGAGCTTCTGATGCTATCTTGGCGTGGCGCGTGGCGGCGCGTCGACGGTGATCTGGAGATGGTTCGACTCTGAGGTTGTAGCCCGCCTGGCGGTGTGTCTGCATGTCATTCCTTTAGTTGGAATTAGTACCTTTGGCTGTACAATGAGCGTGGCCCATTACAGCTAATTATGCTTGCAAACGTACATGTATGTACAAGTCCCCCAAGTCCCCAGTCAAGGAGGGCAATCTTGGTTGGGGAGTTGTTCGGCGGTTTGAAGCGTTTTCTTCCGCTAGACTTGCAAGAGCATAATTAGCGTCAGTGCGTTGTCAACCGTTGGTTTTACTGACCAAACGCTTTATACCCTTTCGGGTGGGCCCCTTCTAGGCCCCCCAGGGAGTCCCCCACTTCCCGGCAAAGATAGACCTCCGGATGGTCGGTAAATTGTTTGTTGAGGGGGAGCTGCACGGAGCAGAGGGTCTTGGGTAGCGAGCCCAATGTTTAGCACCCAAATGACGGGGGTCAATTTGCCTGATCAGGGCCGTCGTAGACTGTGACTAGTCCCCGTGTCCCGTAGGGACGGTCTGGCGGTAATGCCGCGTGGCGGTCATTGCCAGTGAGGCGTGGCCTCGGGATTCGCCGTTTGGCGGATATCCCCCCGCTAAATGTGGCAGGAAGCAGCGTACCTGGCGGTACTTTGTTGAACGATAGTGTTGAATCAAAGCACGCAGCTTGCAAGATTTAAAAGGGCGCTCCGTCAAAGGTGTATTGCGGAAGACACCCCGCTAGCAAGGGAGGAGTTCCGCTGGCGGGGTTTCGCTCAGCGGAGACCTCGTCATTCGGAAGATGACAAGGGAGAAGTTCCGCTGGCGGTGTTTCGCTCAGCGGAGACTTCGTCACACGGAAGATGACAAGGGAGAAGTTCCGCTGGCGGTGTTTCGCTCAGCGGAGACTTCGTCACTCGGAAGATGACAAGGGAGAAGTTCCGCTGGCGGTGTTTCCGAAGTTGCCCCTTCGGTGGTTAACACGTGTCGAGCCTATAGCGGGTTAGCGTGCGTAGGTTTGTCTGCTAAGCCTGTCCGTCTTCTAGCCTTTAATGACAGTAACTGTGGGTTTCGTAACCGAGATAACGCCTCGGGTAATCCGGAGAGTGAGTGGAGATTGCCGACACGTGTACGGCTAATAAGTGATGTCGATATGGAGCGGACGGCTGAGGACGCGTTGGGGCCGATATAAAAGGGGGGAAACGTTGGGGGATTTGACACTTTGTGAAAATTTTGAAAACTTAGTCATCGTTTGCGAGCCCTGTTTGTCCGAGACCGGAGAAGGAGCCTACCGAAGTTTGGGTATACCATTCCCAGAGAGACGTCGATCGTAACTGTGCACCACCGTGCCGGAGATTGCATCACTGAGGTTGGTATCTGGATTTCCCTCTTCTGCCTTTTGTTTCTGCTATTTTCTGGGATAATTGCTGGTTTTAATGGGTGTGTTCTGAGGTTTGAATGGGATTTCCTTGGGTGGGATGGTTGGATTATGGTTGGCTACGCGTTGGTGGTTAAGGATTTAGATAGCCGAATCTGGGTTGAGTAGTCTGTTTTGTAGTTTGGAGTTTTCTGGGTTTTGTTTTTGATTATTTTGGCTATATCTGATGCGAGAATAGGCTAGATCTGTGTTTGTGCTAACTGATGTGGGTTTTAGGGTTTGGGATGGCTAGCGTTATAGAGATTTCGAGCAGTGAGGATTCCGGGTCTGACGTGTCGTTCAGCGCAGCGGATAGGATTTTTATTGATTCGTTGCGTCCGTCTGCCCCTGCAGGAACCTCATTGCCAGAAGCGTTAGACGTTGAGCCACTACAGACCATCCCCTGGGAAGTAGTTATGGGTCGTGGTTCGCGTCCGGAGAGTTCTAAGGCGGGTGAGGCCGCTGCTGCCAAAGCTAGGCGCGACGAGCGTTTGGCGAGCAATAGTGCCGCTAGCGGCTCCGCTGGGGAAGAAGACGTAGCGGGGCAGAATGCGGAATCGGCGTGGTTCCTCTCAGATGTCACCGCTGTCGACGAGGCGGGTGGGCGGATGACAGTCGCTGCGGTTAACCGACTGAAACAGACGTTCCGGTTGCCGGGGTCGGTGAAGCTGCGTCCGCCGACAGCGGATGAGAAGGCGTCGATTCTCTCGGCGGGATCTGCTGCCGTTCATGAGGCGATATTCCGCCAAGGAGTGACACTCCCGCTAGTGCCCAACCTCCAGATCCTGGTGTGCGAATTTGGCCTTGCGTTGGGTCAGATTTGCCCCAATATGTGGCGGTTGCTGCTCGCCGTGAACTCCCTTTGGCGGTTATCAGGGTGCGAGGGGCCTACCGTGGCGGAAGTGCTTCACTTCTACGAGTTGGTGTACGTGAAGCGCCGAGGCTGCCAAGGGCAAGTGAACTTGAGTCGCCGGCAGGGAGCGCCCAAGCTGATCGAGAATCTAAGGGACTCAATGTCCTACTGGCGGGGGACCTTCTGCGTGGCTACCAACGGTTGGGAGTACCACGCCAGATCGAACGCGGAAGGGCCGACATTTAGGATTAAGTCTGAGTTCCAACCTATTCGAGGTTGGTGTCCGGTTTCCGCTGAAAGTATTTGGTGTGCCCACGTGCTTGCACTTGTATTCCGACTAACGACGTGTTTGCTTTTTTTTTTTTTTTTTTGTGCAGCGGGACTTCGGTACACGCTAACGCGCGAAGAAGAGTGCCGCGTGGCGAGGATCAGGGGTTGCTGGCGGAACCGAAACTTGCTTGATTTTCGCCTGCTGACTGGTTGGGAGTTGTTGGTCGACCTGCGACTAACACGCTCCGTTGGTGAGGAGTCTACCCTGTCGCTTCGTTTTATACTTATGAATTGTGTCTGACTGGAGGCTGTCGTTTTTTTTTTTTAGAAACTCCGCCGGGCAACAAATCGAGTCGCGACGCATTTGAGAAGGCGATGGATCGGGCGGAGATAGAAAATTTTTTGGAGGCCATGTACGCCGAGGGGTTAGCGGCCCAGCAGACTGTAGTGAACCCTGAGACGTTGGCGCTGAGCCAGTCTGAGGTACCGGTGGTGATGCCGATGCCGCACCAGTCTCATCTTGGTGAGGATGGTCTGCCTACAGTGCAGGCGGGGACCCAGACGGCCGGCGGGGATCAGAGGGGAAGCGCTGCGGCCGGGCCATAGAAGGAGCACATGCCTGCCCAGAGGCGTGGTCCTCAAAAGGTGGTTCAGCCGGCGGAAGAAGTCATTGTGACCAGGGAGGAACCTCCAGTACGGGCGACGAGGACCGCCGCTGGGAGCCAGAGGGCGCTGGAGAAAAAGCGCCGGACGGCTGAGTCTCCTGACGAGGAAGAGGGAGATGAGGTGGAGGTGGTCGGGGCCCGCCGACAGAAGAAGGCCCGACAGGCTCCTGCAAAAACTGCGGCGGTGGAGGGAGAGGTGCCCGCCGTCAGTGATCTGGACTCCTTCGCCGAGTATGCGCCATTCATGACAGAAGGGGAGCGGGAGTTCCTTTTCCATCTGTGCGAGCGGCTGGGGTTCGGGGGTCTGGCGGGCATATCGCGCCCGACGGCAATTGACCAATCGCCCTTCAGCTCGGCGTTTGGTCAAATATCGGCGGGATTACAAGATATGTTCGTGGCGGCGTCGAAGCAGCCCCGGATTGAGGAAAAGCTCAGGGGAGAAATCGGAGGTCTCCAGAGGGAGTTGGCGGTGGCAAAGGAGAGACTGGCGGAGGTCGAACGGGGACTGGTCAAGGCGGAGTGTGATTATGCGGACACCCGCGGCAAGCTTAATGCGGCCATCCGGCGGGATCTGGAGAGGAACGAACACGTCTCCAAGTTGGAGCAGGAGATCGCGCTGCTGCAGGAGCGGATAGCCGCTAAAGACAAGAAGCTCATTATAGTGCAGCGGGAGTCCGCCGACAGGATGGCCGAAATGAAGCGGCTGGGGGGTGAGGTTACCCGCCTGAGAGCTGAGGGGAGCACCGCTGCGGCCGCTGCTGTTGAAGCGTTCAAGCAGTCGGCGGAGTTTAAGAAGACACTGACCGAAGCGGCGAAGTCTGGGGCCCGGGCCAATATAGACATGTTGAAGCGGAAGGGCGCCATTGACTTTGTAAAGGCGTCACAGCCTGACGTGCCGCCGGCAGGGAGTGTCCCAGCGGAGACAGAAGTCGTTCCTGCCCCAGCTGTAGGTACTCATTCGGGCAGCGGGGAAAGTGGCCCACATCCGACGGAAGGGTCCCAGCAGACTCCCCAGCAGACCCCGTCGGAGGTGTCACGTGCCGGATTTTTGGAGGCACACACCCGGGCGGACGGTACCATAGAGACCCCCAGTCCGACAGCCCGAGGGTCCGATCAAGCTAGCCGATCGGTCGCGCCGCCGGCTGTTGAAGCAGCAGAGGCCGAAGCAAACCGCTGAAGCTATCTCAGACCTCCAAAAAAAATTTTGTAGCCGCTGAGGCACATTAGTTTGTAAAGAATTGTGTAATAAATTTCTGACTTGGTTTGCCATGATGTACGTGTAGTGTTTTTGAGTTATACTTTTCTTTTGTCGATCAATGGAACATTAAAGGAATTAAGATTGGTCCAAGTGCACCAAGTAGCGGACGGGGTCCGCCGACGATTGCTGGCGTTGCCAGTTGCCCTCAGTGCTAGACTTGGTAACAATGGTTTGAATAATTCCTCGTTTCATTGATGGCTGACTGATCAGTGTACAAAAGTGGGGTAGTACCCGTCGGGTAGCTTCCCTTAGCTGAATATTTGAACAAAAATTTAGCTAAGTTAAGATGCGCATGGGTAGCGGTTTGACTACTTGTAATAATACCGAAGGTGTTCAGTATTCCAAGGGCGGGGCGTCGTTACGCCGTCCTTGTCCATTAAGTAGAAGGTGCCTGGGCTAACGACTTCCACAATTTTGTATGGGCCTTCCCAAGTTGGGAGGAGTTTTGTCGGCGGCGGAATGACTTCCCTCATGACCGAGTCCCCCAACTGGAGGTTCCGGGCCTTCACTCTGGCGTTGTAGAAACGTGATACCCGTTGTTTGTTTTGTAAATTGTGTAAATGGGCCTTGCGTCTTCTCTCTTCTAAGAGGTCCTTGTCCAAGTTGACGCCGGCGCTGTTGGTCTCTGGGCAGTAGCCTTCGACTCTAGCGGTAGGTTGAGTAACCTCAATGGGTAAGACAGCCTCTGTGCCAAACATCATACAAAAAGGAGTTTCTCCGGTGGCGGAGGTTGGAGTTGTTCGGATGGCCCACAGGACCTCTGGGAGCCTCTCCGCCCATAAACCCTTGGCGTTGTCGAGCTTCTTTTTTAACAACTTTTTGATTATCTTGTTTGCCACTTCGACCTGGCCGTTGGTCTGGGGGTGGGCGACAGATGCAAACCTCAACTTGGTGCCTAAGTTGGTGGTGAAGGAGATGAGCTCGTCATTGTTGAACTGTGTGCCGTTGTCCTTGATAATTGTGTGTGGGACACCGTAGCGGCAGTAGATATTCTTCCAAAGGAAGCGAGTTACTTTGGCGGTGGTTATTGCCGTCAGTGGTTCTGCCTCTATCCACTTGCTGTTGTAATCGATGGCAACAATGATGTATTTGAACTGACCCTTGGCAGTTTGGAATTTGCCCATCAGATCAAGGCCCCACGTGGAATGAATCCATGGGCCGACGATGATTGACAGTGGTTCCGCTGGTGCGTGTGGGAGATCTGCAAATTGTTGGCATTTGTGGCAAGACCTCGAAATCCGCCGGGCGTCATCACCCAGTGTAGGCCAGAAGTACCCTTGTCGCATTGTGCGGTTGGCCAGGGATCTGGCGCCCGAGTGGTTGCCGCATTCCCCGCCATGGATTTCCGCTAAGACAACCCTTCCTTCCTCTGGGGTTAGACAGCGGAGGTTAGGATGGGTGAATCCCTGGCGGTATAGCTTGCCGTGCTGGATGTTGTAGCGGGTTGCTCTTCGCTGGAGCTGCCTTGCCTGGACTTTATCTTCTGGTAATGTTCCGTTGCGTTTATATGTAATGATCTCGTCCATCCAGCTGGGGTTGACTTGAACGTTGAAAATTTCCGCCAGGGTTTTTGTGATACTTGGCTTGTCCAGATACTCCACCCTTGTGTCCGCTGGACTCTGATGCGGTTGGGCGGTTGCCAGTCTTGCTAGTGAATCAGCCTTGGCGTTCTTTTCCCTGGGGATTTGTGTGATTGTGTGAAACTTGAACTTCTTTAGCAACGTTTTTACGTACCCCAAATATGCCGCTAGCTGCTGGTCCTTCGCTTGGAAGCTGTCATTGACCTGATTGACGACTAGTTGGGAGTCGCTGAATATGTTGACGTTGTCAGCTCCGGAGTCAATGGCGAGGAGTAGACCGGTGATGAGTGCCTCGTACTCCGCCATGTTGTTTGATGCTTTGAAGTTGAATTTCAACGCGTACTCCGCGTTCAGTCCCCCTGGTCCTGTTAAGATTACTCCTGCGCCGCTGGCCTTGGCGCAGGCGAAGCCGTCTACATGTAGGTTCCATTCTGACTGCAGGGGAGAAGCCTCGTCAGCGGTTACCATTTCTGTTCCGTGCACTGCCTCAGTGCCGGGCTCTGGCTGACGCCCAGTAAGTTCAGCAATGAAGTCCACTACTGCCTGGCCCTTCATGGCGGTTCTTGGCTTGTATTCTATGTCAAATTCGCTGAGCTCAATCGCCCACTTACTGAGGCGCCCCGAGTGTTCAGGGTTTTGCATCACCTGCCTCAGCGGTTGATTGGTTAACACACGGATTGTGTGAGCCTGGAAGTATTGCCGGAGGCGTCTGGCGGCAACGATAAGTGCGAGGGCCAGTTGCTCCAAAGGTGAATATCTTGTTTCTGCTCCGTTCATGCCCCTGCCGGCGTAGAACACCGGGAGCTCATCTTGGCCTTCCCGCCGGACGATGGCGCAACTTATTGCCGTTGCTGAGACCGCCAGATATATGAATAGTGTTTCTCCTTGAACAGGGACAGAAAGGAGAGGGACTACCGCCAGGTATTCCTTTAGGCCCTGGAACGCCGCCTGACATTCTGGGTTCCAGTCAATGACCTTCTTGTGAGTTGTTTTGAGAAGTTTGAAGAATGGGGCGCACTTATCAGTAAGTCGAGAGATGAATCGAGAAAGGGCGGTCAATTTGCCCTGGAGGCACTGGACGTCCACCTTGTACTTGGGGTTTGCCAGGTTAAGGATGGCCTGTACCTTGTCCGGGTTAGCCTCGATACCTCGTTCACTGACGATGTAACCGAGAAATTTGCTGGCGGTGACTGCAAAGAAACATTTTTCTGGGTTGAGGCGCATACCATAGGCCAGGAGGATGGTTATTATGATCCTGAGGTTTGCCACATGTCCACTGGCCTTGACGCTCTTAACTAGCATGTCGTCCACATAAACTTCGATGATTTTTCCCAGATGTTCAGCGAACATGGCATTCATTAACCTCTGGTAAGTTGCACCGGCGTTCTTTAGACCGAAAGGCATAACATTGTAGCAGTATAGGCCTTTGTCGGTGGTGAAGGTGGTGCATTCCTGGTCGCTGGGGTGCATCTTTATCTGATTATATCAGGAGAAAGCGTCCATCATGCTGAGGAGTTCATGTCCGGCAGTCGAATCAACTAACTGATCGATGCGGGGTAGCGGGAAGCAATCCTTTGGGCATGCCTTGTTGAGATTTTTGAAGTCGACGCACATCCGCCACTTGCCGCTGGGCTTTTTTACCATTACCAAATTTGAGATCCACTGGGGATAGATGACTTGGCGGATGAACCCAATGTCCCGCAGTTTGGCGACCTCTTGTCCGATTGCCCGGTATTTTTCCTCATCAAAGGCCCTCCGCTTCTGCTTGATGGGATAAAAGGAAGGTTTGATGGTCAACTTATGAGTGATTATTTCAGTGGAGATGCCTGGCATGTCCGCATAGGACCATGCAAAGACGGCTGCGTTATCACGTAGGAATTGAGTGAGCTCTGCCTCCACTTCTGGATCTAGTTGGGCGCCTATGCGGACTGTTCTCTCAGGATGCTCGTCTGAGATGCAGACGACCTTCAGCGACGTGTCCGGGTTGACCGGCTCCTTCTTTACATATTTCTTCTCCTCATCTCTAGGATCCTCAAAGATATTCGGTGGTGGTGGGTCATTACCCACTGTCAGGATTTCATGGCGGCGCGTTGACCGTGCCATAGTCGTTGAATAACATTCTTGTGCCAGCTGTTGGCTTCCCCTCACACAGCCTGTGCCGTTGGGCGTGGGGAACTTCATGAGAAGCATGTATCCGGCAATGATACACTTGAGCTTATTAAGCGCTGGTCGACCAATGATGGCGTTGTACGAACTGAAACAGTCGACAATAATGAACTCCGTGTGCACCTCCGCCATACAGGGACTAGTGCCAATAACTAGTCGCATGTAATCCGACCCTAGTGGTTGTGTGACGTCACCGGAGAAGCTGAGCAATGGCTCGTGATCCTGGAGTAATTTCTTGTTCCGCTTGAGATAGTCGTAGCAACCGCTGAAGATGACGTTGACAGCGGACCCGCTGTCCACCAAGATTCTCCCCACCGAGAATTTGCCAAGAATGGCATCGACTAAGAATGGGTCGTCATGGGGTAAATGTACTCCCCGCTCCTCCTCCTCCGAAAAGGTAATAGGCTCCCAACCTGATCTTGGGAATTTGGCGGATCTTTCGTAGCGGATGTTGCAAACTTCCTTTGGGTGATTAGCGCGTTGATAGCGCTTTCTTGCCCTGTGAGACATGTTGGTGATTGGAGCACCGCCATCGATGGTGTTGATGCGGCCCAAGGTTTCAACGTTGGCCATCACTGGCGGTGGTTGGCGCACCTTGAACTGCTCCAGCTTGCCGTCATGGTACAAAGTCTCAATGGCCGTTTTGAGAGCATTGCAGCTGTTTGTGTTGTGGCCGCTGTCCGCGTGGTATTTGCACCACTTGCCAGTGTTTCTGGGTTTGCCTGTTTTTGGGTACTTTGGGGGGTGGCGGTGGGATCTGATCTTTACACTGATTATAGATATCTTCATATGAGGCCGTTAGGACCGTGAAAACTGCGTACCGCTGCGAGGACTCTGCCTGCTTGTTGTGGTTATCCCCATGAGTTAGGCGGTTTCCTTTGTAATAATGCTGCCCCTTCTGCCGCTTGGTTTGGTGGTGGCCCTGCTACCACTCCCTTTTCTTGTCAGTTGGCGGTGCTGAGGGGGGTTTGTCAGCGGTTTCCTGGTGGCTGGAAGATGGTTGGGTTGACCTTGCTGGCTTGCTGGTGGTGGGGTCTCTCCATAGGTGATGAATTCCGCCTGGGCGTGAATGACCGCCTCACTCATGACGTGGTCGTACGTCGCATTGGGATGATTGTAATTGAGGTGATAGAGGAACGGTCCCTTGAGGAGCCCCTTCCTGAAGGCCGCCGATGCCATGGTCTTGTCTAGGTCGCGGCATTGAGATGCTGCCGCCCGCGACCTTGTGACAAAGGCCTTCAGTGATTCGTCCTCCCCCTGTTTAACGCCGAAAAGCTGACTTGTATTGTGATGTCCGGCGGACAGTAAGATGAAGCGGGAGAGGAAGGCATGCGACAGTGCATGGAATGAGCCGACAGATCCTGGCGGACATTCAAAAAACCAGTTCATTGCTTCGCCGTCCAGCGTTTCGCTGAACAGATGGCATAAGGTGGCGTCGTCGAACCCCTTGTTGTTGGTGACCTTCTTGAAGGTGTCCATGTGGACAAAGGGATCGGTCATTCCGCCATACTGTGACATCTTTGGGGTTTTTGCATATGTCGGTCTGACAGCCTGCAGGATTGCGGCGGAAAAGGGGCCGGGTCTGGAAGTGAATAGCGGGTTCCGAGTTGACGTCGGGACGCCCGTCTCCGCCCGGATCAACCTCTGCTCCAATTGGTGCATCCTTTCCAATAGATGGGCGGTTGCATCGCCGGCGGAATCGGCCTGACTGACCTGCCGAGTTGGCTTGCGCCCAGGTATGGGCGGATCACCCTCAGTCCTTGCCCTGGCATTCAAGCGGTTGGCGTGCGGAAGTGATTCCGCCACCTGTTCTAACATTAGTTGGGGTATGGGTGGCGGTCCCATTCCCGACAACCCCGGTGGGTTCAGCGGTACATGCATTTGTATGACCGGCCCTGGCGCCATTGTGCCGGCGCTGGGTCGACTACGCCTGGTGCTGCGTGACTGCCGCCAAAGTGTTTTTTAGTTCCTCGAAACGCGCCATGAGCGCGGCCATCTGTCCTTGGGCTTCAGCCTTCTCCTTGCGCTCCTCCTCGCGCTCTCTGTTTGCCTTATGAAGATCCGCCAGTGCTATCTCGTACATGGTGACGAGATCCTGGCCTGCCGGGCGGCTGCTGCCTGGATTTGCCTCACCGCCGGGATTGGCCGGGGTTGTGAATAGTGTGCGGTTAACGCCGATCGCGGGGTCGGAAGGTTGGGAAATGGCGGGGAGCTCCGCCTGCTCTTCAGCGTTTCCCCCGCTACCGTTAGTCATGGTGATTGTAGTGGGATGATTTTTAGTTCAAGAATTCCCACAGACGGCGCCAATGTTGATGTCTGAAAGTCTAGCGGTAGCTGGACCTCAACTAACGCTGATCCGATGGGCGGATCGATACTTGTGTTGTTTATTGAGTTCCCGTTACCTGTCAAATAAAATACAATGGGCGTCAGAGGGAGACCGCGCTGGGCGGTCTTCAACTCTCCGATGCCTAAGTTAGTCAATGTATTTATGTTGACAAAGTAACAGTAGGTAAGTATTGAATGCGTAATTAATGAGGAGAGAGGAGAGAACCTTTTATTGGTGAGGGAGAGACTGATCTTGTCTTGGTTTTCGATGTGGGACTGATATGCTTCAGTTCCCAGTTTCAGGAGCTTCTGATGCTATCTTGGCGTGGCGAGTGGCGGCGCGTCGACGGTGATCTGGAGATGGTCCGACTCTGAGGTTATAGCCCGCCTGGCGGTGTGTCTGCATGTCATTCCTTTAGTTGGAATTAGTACCTTTGGCGGTACAATGAGCGTGGCCCATTATAGCTAATTATGCTTGCAAACGTACATGTATGTACAATAATCAACCACTAACAATCCTATTCATGTTTCAATGCAATTAACAATTCTAGATGATAATTCTCGTATCTAAGTCCTTCTCAGGTACTCTAGACCATAGTTTTCCTTAAGTGTATGATGCTCTCCCTCTCGGGTAAAGATCTTATATCCTAACTATGTAGTTTATCCTTCTCAGGTATAAATTTAACATGCAAGACTCATTACGCTTTAGAAAACAAGGGAATCAAGCAAAACATTAGTCTTTCTCAAGTAATAATGTAATTTACCACACTTAATCACAAGAAGCTAATCAAATTATATTGCATCTCTGCTTCAAATTTGTTTTCCAATTACTATATGCAAAGCCCTAAGGTGATCAATCAAAGAACTTAAACATAAAGCATCAATTCAAATAGTGATTAAGCATTCATCATAAAGAAACTATAAATCCATCAATAAAACATCAAAGTACATAAACAATCATGATAGGGCATCATTCTAACCCTAAAAAAAGGTTTAGCAAAAGATAACTAAATAAAATATAGGAAAAACATAAAAAGAATGGAAGGGGAAAAGAAAGGGAAGATGGATGAGTCGTCTCTGCTCTTTAGGCATCTACATTGTGCTCCCGAGACTCCTCTTCTCATGTAAATTCTTGCTCCCTTATATAGGGAAGATTTCTGCTCATCTTTGGCTTCATGTTTCCTTGTAAAACTTGGGTTTAGATTCCTTTCTTCATTTGGAATGGGAAAACCTAGAAATATATCTTGTAGAAGTAGGAATACATGTGCCTCATTGAATCCTCATCTGAATTAACTTCCTTGAAACATTAGGATTGATGCTCTTGTGCCACGAAACTTGAGTTCTCCACGAATGTGTGTAAAATCCCGAGCAGATTTTCTGTCTGACCAATCTTCACTCAAATAATCATAACTTTCTCTTGAAATATCGAAATCGAGATCCGTAAAATTCTGCAGAAAGTAGACATCCGTAGCTTTCCATGAATATAAGGCTCATTGTCTGATTCGATCCAGGTAAGTCCCAGTAATTCGGTGAATTTGGATGTTCTGCACAGACAGATTCCCAATCTCATATTGCACATTGCCTTTCAATCCTACTTAGCTCATTTTGGCTTCTTCTCTTCTCTTTATGAGACAAACCTACAAAAACACTATAACAACATAAATGATTCGAAATAAGGAGGACTAAGCATAAATACTAAGATTAAGAGGCAAAGAAATATAAGAAAATATGAGCACATCACATGGATCTTCTAGACCCAAGCTATGCGCATGACACTTATTTCTCAAATAATGTATCTTATGGTAATTTTCTATATTTAGAAATATCATCCTCTTTCGCTTCCGAAACACCATAGCTTGATTTTAACTCGGGCTTAGTTTGGAAATGTTGTGCTGTGAGAAGAAACACTTCCAAACTTGCTGTAAGAGGAATCACTTTTGATTTTGCTGTGAGAAGAAGCAGCTGAGTGTTTGGTAAACTGTTTTTAAAAGTGTTGTGAGAACTAAAATCAATTTCTAAGTGTTTGTTAAGTTGCGAGTGAAAAGTGTTGTAGCTGGGTATAGTTACCAAAATAGTCATAAATACCAAAAGGATTAAATTTAGTTTCCCCCCCCCCCTTGAGGTTTGGGGGTAACTTCATGTTAGTCCCTATGCTCTCAATTTAATCAGAAACACCCCTAAGCTTTCCAATTTCAGTCAGCCGTGACCAATTGCTCAGGCTCCGTCCAAATTAGACGTTACTTCCAACAATTTTAGAGTTTACCAAGCATCCTCACTTTCCTCCATAAGCACTTTTGGACCAAAAACGGATTTCAAAAACAATACCAAACTGGGCCTCAAGCTAGCTCGCTCTATTTCCACTCGGGTTTGAGGTTTTTACGTGTACATATTTGTGATTTCTGATTCATAATTCATGACACACACACACACGCACACACACTACATTAACTATACATATGAATACAACGAATTAAAAACATATGTATATACCTTCGATAAAAAATAATCTCTTCTAGGATGTTGCCTTTCCTGTCATCAACACCTCAGCCTGGAGCACCTATTTTGGCAAGACCCACTTTTCAAACTTTCACTGGTGTCCTCATCCCTGTTCCATCAACAAATTGGTGCTTAAGGATGCGCTCTGTAACTTCCACCGATGGGGGCGTAGAGAAACTCGGCGCCTTCGATGGGAGTTTTGGTCCAACTAAGTAGTGGTCCCCTGCCTTCACATCATGGGGTGCACAACTCAGCGCCATCCCCTCTGTAGGGTCCATCGCCACCATTCTCCAAACACAAAGGCCACGCCTCTGACCTGATTGGGTCGTTTATATCCCCGTTTTCAGTCGCCTCCTGCATGGCCAAAATCTAACCATATCTTCTGATATCCCACTCGAGAGACCAGTCGTGGTAACCTTGTACTTTACTTTGAACTCCTCTCGGTAGTTCTCAATAGAGAGAACAATTGAATGAACATCTGTCGAACAAAGTCAGTGTTGGATTGGCGCAAAGAGGCATCGAGAGACAGAGACAACTGAACTGTGTGGTCTTGGTGTCATGCACCATTGATAGAGTTCCAAGCCACGACGGCTAGGGTATAGCAGAGATGTAGATAGCCATTTCAACAAGGTTTTCTGATCAATGTTGACTGTTAGTCTTCAAAATACGATTAATTAGTTTTGAATGGTAAATGTTTGTTTTGAAGTAGCTTTCTTCATTAGTTTTGAATTCTTAAATTCAAATCCTCATGATCCAATTGTTACCCAAACAAAGAAAATTGAAATCTTACTTAGAATTTAAGTACATAAGATTTGAAATCAAAAGAGAAATCTCTCATATTCCTTTTCAGTTACCGGATGTGAAAAAAAAAAAAATTGGACGGGCACAACGTCTAAAAAGGGCCCAACACAACACCGGGTGTCCAACAATCCAAGTATATAAAGTAGGCCTGGCATTTGAGCCCGTAACCCGCAAACCCGCCCGAAACCCGCACGGTAAAAGCCCGCACGAACCCGTCCATTTATTAAATTCGTGCTAAAAAAGCCCGCACGCAAAAAGCCCTCAAATTAAAGGGCCTTGTGTGCTAAACCCACCGGAACCCATGGAACCCGTTTACTTCCAAACAAACCCACTTCGAGTCTTCGACCCTTTCCGTCATTCACCAAAATGCAACTCTCTCTCTCTGGAACTCAACCCAATCTGAGCATAGCAACCTCTCATTCATTTCCGTCACCCAAATCCCAACTCTCTCTCTCTCTCTCTCTCTCTCTCTATCTATCTCATCTCTCTCTGCGCGCCCAATTTGTCAAGGTATTGCATGGATCTGTCTTTTGCTTTGGGTTTTCTTTGATTCCTTGCAGTCTTTGTATCTGGGGTATTGCATTTTATAATCTGAAATCTGTTTTGGTGTAAATGGTGATCTGGGTTTGCTACACTGAGGTAGACGCACACTCACACCACTCCCTCTCTCTCTCTCTCTCTCTCTCTCTCTCTCTCTCTCTCTCTCTCTCTCTCTCTCTCTCTCTCTCTCTCTCTCTCTCTCTCTCTCTCTCTCTCTCTCTCTCTTCCAGATCTGAAACCCAGAGACCCCCCAGAAGCCCTTGGTTCAGCTACAAGGACGATCGCGGTGAGCATTTTCTCTACTGCACTACTCTCACCCTTCTTCTATTTCTTCCATTCTGTAATATGGTGTTTGTTTGGTTCTAGGGTTGTACTAGTTCTTTAAAGATCTGAGTGTTCTGAAGCCTTGTTGTTCTGGATCGAATGTTGGGTTTTATGGGTTGCTGTTGATAATGCATTTTCTGTGTGATTTTTGTATACTGGCCTAGCTTGAGATTTTGCTTCTTTTATCTTGGATTTAGAGTATTGATTTTGGTTTGTGTGGACTCCAAGTTGACCTGAATGTGTGGGTTTGAATGTTTGTTGTGCTTTGACCTGGTACTGGTTGAGATTGCAAATTGCACAGATTGCCTTAATAGTTTTCAAGGCTTTTGTTTTGCAAAGATTGCCTTAATACAGATTGCCTTAATAGTTTTCAAGGCTTTTGTTTTGCACAGATTGCTCGCAGAGTTTGGAAAGACTACCATGCCAAGGTATTATTGACGATTTGACGATATAATGCAAGATGATATACTGATAAGGCAAAGCTTCTGGAAGTTCAAGGGCAGAGAATGAGTGTCGTACAAAGCTAGCCATATAAAACATGAATTGAGCAATGGAAAAAGAAAGAAATGGCTTTCCACTAGTTATTTGTTGTTATAAAGCAGGCACTTTGTTCCATTTGAAAAATTATATACACAAGTCTTAATTCTAGTTCCTTAAAAAAAAAAAAATCTCTTAACGGGTTCCAACGGAAAACCCGCAAACCCGTCGGGTTTAGCCCGCGAAACCCGTTAACTTAACGGGTTTTTACCGGGTCGGCCCGTTAAGAACCCGCACTATACCCGCATGTTGCCCGACCTTATAAAGGCATATACGCTTCGCAAACCCTAAAATCAATACAGAAAAATCCCAATTCTCTCTTCTTGCGGAATCATGGTATCGCCCGCCGACAAGGCCCATGCTGTCAGGGCCGCCGGTGAAATAGTCCTGAATTTTGGATTCGTTCTAGCCATGACAAAATTCACTCAACACTACCTAGTACGCACCAGAGATGCTATAAGCAGAAGTATAGGTTGTTTCCTTGTGATTTTTCTTTTTCCAGATTACTATTGTGATGCTATAATCCTTTCAGCTTGCAATCTTGTTTGATTTTTCTTACTCCGGTTAATTTCTCTATTTTCGTGAAAGAAAGAAAGAAATAAATTGATTAATGGTCTTGCTACGATCTGAACCAGCCCTATCAAAACCATTGCGCGCTGTACCTATATAAGAACAACTTGTTGTAATGTATATATAGCTATTAGGTAAGGTTGATTCAGTGTTTGAGTTAGGTCGCTTGATATGAATTCTACGTTCATTGTTGTTTAGTTAGGTTCCCATGTTGTTATCTGTGTCTTTTACACCATCACATATAGTATAGGAGGGTTGCTGAACCATATTCACATATTCATTTGTCTTTTTGATTGATGTGCAGCTCTGTCCTTCCTTTAGAAATTTAAGATCTACCTGAAACCCAGCCGTCGTCCTAAATACCCTAGCATACGCAACCATTTAAATCTTTGTTGTTCTGTATTCAAATATTTTTGCTGTCATAAAATATGTATAAATGTTGATGACATATAAACTATGCTACTGTTTCCATCAAGAATCCGGTTTAATCAGATACATCACAGACATCTTCCCAAGTACAAAGAAAGAAAATAGTAGTAGCAAACAACTAGGAATGATTAAAGGAAGGACAACACTTGGACCAATCTTCAATCCGAGTAGGAAAAGTAGGTTGCTAATGCTCATATAATACATATAGAAGCCATGGGAAATCCATTTACTATGTTGAAAATTAATCTTGTAAAATTGAATATGAAACACCTTTTGCATTGTCATTCTTGCTCTCAATCCTTGGAGACAGTAGAAAATAGTCTATAATTTTCGTATGATAAAGTGAGACACCTTATGCATTGTAACTCTTGCTCTCAATCCTTAGAAACTGTATAAATTCTGTTGATTAAACTCTTGCTCTCTCTTACCTTACCGCTGTTTCCGGTTTATTGCAGAGTCCGTGAAGGTTCTGATGGGGTGAAGCCTTGAAGCATGGCATGGGAGTGAAGGCCAAGACTTAATATATATCTATTTTTTGTTTACTACATCCTTATGGGTGCATGTAATGTGATGGATGTGCTTGTGTTTTAGGATGACCTCTCTTGGTAAAAATTTTAAGACCTTGCACGTTATGTATTTTATCTGATATTAGCAGTAAGGTGCAATGTGCTTTGGCCATGTCTAAATATCTCTTGATAAAATTCTCATTAGGATTATAGTAAATAATACGAGATAAACCATGTATGGTTGTTGCAAACCCATAAACCATGTATGATTGTGGCAAACCCATCTGTATGTAACTGAATCAGTACAGGGGTCATATTCATAATAAACAGCTTTGGCTTGCACATTGTTGGTTGCATGCACTAAAGTTGGAGTAGGCTGCAATGAACCAACATAATTGTAGACCAAAGTGCGTGCGGCCTCTTCTCCTCCACAAAAAGCTGCGAAATTTTGTTGACTGTAAATCCGGTGCCGTCATAGTAAAAGACGATGGGGTTTCTGGTATTTTGGCATCTGGGATGAGGCTTACAGCTAATAACTTGTATGGGTTGGCATCAAAACCACGAAAAATATCTGATCTGCACTACAAGAAAATGACTCTTTTACCGCGCACATTTTACGGCGTGCATTGATGTGTGCCGTAATAGACATACATTTACGGCGCACTTACGGGCATGCCGTTAATACCCTTTCTGATATAGTCTTTTATGGTGTGCATCTAATGCACGCCGTTAATGTCAATTTTCACTTGGTCTTTTATGGCATGCATTAGATACACGCCGTAATAGACGATAGTCTTTTACAGCCTGCAAGAATGTGCGCCGTTAATGTGGTGTTTAATATAGTCTTTTACAGCCTGCAAGAGTGTGCGCCGTTAATGTGGTGTTTAATATAGTCTTTTACAGCATGCAGTAATGTGTGCCGTAAAAGTATTAGGCGCGAAATTTTCACCAAAATATATTTCCCTCCATCTCTTCCCTCACTTTCTAATTCTATTTTTTTTTCATTTCATAAATTAAACAACACTTTTCTCTCTCCCCGACAGACCTCAATTTTCCTTCTCTTCCCTCCACGTCTTTTCCCACCTCCGAGTCACCGTTCAGTGGATTCGCTCTCCGCCGACTTGCCGGCCACCTCTCACCACCACCATGTTTTCTGCTCTTGTCATCGAGATGCCATGGATCCATTCAAGTCCAAATTAAAGAACATTGAAGTGATCGATCACCGCTCTCGGAGATTCAGACCACCGGAATCTGGGTCTTGACGTTTATGAAACCCTTGTCTTGCTCATTTGCTATCTGGGTTTTTTCTCTCGCCAAATCAAGGTACAATTTTTTTCACTTATTGTTTCAGCTTTCATCTTTTGATTTATGGGAAGGCTTCTTGTCTACTTACTTTGCATAGTTTGTTGGTTTGACTATCTGTACCTACATTTGAGAGTTTAATTTTGATCAATGTTGACTGTTCTAAGCTTTAGTGGGACTTTATAGTTTCATTTCGGGGAATCAAATCTCATTCTGGGTCTATTCAGTTGTGTTCAATATTACAGGGATCAAGCAGAGGTAGCGAATTGGGGAAAAGAGGAGAAACTGCAAGATTGGATACCCAAGGTGAATTCATGCTCTAATATCCTTAGTATGGTTTCATTATTTTTTGCTTCAGACACGATTGATTAATTCTTGGTTTGGGTTTATGGGATTCCTATCATTTTAATGGTTTCTAAAGAATCCCATTTTGGCCTAGCATCTGAAAATGGTGCTTTTTGTATTCCCTACTTGTCGGTTGTTAAATGAAATGTATACCTGTGTTGATAATGGAGGTTGTCTCAGCCGGTGAGATTGGCTTATTTGGTGTCAGCTTTTAGTTCAAGGCTAACTATGTTGGGTTAAATGTTGTTTATCAATTTCATTTGAGACTAAATTCTAGACCTTTAACTTGGTTCTGTTTAAAGTAGAATGATGAAACCCCAGTAATATTGTCTGTTTACATCCTGTTAAATTGCTTTAATTCAAGCACAACTGGGTCTATTAGTCTGAGTGAAGACTAATTTCTAAAGAATATACTAAGGAGAGTTGATGTCTTGGAGTTCTATATAAAATGCCAATCTACTCTATCCATGAGCTATATCCAATTATTTGTCCCTGTAGTGATATTTGTTCCTCATTTGGACATTAGGGATAAGTTTCCTCAATTTCTGTCAATTGTCCATCTAGCTGAGAAAGTTAGAACCATGTCCTCCTTCCTCTTTGGTTGTAAAAACCCCTGTTGAAATGACTTGCTGTAATTGCAAAAGAATCCCATTTTGGGCAGTTTAATTGGTAATGAAATCTGGGAGTTAACGCTGAGTACTAATGGAATTCATATATTTGTCTTAGGCTGAAAGGTTGGTTGGGATTTGGGTGGAGTTTGCTTAGGCTACATACCTGTAAGTGATCTTCATCTTAGCTGGTGTTTGCTTTTCAATTACTGATCTTGGTTTATTGAATAGCTCCATGTATTTCTATATCTATAATTAATTGTACATATATATAATTGTATATACCTGTTTATATATGAACGAATCAAAATGGTGGAAAACTCAGAGTCCTAATTAACAGACTGATTAAGTAATGGGTTCATATGAACAAGATGATAAATCGGCCTTAAATTCAGTACCCAATGAACAAGATGCTCTAAAGTTCTCATCTTTCTTTTGTTTAAGCAATCTATTTGAAAGTGTCCCAAGACACAATTAAACCCAAAAAATTTACTCTCATTTCAGGAACAAATCACTTAGCTTGAACATTCTGTCAATACAAAAGGTATAATAATTTAGGTAGGTCAGCAATCCCTGAAGAGCCTAAAAGTCGCACAGATTTCAGTATAACTATTCCTAGCAAGAAAATTCAGCACCCCATAAACCAGAAGCACTTGAGTTGTAATCTTTCTTTTGTCCAAGTTGAGTATTTGTTGTGTCCTCAAGTTATTTATTCCTAAAGGAACCAAAAGCAAGAAACTGAAGTTGAGACTGAAAAAGAACAGGTAAAAACAAGAATATAATAGATGAAAATAGTTACAGTAAAGTTGATAGCTGACCGGAGAGGATTGCTATGATGACTAGAAACAAAGAGACCTTTTCTTCTATCGAGTAGTCTTCTCGACTTAGTGACACTAATTCCCTAGCTTTCTCGATTTTTATGTACATTTAGGGGTTGTTCTGTATCATTTTACAAAAGCGTTTTCTGTTTTTCAAACATAAATACTACCATAATTCGTGTTTGGTTAACAATCTCCGAAAACACGGAAAACAATATTTAGAATACGGATTTAGAATTATGCTTAAAATTTGGAAAACGTCTCTGGTATGTTTTCCTTGTTTTCAAGAATACGAATCCTAAAAAACAAAATATCGAAACCCATAATTCCTTAACTAGCTCCTGATTTAAACATCTATTCAATCTTGCATAGGCTTATTCTGCATCTGTTGTATGCCCACAAACTGCTAATAAACATGCCATGAGAAATTCAAATTCTTATGGTATCGACCTTACAACCTAGTATTGACAGAGAACGTAAATCAACATTGCAGAAGCTTCTACATACTTCTTCATCCATCTTCTTTGTCAAACGTAAATCACCATTAACAGCATCACACCAAAAACATGAATCTTTTGCAGTCTGGGTGATTTCTGAAATGATTTGGCGCTAATTACATGAATATATATGGTACACGAGATTTTGATTTTGATTTTGACTATTGGCTAGGTCTGAGGCTTCTCAAGTCTCTGGGAAAGATCAAGGGATTGCCCACACTATGGTCTAGACTTGTATGGTTAACTTTAGAAATTTCTAGTTTTCAAGGGTCGAATCATCTTGCAACTTTTGGTCAGATACCAAGAATTTTATTTTGTTTTGTTTTATACAGTAGAGATTATGCAATGAAGCTTTTTTTCTGCTCTCTCTTTTGGCCGGTGAAAGATGTTCAGCTACAAAAATTCATATGTATATGTAGTTATAAAGTGGATCGAGTATGCATGTAATATGGAATTGAGAATTGGTGTAATTAATTTGTTCATCTTTCCATTAGAGTCGTCTATATTTTTGTCAAGAATGTGTCTGTTTTGTTGACATAATATAACTTCTATTGTATGTTATATAATCACCAAACACATTTTCAGTTTTCTTACTTTAAATTTGCTTTTTCAAATTTCTCTACCAACCGCATTTTCAAATCTTAAAAATACAAAATTTAATTCCTCATTTTTCATTTTGCAAAACAATATTTCAAAAACCGTTTTGTAAAACATTACAGGACATGCCCTTAATGTCCTCATTAAGGTAAGTTTGTAATCACAGGCAAATTCTGGAAAACCATCTTTATGATGGTGATGCATGCTGTTTTCAATTTCTCGTAACCATACCACTGGCAATAATTTTGTCAATGTTTGCAGTAATAGTTATCTTTTTGTTGATATTACCACCTTCTGATCTTTTGAATTATACTTCATTAAGCATGTGAATGATGGTGGGCTGCTGTTTCATGATATATATGATTCCTCTTCAAGCATACTTTCAGATAGAAAAGAAATGTATTTAATAAAGTCACTGAGTCAGAAGTTATCCATAAGTTGTTTTTAGCATTTTAAGTTTTGAGACATGAGTATTCAGTTGTCTTTTGGTTATGAAAGATAGCAATTACTTCCATGGTTGTATGATGGTCGTCATTATTTAACAAGGTAGTATTATTGTGGCATTATATGTTTCCCATGTTGGGTCCAGCATGGTCTATATTTTCCCATGGTTATACTTAACATCGTATTGTGTGTCTTATATATGTAATGGAAAAGGTCGTGAATGAGCTTTAGACGAGTCTCATGTTTATTGATACTGTTATATACCTTGATTTGCTCATGTATTTGGGAGTTAACGCTGAGTACTAATGGAATTCATATATTTGTATTAGGCTGAAAGGTTGGTTGGGATTTGGGTGGAGTTTGCTTAGTCTACATACCTGTAAGTGATCTTAATCTTAGCTGGTGTTTGCTTTTCTAGTTACTGATCTTGGTTTATTGAATAGCTCCACACACACACACACACATATATATATATATATATATATATAATGATATGAAAAGATTGCTGTAGCTTTCAATTTTGTACGCTGCACTATACATATACATATTCATATACATATATATATATATATTTATATATATATTGCTGTAGCTTTCAATTTTTGTACGCTGCACTATACATACATATATATATATATTTATATATATATATATATGTATGAATATGTATATATGGACCCATACACACATCTACTTCATTCATACATTACTTATAGGTTTGGTTCTCTTCATTCAAATAGATGATTAGATTGGATTTTGGATTATGAATTGAATGATGAAATTTATATTTGGCCAGTGGTAAGATTTCTATCTTTTTTATTTTGTTTATCTTTTCTCATCAGGTGAGATCTGCCTAATACTGATGTATTATATGTGATTATGTGCTTTGTTTGTTGTTCATGGTTCTATGATACCTTTGTATCACTTGAATGTTTACCTCCTTGTGAAGATATTTTTATTTGCTACCAATTTTCTTTGTTTTTGCACCTCTGATGTAAGAATCTATTTGATTGCATTTATAATACCTAAATTACAACATGTTTGGTGTCTAAATATAAGGTAAAAAGTACGTAGCTCCAGGAAAACAAAGCTGAAAGAATATGGATAAACAATGGGCTTATTGTAAAAACAGGTTACCTCTAAAACCAGAAACCGTAAAGTTATGATATAAATCATAAATGTATTGTAAACTCTTTTCTGTTGTTGTTGTTGTGTGTTATTAGCAATCCTAGAGCCTTTTATGACGGAGCAAAAAAGTTTGTTAATAGCATTCATGCAAGTAAGGGGTATCCTGAAAAGATTCAGTGCCCATGTAGTAGTTGCATAAACGTATGGTCTTATCCACCTCGTACTGTATTAGATCATCTGACCTCAAATGGGATTTATGAGAGTTATATTAATTGGACCTTTCATGGAGATGAGCCAAGAACTATTGTACAGGAAGAAACCACGGAAAACTTTGAAAACTTGGAGACATATAGAATGTATATAGATGCACAGCTAAATGATGATTGCATGGAACCTGCACCTGAAAATATAGAGTCTGATGTCACAAATTTAGTAAACGAAGCAGAACTTCCTCTATATAAGGGTTGTCCTTCCACAAAAATGTCAGCCACAGTTATGTTTTTCAAGTTTAAGGCTAGATATGGTCTACCTGACAATGGTTATGATGAACTTCTAGAGATGGTTGGCAGTCTTTTACCTGCAGATAACATCCTTCCAAGTTCCTTATACTCAACAAAAAAATTACTCAAAGCATTTGATCTAGGCTATGAGAGATTCATGCGTGTGTGAATGATTGTTGTTTATTTAGAAAGGATCTAGAGCACAAGGAAACTTGTCCGAAATGTGGCGCCTCTCGATGGAAAGTTAATAAGCGCACCCAAAAGATTGAGAAAGGTATTCCTGCTAAGGTCTTGAGGTACTTTCCAATTATCCCTAGATTTAGGAGAATGTTTAGGGATGCAGAAAAGGCAGAACACCTTACTTGGCATGAAACTCACAAGAGTCAAGATGGAAAAATGCGTCATCCTGTTGACTCACTTGCATGGAAGAAGATTGATAGTAAGTGGCCTGAATTTGCAAAAGATCCTCGTAACCTTAGACTCGGTCTTTCATCAGACGGATTTAATCCCTTTGGTGATCTTAGTTCTAAATATAGTTGCTGGCCTGTGGTTTTAGTTGCATATAACCTCCCTCCCTCTTTGTGCATGTCCAAGGAAAATTTGATGCTGACATTGCTCATCCCAGGTCCTAAGCAACCTGGGAATGACATAGATGTGTATTTAGAACCACTCATTGAAGATCTGAGAGAACTATGGATCAATGGGGTAAGTGCTTATGATGCATTTACCAAGTCTGTATTCAATTTGAAAGCTGTATTGATGTGGACAATAAATGATTTTCCTGCTTATGGAAATCTGTCCGGGTATTCAACAAAGGGAAAGAAAGCATGTCCGGTATGTGGTGTTCAAACATCTTCTAAATGGCTGCCAAATGGACGAAAACATGTTTACATGTGCCATAGGAGATTTCTTCCACACGATCATCCATATCGGCAGAATAAGACTTGGTTTGATGGTACTGTTGAAGATAGAGTGAGGCCTAGGAAGTTGACTGGTTCAGAAGTATTTCAGGTGGTGAAGGGTATTAAAAATAATTGGGGTAAGAAGAACAAAGCTTGCACCAAGAAAAAGAGAAAAAAAGTTGACAAAGAGGAAGGTAGAAAAAGGAAGAGAACTGAAGGTGAAAGATCAGTTGTGAATGAAGTGATTGATGATTTTGCTGATGATATTGATGATAGCGGTGATGAGTATGATAGTGACGATCCTACAAAACTTTCAAAGAGATGGAAGAAGAAGTCAATATTCTTTGAGTTGCCATATTGGGAGGTAAAATTTATTTACTGTCATCTGATTTTCAAATAATTCTTGCTAATATTGTGCTTTTTTATAGTATAGTTTATGGTAACATGCTGAATAATATCTTTATTTGTATTAATCTATTTTGAAGCCAAATCTTCTAACCTACCAATCCAATTTTATAAAAGAATATGGTTACTGAAATGTACTAAAATGTACTTTGAAAGCAGAGAGCAACATCTTGTTACATAGTAGAGCAATGTACATTGAAAGTGTTTCCAAAATATGGTTACTGTACGTTATTAATTGGTAGAATGCTATATATTATACATTGAAAGCTTTATTTATATTAATCTAGTTTATTTTTCTTCTCTTTCACATAGTGCATCCACCACTTGTATGCTGCATATTATACATTAACAGCTTTCTTTGTATTAATTTAGTCTAATTTGCTATGTTGCAGATTTTATTATTGCGCCACAATTTGGACATGATGCATATTGAGAAAAACATTTGCGAGAGTATTATTGGAACTTTATTGAATATGAAGGGAAAGACAAAGGACAACTTAAATTCACGCAAGGATTTAAAAGTGATGGGGATTCGAAAAAAGCTACACCCAAAACAAGATGGTTCCAGCAATTGTAGAAGTGATAAAGCACCTTACGTGCTCTCAAAGGCAGAGAAGAAAATATTTTGTAAAAGGTTAGCAAAGTTACGATTGCCGGACGGTTATTGTTCTAACCTTGCAAATCGTGTCTCTATACAAGACAACAAGATTATGGGTTTGAAGTCACACGATTGTCATGTTTTAGTACAACAAATTCTAGCTGTTGCTTTAAAAGGACTTCTTCCAAAAGGACCAAGGATTGCTATATTCCGCTTCTGTGCATTTTTCCATCAATTATGTCAAAGGGAGATTGAGAAGAAAAAAATAGGTCTACTTGATGATGATATTGTTGAGACTCTATGCATGCTAGAAAGGTTCTTTCCTCCGTCTTTCTTTGATATTATGGTTCACCTACCGATTCATCTTGCACAAGAGGCTCTTATTGGTGGTCCTGTACATTATCGCTGGATGTACCCTTTTGAAAGGTGAGCTATGATTTATGTTAGTTGGTTATTGCTTTGTAGTAGATCACTGCATTATGTACAATTTATTGCTGGTCCTGTACACTATTAGCAGCAATCTTGTTTTCTTTTTCTATTTTCTCTAATATTTGTTTACTTTAGGTTTATGAAGGACCTAAAAGGATATGTCAAGAATCGATCAAATCCTGAAGGGTGTATAGCAGAAAGATATTTGGCTGAAGAAATAACACAATTTTGTACTGGATACATTAAAGAAGCAGCTGAAATAGGTGTTCAATCAAAACGCAATGAGGCTCTTCATGATGAAACAATATTGGAAGGGCGACCACTTGGCAAGGGGAAACAAAAAACATTAAGTTCTTCTATGTTAGAGATTGCTCATCGATTTGTGTGGACAAATACTACAGAAGTAGATCCATGGAGAGAGTAAGTTAGATTTCCATTTTGACCAGTAACTTATTATTTCTAGTTGAGTTTAGCTCTACTTATTATTTCTTATACATGTTATTTTTGACCAGAATGCACAGGGAAGAACTTAAGTGTTTAGATTCGCGTCTTGAAGATAATGAAAGCCTTCTAGAAAAGAGACATATGAGTAGTTTCGGTGGATGGTTAGCAGATAAAGTTAAGTTTGGGGATTGTAGTACTATGTCAGATATAGTGAAGTGGCTAGCTTGTCGGCCGAAACAATCTGTGGTGTCCCATTCAGGCTTCATTATTAATGGGAACCGATTTCATACAGAAACTACTGAGAAGAGCACACAAAACAGTGGGGTGTCCGTTGAAGCCGACACAATGTGTCGAGCAAGTGCAAGGGATAATTCACATATTCTGAACAGAGTGCCATATTATGGTGTTATAAGAGAGATAATTTTGCTAGACTATCGGAAATTTAAGGTTCCACTGTTTGATTGTTATTGGGCTAACATAGGGACTGGTGTCAAAGTTGAAGATGGTTTCACATTGGTTAACCTCCACAGGGGGCTGCATCAATTTGACCAAGATCCCTTTATTTTTGCATCACAAGCAAAACAAGTTTTTTATTCGAGAGAGAGTGACACGTCAAATTGGCATGTTGTACTTAGAGCACCGCCTAGAGGATTTTTTGAGAATGATTCTGTTGATGAGGTTGCTTATATGCCAGTAGATGTATCACAGCTACACCTAGATGTTGATGATGAAGAATGTTATAGATACAATAATGAGGAAATCTATTCGGTAACTGTATGAACTGCATGTCATAATTCTTACATAAATTCATTCACATGATGTATTGCTGATTATTTATATAAATGATGAGATTCTAATTTCTTTTTATTTATTTTTTGATGAACAGAGTGAGGGTGACTCTAACTAACCTATTTCAACAAAACATCAGCATGAATTCTCAGGTAAGATCTATTTTGGTTTATGGTTTTAGATTAGGTTGCTGTACATGTCACATAGATGTTTATAGTAGCTAAATGAATACATGTGCTTCTGTGGCAACATATATAAACTGTGATAAGGAATAGTTTGACAAATTTAAGTCTTGGCATAATTACATTAGTCAAAAATTAGTGTTGCTTGAGGTGTCTAGTATTAAGAAATTAAGAAATTTGGAAGGAACAGAAGCTAGTCCAATTGTTTAAGTCTTTTGGTAGCTAAAGTCGAGCAATGTTAAGGTTTTGAACTTTAATTCTTGCCATATTGGTTTGTTGCACATGTGATGGGGATGCATCTTTTCCTACTTTGAATTATACTTCCTAAGTTTAAAATTTTGCTTTTTGTCTAACTTATTTGTTTGACATCTAGACTATGCCTTCTGGAGAGATCTCAAAGAAAGGTGCAAAGAGAGCCAAAATACAAGATAAAGCTGCACATGCAGCTGATGTTCCAGCTAGGCAACAAAAGCATAATCCCATGAGAAATTCTGAAGGAAATTTGAGTTCTCCGTCTCATATGCCAGCTGATGCAGAACCTATTTCAGCTGAAGGTCAAGCTACAGAAAAGCCAAAAATACCACCTAGAGGTAAAGCAAAATTATTGGACATTAGCAAGAAAAAGAGAAAACGTCCTATCCTGGTTGAATTCAATGAAAGAGGCCAGCCAATTGGGAAAACTGCAGCTCTATTCTCCTCATTTATTGGATGCACAGCAAGAGAGCTAATACCAATGACTGCACCGACCTGGAAAAATCTATCAGATTTGTTCAAAACTCAGATATGAACACATAACAGTAAGTTTTTCCATCCTAAAAAAAGAATGTTACATCGTTCCTTATATGTTCACATACTCACTCATTGAATTTGTAGACAAGTTTCATTGTTGAAGAATGCCATAAGAAACAAGTTATTCGAAGGATGATCAAGCTTTGGCGAGATAATAGATCCAATGTGATGAAAGAAGTGGAGAAGCAAGCCGAAGTTGTAGGCCTACAACGTGCTGCTACCCTTCTCAAACCTAATAATGTAGAATCTATGAATCAGTGGCTAGATCTTATCAAAAACAGAACTAGTCCATCATTTAAGGTGCGTTTTACCAATATTTTGTTATTAGCAGACAAGTCTAACTCCAACATTATCTGGATAATAATAGAAAAAGTAGCTAGAATTGCCTACACTTTATGAGTTTTTAACAACTATGGTGACTTGTTTGTCATAGGAAAAGTCTCAAAAATTCAAAGCAATGCGCGCAGAAAGAACCTTACTCCATAGAACTAGTAGAAAAAGCTTTGCTCGTGTTGAAGAAGAATTAGTAAGCTTTGCTCGTGTTAATTTCATATGAGTTTGGTGATATGAGATGATAAATATTATTTGTACTTACTGATTTGTAGAGGGAACAAAGTGAAATCCCAGATGCAATAACAAGGTCTGATGTTTGGATTCATGCTTACGAAGCAAAGAAGAAGAAGGATTCAGATGTAGTGGAGGATCCAGAAATAGTGGTAAAAATACTTCTCTTTTGTTTTCGTTTTTTCAGACTATTATTTTAGGTATAAGAGATGACACAAGTTTGATTATTCATGTTTCAATTTTTTTTTTGGCAGAAACAAGTGAAAATGTACAGGGCGGAGCAAGAACCTTCAGAGAAATGTTCTTTGAAAGATGATGCTGTTGCAAAAGTACTCGGTCCTGATCCACGAGGACGAGTAAGAGGTTTGGGATTTGGAGCAGTCCCTTCAAAGGCAGATTATCAAACCAATGTTGGAAACAAAGTTGCTAAGTTAGAGAATGCTTTATTTGTTCAATCGCAAGATATGCTTGCTCAATCACAAGAGATCGAACGATTGAAAGAGATTGTTGGAACTATTTTGGCACGGACAGAGAAAGAGGGGAATAACCATGTAAGTCTTCAAGATATGGCCTGCATATTTTTTTTTAAATATTTTTATTATTAATATTTTGTTATTGTTATAATAAAAGGGAAGTACTAGCGGTCAGCATTCTGGTAATGCGCTTTCACAACAAAAAGATAAGGAGAATACAAGTGTGAGTGTGCGGAATTCTGAAACTGGGAGAGGACAAACCAAGCTCGATAAACAAAAGAACTTAACTGTTCAACATTCTGTTGATGAGGGGTTGCAGACTAAAGAAAAGGAAGGTGCAAGGACCAAGGGCATCAAGAATGATCATAGTAGAGTTGAGTTATTAAATTGGTTTCAAATGGGAGAAGAGGTTGTTGCAAGTGCAAAACTTGAGTCAAAGGATCCGAGTGCAATGGTCCATCACGTGCCTCTTGGCCAAGAATGTTGGAAAGTTTGGGTTCTTGATGTTTTGGAGGATATAGCTTTGTATCGACCAACTAGAGAGTTTGGAACACTAAGTATGGCTCAAGGAAGTACAATTGCATGGCCTATCAAGTACATCAAGCTGGTTTAGCTAGATTTGAAACTTTGAGGTAATTTATTCTATCATCTCTTTTTCTTCCATATCTATTTGTAGATATAAGGTTACTTTTGTTCTCTTTGATTTTCTGGTTCTTACTTCTTAGTTTCATTTTAAATTATTTGAGTTTTCATTTAGCATCAGATTTCATTGCATTGTTGGAAAGTCTGAAAGAGCTGCACTTTTTTTGCTAGATTTTGGGTTTATATACAGGTTCTGTTTTACAGAGTTCATATATCCTTGCCTGAGTTGAGAGCTAGGGTTTTACTTTTGGTGTGATTGGAGGAATGGAAAAGCACTATGGATACTCTGTCTCTTACTGTTTGTTGTTTATTTTCTGTTTTTATGTCATTGATTGTTTTCAGAAGAGTTGTTGTGAAGTATTGGATAATTGAACTTGTTATTGTTACAGGAAAATTGACATCTTCATATGTATATTTAACTCAGATGGTCATCTGCTATTAGATTGTTTGCTAAGTACTTGCTTTCATTTATTATTAACTGTGTTTTACATTCATAACAGGCACTTCCAGTTTTTGAGGGACTTCTACTTTTTGAGGTTTCTGTTAACATGCCCTACTAATGATAAAGTGCTCAAAGTGATGGTCAATTGAGAGAATCTGCATTTGGATGGTTAAATGTTCAAAAGATGATGTAGTATATTTTGTAACATGCTATATTCTTAACATGAGTTTAAACTCAAGTTTGCTAGAAATTGTACTTGGTCGATCTGTAGCAGATTGGTTTGTTAAAACCCTTTCTATTATCTATGATATATATATATGTTGATTCACCTGTTACACTTTGAGGTTAATCTTATTTTTGCTCAAGTCATTTTGTTATTTGATCATTTTTGGATTATGAGCAGCTAGGAAACCTCTTTGCCACAAAGACTTTTATGGCAGGTTATGTGCGTCGTGAATGACATATCAAAATTGACAGAAAAGCTTTTTACAGCGTGCAAATTAGGCCTTAAAAACTTGGGCAACTACTTCTTTTACGGCATGCAAATGTGTGCCATAAAAACAGTCTTTTACGGCGTTCGTAGTAGGCCGTGAATAGAGTCTTTTACGGCATTCCCAGTGCGCCGTAAATAAGTGGCCATAGAGGTCATTTACGGCGTGCTTTATTGACATTCACGGCATGCAAACATCCCATAAATCAAATTGGATTATAGAGGAATGTCTTTTACGGCCTGCTTGGATGCACAATTACGGCCTTCCCATGAACGCCGTTAAAGGGGAATGTCTTTTACGGCTCCGGCATTTACAGCCTACTTTTTTACGCCGTAAAAGGGTATTTACGGCGCACAATGTGGGCTGTAAAAGACTGTTTTTGGTGTAGTGCTGGGCTCCTTCTCTCTGGTATTTTTTTTCACAGCTAATAACTTGTGCTGCTAACTATCGCACCGCTTCGAAACCATTTGATGGAACCCAATCGTCTCGCCGGTTTGATCCATTTTGGGTACTTGATCTTACTCTGAAGTAGAAGAAGAATCACCCAGACACTGTGAAAGTTTTGAGGTTATTCAAAGTCCAAGTTTGCTTTGCTGCCATTTGTGGATGCATGTCAATGTCATCTTCTTCGAAACCAATCATCAATTCTATCTAAATTGGATCCTTCTGCTGTAAATTTAGGATCTTTAAACACCTGTTTCGGATTTGGAAAGTGCTTATCTGTGTATTGTTCATTGGATTTTTTTTTTTTTTTTTACTTTTCAGGCCCTTCCTTCTAATTTTGAGAGAGGTATGTTGCTTACTCGATTTATCATGAGCTCATTGAGATGCAATGGGATGACTTGTGACTTGCCATTATGGGTTAGATTATTCCACAAGCTATATGCTCAAGATATGCAATTAGAAAAGTAATGCTCATAGACTTGCACTAGACCTCAGTTTCTGCTTTATTAATTGATTTTGGTTATTGGACATTTAAGAATTGCACCCAGTCACCTACACTCAAATTACCCGTTACAAGGCAATGATCTTTTTTCTTTTCATTTTTTCATTCTATATTTGGTGATAATTCTGTATTTGCACTCATAATTATGTTTCTTTATCACTAAAATCAGAGAAAGCTATTGTCCCAAAAAAAAAAATTATCAGAGTAAGCAGTGTATTCATCTAGGCTCTAGGGTTTCAGATTATAATACTATTTCTTTAAATTCATGGTTTCAGGTTCTTGATCTTGTACTTGGACATGGAAATGATTTGTTCAGGCGAGCACAGTTGAAAGCCCTCATCTCTATTCACGACCTTCAGGTGAGCAATTTAAATTGACAGTTTGGATGGCATGCCACCACTTGCAATTTCCCATATTTTGTTCATATTTCTAATTTCTTTTGGTGAAGAAAACTGTTTATGTAAATAACCTACGACTAGTTGTTCGGGTGGACGGTGACTTCTGATTACTGAGTGGCTGCTGAAAATGCCGGAACAGTTATGCTGGTTCTCATGGTTTCTTATTCTTCCTTGACATACTATTTCTTTCCATGTAGGCTGGAAAGGGAGGTGAACTAACACATGATAAGACAACGATTATCAGTGGAGCGCTAGATTTAACTGAAAAGGTGCCTAGTGATTTCAAACAAGTGTTCTATACTTGAGTGATTATAAATTCCTTTATTGCATCTTCTGTATTTTATACTGGGTTTTTCATACCAGTGGTCCTTAGTATTATACTGTCAACCTTTTGGTTCTTTTCATGGTCAAGTGCTTTCATGGTGTACTTTGTTTTGTTTCTGATATTGCTTTGAATATATTTTAATGCTAGTTTCCATGGTACTTTAGTTATACTTACATGTTCCAGTTATCTTCATGCCATTTTAAGCATTGAGATAATCTCTCTTTAATCTGTGAAGTGGTTCCTAATAATAAAGCATCTTTCAATTTACAGACTGCCAAGGAGGCTATAACACCTATTGAATCAAGGTTGTGCTTGGATGTTGATTCAAAGTTAGACTGGTACGTCTTTCGTTGGCCTTGTGTGGTTTTAATATATGCTGGAAGTGATCTAGTTTTCTTTCTTCCACTAATGACATTTCTTGATCCTTACTTTTTGCTATATCTTCTGTTTATTGAGCAGAGTATAGTAGAAAGTTAAGAAATGAGAAGGAATTGTTATGTTCATATGGTAGCAGTTTAGATGGGTTTTTCTGTTCTGCTATATATAGGGAAAAGACATTAAAATATTTTTTTTATTCTAATGCAGCGAAGCAATTGAGAAAATTCTTGCACATGTTAGAATGTGTTGCTGAGGTCAGTTTGCTCTGAACTTGGATTTGTTTGGTATGGGAAAATATTACTTCTTGTAATTACAATTGTTGCTGTTGTGCTATCATAGATGCAAATTTCTCAAGTTCTAAGCTTGCTCCAATCTAAATTATATATGTAGAAAATATCATGCTATTGTCTTAAATGCCTTTCTCATCAAATAATTTAATTCACTTTGATAGGAAAGAATGTTAAAATGCAGTTAGAAATTCCTTTATTCAGACGACCATACATGTTATTTAGGGGGTTAAGGTCAACATGTCTTTTAGCTTAATACTTTTTGATCTGGTTTTGATATCATATTATGTTGTACTGGAAATCTAGTTGTTAGTTCTTAATTCTTTCAATTGCTTCCGGCAATGCACTTATGTATTTCTTCATGCACTTCTGAACTGTAAGGAATGTGATTAGGGAAACTGCTCTTCTATTCCCTCCCTTCTCAGGAATATAGAGAACCAAATGTGAGAATAAGTTAATTAGTTTTCCTGTTTCACCTGAGTTTTGTACCAATTGTTGAACCAATCAAACTAATAGTAATATGGTGTGCAACAGAACTGGTATATGGTAGGAAGAGAGAAGACCATTATAGTAGTGGTGATTAATTGAAATAAAAAATGCTAAGTTGTGCCCAATTTTTATGCGTGATACGTTTGTGATCTCTTATTTAGGGGGATTGTTGGGTTGGGTGTCTCTAACTTAGGCTCGCTATCTGCATTTCTAATTGACGATGTTGAGGGGCTCTAGTCTAGCTTACTGATTCTCTGATGTTGAGTGGATGCCTAAAATTAATCACCTTGTACAATTGCTTTTCCTGGTGGGACTGGTCAAAGTGAGATTTTGGCTTCGTCCTATTAGACTGAAGGACGCCTACAGTTCTTCTCTTTGTGTGATTTATGAAGGAGGAGAAGTTAAAAATTAAATGTGTTTTCCTTTATCTGCCAATAGCTTAAAGCCTGGCATATTTGTAATCTTGCAGCTTGTAGGAAGGGTGCTTTATCTGAAGGAAACAAGATCACCTTAGAAACTGCAAAGCTGTTGAGAGAGAATTCTCTCGCACAGGATGCATTTAAGTTCCTACTCTAATCTTTCTTTGATCCATATATACTTTTCATTTTGGTTGGGACTGGTAGTCACTAATGATCATTCACCTGTTGTAAGGGTGGACAGATATGATAACTTCTGCCTTTTCTACAAGTCTGTTTGGATGATGCGAAGATCATCCATTTCTTCAATTTAGCAAATCAGGTGAACTATTCTGTTCAAATCCTTGCTTATATGACCTACCATTATGTTTGAAGAATTCGTGCCTATTTAGGTTGAAACAATTTAGAGCAAGGAAAACACTTAATATTGTCTTACCACGTCTTCTTTCTGAGAACCAATCCCAGAAAGGCACAACTTTATTAGATGTTTAATTAGATAAGTGAAGGTTATTGCTATCAATGTCTACAAGCAGTAGAGAGAACAGCTGGTATGGATGGTCAGAAGATCAATTACAGAATAATCGAGCACCATATGGGAGATCTTCTTTACCACCTAGCGTAACTGCATAAGTGACATCATAATGCTGACCATTTTAATATTTTATGGTAAGCATGTCTTTAATCCCTTACTGGTGATATGAAGCTCTAACAAATTTGAGGATCATACTGAAGGCGAACAACCTCTTGTTGCAAAATTTAGAAGCTACATGAAGACTTGACAAATGGTTTCCATGCCTTGAGGATGAATCGATGATTGGACTTGATACTTCTTTTAGATGGTTCGTGTTGCTGTTATAAATTGCATGGTGATGACAATTGGAGTTACTGTGGTTTCTGTTGTGCATGAAGAAGTGTTAGGTTATTGTGACGCCATTTTTGCTTTGCTTATGTGGCGGTTGCTCTAGTTTGGATGTGTAGTTACAACTTCCTGTCATTCCCTTCATGTTTTTACTGGAGACTAGATTCTATTCCTCATGTATTTAAGCAATAAGGTATTCAAGATTTTTCATTTTTGATGGTTCTTAGTTGCCTCTATATCTTCATCTTTGACAGAAAAATTAACAGAGTTCAACGGAGGGAAAAATCGAAAAATAAGAAGGAATTTCCAACAAATTGTAGACAACTTTCAAAACAAGTTTGCCGTAGGTATCAAATTGTTGTTTATGAAATCAATTGATTTCTAGGTATCGGTTGTTGGATGCTCCATTTGTGAAATTCGCTTAAACAGGAAAAAAAAATCCCTTATTGCAATTGCTTACCCACAAACTCACCATTGGGTACTAGACTACTAGAGGCTCAAGTCCTCACATTATCCCAACAGGTACAAGAGGCTCAAGTCCTCACATTATCCCAACAGGTACAAGAGGCTCAAGTCCTCACATTATCCCAACGGGTACAAGAGGCCCAAGCCTCGTCACTGTAGTTTAGCGCTTAAATAATCCAAATACCCGATCAAAATGTTCCTTCATCGGGAACTTGAGGGACTACATAGGGGCACTAGTAGTATGGAATCTCGTGCCAAAGTTAATCAAGTCTCTAGCCAAGAAATATCTTGAACAGTTGAACGGGAACTTGGAGACTTCCATATACCAGCAAATACCACCACAAGGTTCTATACTATCAGCAGACCCCGTGGGGCCACCCATACGACCTCTATTGGGCACTATTTGCCATTCTCCTTCTCTGGGATATTTTACTACTTACAAATGCTAAGTATACTCGCCAATCAGAATCCCGCATGCTCTACCATTCTTTATTACTTTCTTAATACTTTGTGTTTTCATTTTCTCAGTATCGTTTATATCAAATGGTGGTTCTTTTTATGCTTCCTAGTTTTGGGGTGTTTAGATGAATTTTTTATGGCTATGTTGGGCCTATGGATTTGAGTGTTCTTTTTTTGAGGTACTTATTATGCACTAATTTTGACTCCACATCGGAGGCATTGATATTATGCAGGTTTGGCTATAGAGACATCAAAAAATGGTTTTTGGGCTTTGCCACAATAAATTTAGCCCATCCTATTTTTGAATCCTAGCTACGTCCCTGAATCAAACGCAATAACTTTGGATATGTGAACAGAAAGTGAAGAAGTATGATGTTGATCTTGATTCTAGAAAACTAAACTCTTACCCACTGTTTATTGTAGTTGATTTGGATAACAGATTTTGAGAATGGGTAACAGTGAATGTTGACGCTGATAGAGGCTTCTCGAATATTGTAGATTGGGCGTTTTCTTTATATATCATAACCATTGGCAAAGTGTAGGCCTCATCAACGGGCCAGGCCGGGTCTTACTATATTTTTAAATAGTAGCGGGCCTGGCCGGGCCGGGTTTTATTGTAAATCGAATGATCCAAGCCCGTCCATATAAAGCGGGCCTTGCGGGCTTTTGAGGGCCGGGCCTTGCGGGCTTTATTTACAAATAAATCTTTAAAGATACTAATTTTTTTATAAACTTATATTTATATATCATACACTCCAAATAGCAACATCTATCAATTCAAAGAAAATAAAAAAACTAACCATTAGATGTGATCATTACAATAAATTATGAGTGCGGTAAAAAATTTAACCAATTTCACCATATTTTCGAATCCGATCGAATTGGTCAACCGTCGTCACTTGTATGTTTTTTTGGTTGACCGATGGCTTGACAACCGTGAAACGTGCTTATTTTTTCACATCACGTCTATAAATATCCTATCGATGGATGTGTGTGTACATAAGATAAAAATTTCAATTTTAATTACAAGAGACGTTGGCCTATATCAATTTGCCTCCTAAAGTTGTATGATTTGTACATTGCATTTAAATTGTTGAGGTTCATTCTAAAGCAACCATGAAGTAGAAAATGAATTTAGAGAAACCAACCGCTCGATGGAGAGATTGTAATGTTTTATGGTTGTTGTGAAAAATTCAGCAAATTTGGTTCTCGTTTCCAATTCAATCAACGAGGTCAAACTTAGTTACTCTTATAAACCTATATTTATATATCATACACTCCAAAGAGCAACCCCTATCAATTCAATAAAAATAGAAAAATCGACCGTTAGATGAGATTATTACAATAAATTATGTGTGATAAAAAATTTAGCCAATTTCACCACATTTTCGAATCCAATCGAATTGATCAACCGTCGTCATGATATGTAGAATATATATGCACATATTCTATATAGAAGTATGAGAACTTCCACAAACATATATAAACACACACACACACACACACACATATATATCTATAAGAATATATATTTATAATATACAGTCCGTCTCAGGTGCAGACGCTCGTACCAAGCGGACGGTACTGATTTCCTGTTTTCGACCACTTTCTGGCCACATTTTTACATCTTAACCGTTCAGTTTTTAGGTCCTAATGTATAGATCACCTTTGCAAAATTTCAGCCAATTTGGTGATCGTTAAGGCATCCAAAACTGCAATTTACCATTATAAATACGAACGGTTCCGGTTCGACAGATTCGGTCCGTTCGTGTAAAATGCAGTTTTGGATTCCTTAACGATCACCAAATTGGCTGAAATTTTGTAGAGGTGATCTATACACTAGGACCTAAAAACTTAATGGTTAAGATGTAAAAATGTGGCTGGAAAGTGGTCAAAAACAGGAAATCCGTACCAAAAATTCGGTACGAACGTCCGCACCTGAGAAAAATTCTATATATATATAACATAAATTTTTGACCGAAAATCATGTGCTATAATCCACACTTTCAGTTAAATTTTTAACTTCTTCTTCTTCTTTTTATCAAAAAAGTTTCACAATCGGTTCTCACAAAATTGGAAGATTACACCATATTTCCATTTGCCTAGTCTTGCTTACTTGCAAACATCTTTTTTTGATCCTATTGCATTTGCATGGACATTGTTAACCTCACTTACTTACTAAAGTGAATATAATTTAGAAATTATTCTATACACTAAATAATCTCTCAATATAGTTAACTACATTCCTTTCCATGAGTATGAACATTGTTAACCTCGCTTCATTAACTCGGAGTAATGATGAGCCATTATTTCATCACACTCCAATAAAGCGTTCCACCTCAACACTCCAAACTCAAAACCAAATCCTTCTCAAGACACGTGGCTCTCTTTGCTCTCCAGCACTGCCACCACCGCAGTCCTAGTCAAGAAAATTCCACCCACCACGACGTCGTTTCGCGCTCCTATACAAAACCAAAATTTCGAAGAAGTAAAACTCTTATCTGGAAACTTCGCCACCGTTCTGGTCCCTTCTCCCTCAAAGTAGTCCCCCTCAGCTGACCTCAATAAGAGCCCATACCCTGTCTCCCACCACACCCATATCACCAAATTTTCCCAAATTCTTTCCAAGCATTCAAGCTTTGATTTTGAACCACTTGATTACAGAAAGATTCAAACTTTGAAGAGAGTCAGGAAGAAGAAGAAGACATGGGTGTAGACTACTACAAGCTTTTACAGGTCGACAAGAGCGCCACAGAAGATGAACTGAAGAAGGCTTACAGAAAATTGGCTATGAAGTGGCACCCTGATAAGAACCCCACCAATAAGAAAGAAGCTGAGACCAAATTCAAGCAGATCTCTGAGGCCTATGAGGTTGGTGACTCTCCTCTACTTTTCTCTTTGTGTTGTTTCAGTTAATTTGATACTAATACTTGATTTCTGATCTGGGATTTGGGGATTTGAATGCATGTTAGATCAAGTTTGAATTTTTTTTTGATGTTTGGAATGCTAGAGTTTGATCTTGCGTGAATATATCGTATAATCTCTGGGTTTTGAAGATATTAATAGTAGAATTCAAGTTTATAATTATTTGTGTTTGGATGTGTTGTGTGTGAACGCTAGAGTTTGATCTTTGTGTAAATATATCGTATGGCAATAGAAGTGATCATCTGGGTTTTGAAGATTTTAATAGTGGAATTCAAGTTTATATGTATGGTAGGATCTGATCCTGAGTCTTTGGATTTGCAGGTTCTGAGTGATCCACAGAAAAGAGCAATCTATGATCAGTATGGTGAAGAAGGCCTTAAAGGCGGCATTCCGCCTCCAGATGCTGGGGGGCCTGGTGGTGCCACGTATTTCCAAACTGGAGATGGTCCGAATGTGTTTAGATTCAACCCCAGGAATGCCAACGACATTTTTGCGGAGATCTTCGGGTTCTCTAGCCCGATGGGTGGTGGAATGGGAGGAGGTGGTTTTGGTAGTGGCATGAGGGGTGGAAGATCATCCTTTGGTGGAATGTTTGGGGATGACATGTTTAGTTCTTTTGGAGAAGGCCGACCTATGAGTCAGGGACCAAGAAAAGCTTCTCCTTTGGAGAGGAAGTTGCCATGTAGTCTTGAGGAGCTCTATAAGGGAACCACAAAGAAGATGAAGATATCTAGGGAAATTGCAGATGCAAGTGGGTAAGTGCTTCTCACTCTGTTTATAATTGTGTATTTGCTTTTGTTTTTGTTACTAAATAAAAGTAGGTTATCACAAGCATCTTTTTTTAATCCTATTCCATTTGCATTAAACATTCATGATGCAACGTTGGCTCCAATGTGAGATCAAGTCGTTGTAAATTAGGCCGGTGGCTGTTGTTAGCTTACCTTACATTGCTAGGATGGTGACTGCTGTTGCATTTGTTTTCTTTAATGTCTTCATGTCTTGAGCAATGGGAAGTTAGATGGCTGATCTTACTGTAGTACCATTGTGATTGTTTGTATTCATGTTTTAAACAAATATTTGATTGCTCTGTTAGGATGGCGTGAGTACATCCTTTAGCTGGTGATCTACAAATTGCACCAGCAATTGTCTTCGTGTGAATCCCATAGCTGTTTAATGGCCTAACTGTCATGTAATGCAGGAGGACAATGCCGGTGGAGGAAATCTTAACCATTGAGGTCAAGCCTGGCTGGAAAAAAGGAACAAAGATCACTTTCCCAGAGAAGGGGAATGAGCGTCCAAACGAAGTTCCTGCAGATCTCGTATTCATAATCGATGAGAAACCACACAGCACATTCACAAGGGATGGGAACGACCTGGTGGTAACACAGAAGATCTCGCTGGCAGAAGCACTAGCAGGTTACACACTGCATCTCACCACACTAGATGGGAGGACCCTCACCATCCCCATCAACACTGTCATTCATCCAAACTACGAGGAGATAGTCCCTCGGGAGGGTATGCCTATACCAAAAGATCCCTCCAAGAAGGGCAACCTTAGAGTGAAATTCAACATCAAATTTCCAACTAGGTTGACTTCTGAACAGAAGGCTGGAATCAATAAACTTTTGGCTGCATAATTTTCATTTTATTGCTACTTTATTCGAGTCTCAAGAGTGTTGTGAATATTTTTTGAGATGACTTGGATATGAATAACTAGTTTTAATTTTAAGGTTTACATTTGGTTGTAATCAGAAATAAAGATTAGTTCTGTGTGGCGGATTTTCTATAAGCCTGTAGTGTCGGAGTAAATAATATAACTCTTTCCAATATGGAAAAGAAAAATATGGAAAATACATATTGCAACACATTTGCAGTATAACTCATTTTCGTTACTATGTTCCTTGAACATAATTTAGGTTTACACCGCATATCACAGCACTCCTACCAAGTACATGTATCCAGACCATCCATATCCATAAAATGGTAATGGTCTGTAATACCAAGGATGGTAACAAAAATGAGAACTAATTGAAACCAAGATAGATTTCCACCTCCGGATAAGACGAGCGCACCAGTGGAGCTGCAATATCAAGACGCAGCAAGTACGTCTCAGATACTCCCACAAACAATTCAAAGCACATACTTCAATCACTGTAATCATCATCGTCTGAAGCTGAATCAGTGCCATCATCATTTATAATCCTGTTTGGGACTTCATCTGAAGCATCACTCATATCTACATCCCCTTCCGAATCTTCTTCTCTCGCTTCCTCAATGCCATTATTATCATCTTCAGAAGCATCCATCTCCTCATCACTAGGTTCTCGTAGACCGCTGTTCCAACCGCTGGAGGTCCCATCAAATCCAATCTCCCAGTTCCCTTGTTCATATCCCACTGCTTGTTCTTCGTCATCAGATTCCAGTGCCTCTGCTTGCTCATACTCCTCTCGTTGTTCATCACCTTTCATATGGATCATATTGATATTTTCATCATCCCATTCCCCAGCCAAGTTTCTGGGTGATTCCCCTCCACTGTCAGGGCTACTGCGTAGGTCAGTCACATGACCTATAAGTGTCCCCTCTACAGCCCTGTTCTTCATTCTCCTCTTTCTAACAGTACGTCGGCCCCGTCCACTCCCTTGTCCCTGCGTTCTTCGCCCCACAGGTCCTAATCCTTGACTCATATTCTCGTTCTCATTACCTCTAGCTTTTCGCCGACTACCACCAGATTTGGACTTTTTACCACGTCCTTGCTCACGACCTCCTCTACCACGTTTGAGGCTGTTTCGTGCACTTTTCAGGTGAGTACTTTGTTCGTTGTGGTCTGTCTCTGTTGGTTCGATCTCCCTATCATTTCTCATTGGGGTGAATCTCAAAGGAATCTTCTGCAGACAAAAAGCAAGAGTAAGATCACTTGTTAAGTATTGTGGAGAACTCTGTATGAAACACCACCTGATATTCTACAGACATGGCGCAAAATAATGCCCCTTTTAAAAAAAATTCATGTGTTGGACTTTTATGAGAATTCAATGCATTGCACCCATGAATCTTACCGAGTGATTTATTTTTTTATTTTGGTAATGTAAAGCACATTATCTTTCAACATATATTTTATGAGCAGCCTGACTGAGAGCATGAGAGAAGAAAACGACAACTCACAATATGTTCTCCGACTTCCTTGTCACCATTGGGCTCAGGTTTCTCATTCGGTATATATGTAATTGCTGAGTCCATCTCATAAACCCTCAGAGCCACAGCTGCCGTGGTATGTGGTATCCAAGGAAGTACAGAAACTGATTTGGTGTCTAGATAATCACGATTAGCAATCACTGACTGTTTGCTGGAGCCCAGTAATTCATCAGTCGCTGCAAAGTTTGATGACACAAAGTCTCGTTTCATCGCAGTCTCAAACACAGTTAACATCTGCAAAGAAGTGTTCCAAAATTGATCAGCTCCTCAAACAAAAATTATGTATCAGGAATATACGTGATGCACCATGGAGTAGACGCATGCGGAATTGAGAATTAACAGATAATCATAACGACAGTTCAATCAAAGAAACAGAACCGCAAACAAACCTGCAGAAGATCTTCAACAGATGATGACGCATTCAGTTTTGCTCCCCACGTCTTTCGACAGTCTTCTGTCCAAAAGGATTGAAGGGCTTCTGGTGGAACAGATACCTGTCAATCAATTTTGAAGGACGTTAACACCGGAATTGAACAACTCGAGATACATTAGATTGCACAGGCTGTAAAGCAAGCAACAGTTGAGATTATTTCTAAGTCGTAGTATCTCACCTCAACAAGAGCCACGAAGGCCTTGAGCAATTTGCTGGCCAAAGGAACAGAAGTACCAGGAATATGGATATCGCAAGTTTCCAAGTTCCTTCTCTCTTTACATTGTATTACATGTTCAGAAAAGTCAAGATTTTCATAGGTAGCACCAAACGTCTGATGGCAGAAACTGCAGTGGGAGTCTTCAAAGTGGTAACAACTGAGGCAGAAATCGCAAAAATCAAAGAGCTGTCTGCACCTCTTTTTCCCATATTTCGAGGCACATAATGCAGATGTACTAAAGCATTCTCTCCACATCCACTTCTGAAAATCTTGATACCTACTCAAGGCAGCCCTTTTCTCATTTTCATTTCGGTTAAGCTCAATTCTGAAAGAAGAGGACGTCTCCCCAACGTCAGTATTTAAAGCAGAAACTGTACTTCCAGGGCTGTCGAAACCTGAAGGGTAGTCGGGACTAGAATCCATTTCATCAGCTTCTTTTTTAACATGATTTCTACTTGAAGGATGCACATTTCTACGAACATTTTCCTTGAAGGATGCCTCAATCTTTTGCAACATTAAGCGTAAATGGGATTCTCTAATCCCACGTGTATCCAGTGACATCAAAAGAGTGTCAAATGCCTACAAAAAAATAACGCATCCAGCAAATTAAACCACCGAAGTAACACAAGGTAATTACCATTTGCAGCTCTAAGGGATTAGGAAAGAAGAGTATGTATAGTCATAGCATCAGCGAAAGGTGGAAAAGGCAAGAAACCACTAATTTGACATGTTAATGTTGATTTAAGACTGGGTTACAAGTATTTTGAAAAGAATTATAAATCTAATAAACATACAAGTCATTCCATAGGCCAGCAGGCCAAAACCTATTGCAAATATATTTTAGGACTTGAAAAAACAAGGCATGCTGGCGACATCAACCAAAAGACCAAAACCTCAATGCTCTGATACCTCAATGGTGACAGAGCAAACTTCCCCAGGAAGCAAAACACACCTACCCCTCAGTCCCATAAATCTGCTTAAAAAGGATTGACATGGTTTCCCTAAGGGTGAAACGTGACTAGCAGAACGTAAACCAACAAAAGTCAACATGAATACACACACGACTGTGAAACGTGACTAGCATGACCGTAAACCAACAAAAGTCAACATGAATACACACACGACTGTTGTTCATTTCAAGCATGATCTGTAAAGCAGATGATAAAAATGTAGACATTTTAAGTACCTCCTCGGTGTCAATAAGCCTCCAATTTCCATTGTTTAGTTCAATAAAGATTCTGCCTGAACCAGGATCATTGCTCGATGGAGATGCAACAAATTGCCAGTATCGATTATGCCTGCGATCTTGGCCAAGAGGGAGGGACCTGTAAGCATACATCTCCTCTGCTCTGTGGGCAATATATGATTTCAACTGTGAACGTGACTTTTTTGATGCATAAGCCAATTGCTGATTCAAGATGTTTTCAGGACCCATGGAAGTATCTTGAGGTACCATGGCCCTTTCAACAGGCACACCATTCAGAAGTACTTGTGAACAATGATTTGAATTTTGAGTTTCTGCAGCTCCTTCCTCATTGATTCTATTATAAACATCCAGTAGAGGACTTTGGCCGTCTTCCACTCCGGGAACATGTGCTTCAGCTTTGCCTCCCATGAAAGATGGAATATCAAATTTACTCACATTCTCTTCTTTTAGGCGACTTTTGTCAAGCTGTGCCTCTGCCCACATTTGCTTCTTAAGAGCATTTGCTGCTTCTAAGCGATCCTGTTGAACACTTGGTGTCAAATTTAATAAAGAAACGAAGACACTACATTGATGTTCAAATACTTCAAATAAAATGCTTACCTCAAGAACAACACGAATCGAGTTTCCTTCATTTGCAATACCAATTAAGGAAACGAGAGAACTAAGACGCTCTTCGACACTGAGATCAGAATAATCCCCTTCTGTAAGCCCTTGAACCCATGACTCACCTGCCTTGCTCTCATCAATCTCCATATTTTCTTGATCAAGATTGCTAGTACTAATTTCTACACCAGAAACACACTGCTTGGAGGAAGCACTTGGACCGTCTGCCTCTTTGGAAGCAGTAACAGGGAAAGATGAAACATCCTTATCAAACTCATTTTGCACAGTTGGTGCAACATCAATGCATAAATTTTCCTGTCCATTCTCTGAAAAAGGAGTCACTTCATTAAACTGATCAGGGGATTTCTTCACTATGGCTGGAGTAGCTAAGTCATCAACTTCAGGGTCCTCATCAACGTCATCACAATCAGAGTCTTCATCTCTCTCAACCTCTTCGGCATCATCTCTTTCAACCTCATCGACATCTTCTGCAGCTAAAATCCCATTTTCAAATATCTGAACCTTCTTCCTAGCTGCAGAAAGTATGGCCTCAGCATCAATAGGGTCCTTTCTGTAAGCAGATCGTACACGATATGTTGAAGGAGCAATTCTTTCAAAAAGCTTAGTATCTCTTGTCAGAGCAACTGAAATTGAAGCCTCTGGAGTCTTGCTTGTTGTCAGGTCTCGAAGGCCAGATTTCTTACAGAATGATAATCAATGACAAACGAATGAAAAAGAAAGTCAGGAAACAAGCACATAATTCCATACCAAACAGACTCGGCTGTTGTCACAACATTGTTTGTGTTAAAAGTGCTTTAAATTCACCTGAATCTTGTCAGCAAGTTCTAACACCGTCAATCCCTTGTTTCCCTCAAGAGAAAGGACATGAAAAGCTGCAAACTTTACAGTTCCTGGCGTCAACCGATGTCTGGATCTCCGTGGAGCTAATAAGCCCTTTTCTTGCATTATTGCAAATGCATTTTCAGCTGCTGAACCATTGCGGAGAGTTGAAATTACATCACGACAACCTTTACCCTGTAATTACAATGGGTCCCATGAATCTTTTGATTTTTCTATAATAAACATTGAACAAGCCAGAAGGCCTAATTTCTAACATCTGAGTGTACTCTACCGAAAGAAAAAATTTCATACGAACAACCACATTTAAGGTCGTTCGTTATTGACATGGATGGCGCAACATTAGAACGCAATGCCCAATCTGGAAGGCCAAAAGTAAACATTATGACACTCTTTTCACCTAGCATTCAGTATCAGTTTAAATTCAATTTTTAATTAAGAAATACAAATTTTAGGATTTTTTTTCCTTTGCTCTTTTATAAACTGATACACCAGAATGATGCCCTTCGAAATGTAAAAGTATTGAAAATTAGAAAGGGAACCTCATCATTATCAGGCAAGTATGACCATGAGATACTCCTTTTCTTCAACTGTGGCCCAAATCCAGCAGAGAGTGCTAGTTGGCGAAAAATTTCAGGCCATGTTAGCAGATTTAAGTGCTTCTGCCAGTTCCTTATGTCAAATCCCCACGCATATGCCTGAACACAAATAAAACTCAGTAAGTTCGAAGAAAAATTGGGGAAAAGACATAAGATAAGCAAAAGAACTGGTGCAAGCATGCAGAGAGTGGAAATTACTCCTTCAACAATCTGTGGATGTCCACCTCCAGGATTAGCAGCACCATTTTGATTGAGACCTAGTCCAGTAGAAGGTGTCCTTGCAACATCTTCTATATCCTTTATAATCAACCTCAAGAGAGCAACATGAATCTCTCCTAACAACCTTGAATCCTGATATCAAAATTATATAATATCTCAGTGGGCAGAAAACAGATGAAATGCGCAATTTTGAAATAAAAACACTTATTGGTGGCTCACATAGTCATGAAAAGCTTGAACAAACTCATCCACAGTAAAAGGCCATAACTCAAGAACATCTGCAAATGTAATCAAAAATCTCCAAACCTGTCAAACACACCATCATGTTATTCAATCATCAAAATGAAGACATTAACTCGAAATATAAGCAAAAGAGTACTTTATAAAAATAACGAGTAAGTGACCTTTCAAGAAGGGATCTTATGCAGGACAGCCTCACAGTTAAACTTAAAAACCATGAGCATAGATCACCAATCAGAGTATACTGAGATTTCACTTTTAAGACAGTCGTATACATACACAAACACTAGAATCCAGACCTCAAGAAGTCTCTAATTGCCACTTAACTGACCCAACTACGCCAAGATCAACCCAACCCAAAAGTTTAAGGTCGGTAATCAAAACACCATCATTTTGGAGGTAATAATTGGTCTCCAGTACTAAAAGCAAAGTACCAATATGATTACAATGTCCACAAAACACAAAGAATAAATACTTGTTATTACTTTACCACAAGAAAACTAGGAAACACAATTACAGACAAGTATCAAGAGACTACCAGGATATTACAGACCAGTGATCATGCATTGTTCACAAGGAATTAATGTAAAACCATAACCTATACAAGAAAATCTCATATAAGAGGAAAAAGGAAGAACGCACCATGAGAAAGTTACCGATGTTCTCCTCTGAATCGATCCACGGATGAACTGCAAATGGTTTTTTCAATAGCACAGACTTCGGTGGAAATGCCGTCAGATCATCTAAAGCACAAAAATCATGTGGTCAGTTCAAATGGTTACAATGGAATATTATGTAGCAAAATAAATAAAGATAATCCCATTATCAAACAAGATATATCAGATATTTCAAAATCAATTGCCCAAAAAAAGGGAACTGTTTGAGTGGGAAAACCATGGAAAAATAGTAAAGCTTTTATAAGAGAATGCCAAGCAACACTTACCTCTGAATTCATCAAGGTTGGTGTCAGGATCAATACTAATTATTGAGGATAATCCCTTGCTTGCAGCAGCCAACTCCATTAGCTCTAGTTGCTCATCCTCATAAAGTTCCATAGATTTATTAAGAAGCCTTCTTGCAGTAGCCTTCTCAAGTGCAGCTTTGCGTCTCACTTCCTCTCTCTCTTTTCGGAGCTCTTCCTTTTGCCTCCTTTTCTCAGCCTGCAAGATGTACCCAAGAGAGATAAGGCAAAGAAAAGGGGCACAGAGAAACAAGAATATGCAATATTGCACTGAAAAATCAAACTATGAAACAAATGCACTACATTAGTAGATCCCAAACTTACTCTTATATGTTCCTTTTGCAAAAACTTCTCCCTTCGTTCGATTTCACGTTTTTGCTCCTTCTTTGATCTCTCTTCCTCTCGCTGCCTCTCACGCATCAACCTCTCTTCCTCCTTTCGCCTTTCACGGTCTTGCCTTTCCATTTCTTTCCTCATTCTTTCCTCATTCTATAATAGAAAAATCAAAATATCAGCATACAAACTGCTATACTTCAGTATATAAACTTACTGCTGGAAAATCAAACCTTTCTCCTCAGAATATCTTGTTTCTCCAGCTCCTTCCGAATTCGAACTTCATGAGCTTCTACTTCTTTAGCCATTCTGACTTCTTCACTCTGCAAGAGGCAACTATTAAATTCTTCCTTGGCTGAGGACATATACTTTGAAACAAATGCAGTTGAATAAGTATACCTTGCGTTTCCTCTCCATTCTCAGCATAGTGTCATTAATTTGACCATCAGACAATACATTAGAGTTTTCCGGTGCAATAATAGTGGGTTCACCATATTGAGTATTCATTCTAACATTGATAAAGGGGTCCCTTTGAGGTAAGCCATCATCACCAGGAGATGAAAAGGCCACTGCTTGCTTCTCCTGTTGTGACAGAAGACGAGCCCGACTGTGGCCACCGTGAACCCTTGACAACTGTTCATTTCCACTTGCAAATGGTGAAGCTCTTGCAGTTGGACCATCAATTGCTGAATCATGAAAATGAGATTGAGCAACTTGTCCATATACATCAGGCCGAATAATGGGGTGGTCTTGAAGATATGGATATTCATGGAGAGATCTCGGAGTACCCTGAGAAGAAGCGCATACTAACTATAAGCCAAAATAGGACCAAGGAACCTCTCAAGAAAGAGATTACTCGTAACATGCTAGACAACTCTGACGGATATTAAAAATGCAATTTTCTTTCGCTATTTGAAAGAAGAGAACATATATTTGCCCATTATCATGTAACAAAAGCAATCATTTTATCAAAGAAAAGAGATGCATACTTTATTTAGTTTTGCATCATGCCGCTTCTGCTGCTCTGCAACTGATTCACCAAGCAAAAATTGGAAGTATTAGCAGAAATCCAATTGCATACCAGAAGCAATCAAGCAAAAGGCAATAACGCAACTGTGTTTCCTTTTAGGTAAAATAACTAATTACTTATGAGTAGCAAGTGTAATCTAAATGCATTCAGAAACGTTGCTAAGCTTATGAAAAGACCAACATTTATGAACATGGCAGAGAAAGTACATTTCTGGTTCCTCATGATCAAATTACGACCACGCATGTTATAATCACATAAATAGTCAACAGAATTGTCTTATACAACCATAACAAGCAAACAATACCATGCATAATTCTGCAATCAAACCCTACATAAGTTGGGTACAAAGCGTCTCAAACCAAGCTGTATACCTAAAGGTGCCCCGAATGCATCCGGGGGCAATTGATCAAACTCTATCCCAAGCACAGGGCCATCTTCCCTTAATGGCTCTCCCAATTGAGCTTCCACAATAGCAATGGCTCTAAGCTCCGTAATCGACTGCTGTGACTCATAATGCCTCCTCCTTGGCATATCCTCAACAACAACACTCCTGGACACCACATTGCGGTCTGCATGACCAAATGGGCTCGAGCCGGAGCCCGAACCCGACCCATAGTCACTCGCCGGCTCCGACCCATGTGCCAAGTCATCAATTGGAGGCTCCGGCAACACCGCCACTGATTTCCTCTGCTTCTTCGCCGGTCCTGGACCCGGACCCGAACCCGAACCTCCTTCCTTCTTATCCTTCAGCCTCCTGTGACAGAACCACATCTGCAACTGCCGATCGGAAAGCCCCAATTTCTCCGACAGCTCCGCCCTAATCGACTCCGATGGGTACGTCTCCACTGATCAAAGAAAAATTAAACACAAACCCAAATAAAAAAATTCAATCTTTCACAAAAATTCGAACCAGAAATTTCACGAATCGCGAAATTCAGACTCACACGCATAGGCCTTCTCTAGGGTTTCGAGCTGAAACGGCGTCTTCATCTGGCGCTTGGGCTTGCCTCCCTCGCCGGAATTGTTCAATTTACTATTGCTATTCTCATGGTTCCGATTCTGATTATCTCCTTCCGAACCCTCCATCGAGATCTGGGCTCTCAAAATCTTAAACCTTTTTTTGGAACCCTAGAATTTTATCCCCAAATTGTTTTCATGAACAAAGACCAAGACTTTACGAAAGCAAACAAAGAATCTGAGGCACCCTTTTTCTAAACGATTACCGTAACAGTCAAGGAAATAGTAATAAGCGATTGAGAAAGAGAAAGGGGTAGAAGAATTATCATGATGGAATAATATTGATTTTGATTTTGCTTTTGATTTTGATTTTGCTAAGAATAATGTGAATAATATATAAATGTGGAAATCGAAAATTGATAATAACAACAACAACAGCAACAAGTGCAGCATCAAAAAATAGGATGAGGCAAAATCAGGAACATAAAACCAACAACAGTCTTTCCTCACTCTAATTCCACCTTCCATAATTTTTTTTGTTTTTCTTTCAATTTTCTTTTTCATTTTTTTTTCTATTTAAATTTTGTTTTTGGTGACTTGGTTCTTTTTAATTCGTTCCTCTGTGTGTTGGGCTGAGACGCTAAAAATCTCTCTCTTCATTAAAAATTCCTTGTGGATTGATGATCAGAGATTTTGAAGGGTTGGTATGGTTTGAAATTTCCCGATGAATTTTTATATATAGTTTTAGACTCAAATAGTTAGTCACTTAGTCGTATATTATCTCAATACATCTTTTTGTTTCATTCTAATCTCAACTCATTTCTCTACATTTTTCGTCACATAGGTTAATCCGACAAACACCTTTAAAGTTCTTCAATACCTGTGAATATTGCAACCATGATCTAAGAAATTTATTGCTACATCATTGAGGGGCAGAGCCCGCACACTCTGCTTGTTCAAATAATATCTCACAAAAACAATGTCACAAATAAGCACACGGCGTCAACCTCTGGAAGCGAAAATCCCATATTAGCCCCACAATCAGGCAATAGAACATAACTACTTGTTGAATCTCAGTTACCTTCATCAATTCATTATAGAATCACAAACGATTCCCAGGCATCGAAAAGCAACATAATTTTTATATACGTGTATTTATGTATATAATAATCTGAGTTTGCTGATGTAAGATAAGTATAAGGAGGGATAAACAAAAGCAAACAAGAGATCTCCAATTATACTACAATTCTTCGAATTTCCAGCAAATTGTCTTCTATCTTCAAGAGTGACATCAGGAAACAAAGCTCTACTACGAATGGGAGCAACGAGCGAACTCTGCAAACACAAACACAAACAAAACATGCATAGAAACACAAATTGGACGTACATTATAACTCTCATGGAAAAAAAGGAACCTCATCTGCAGTGGGGGGTTATCATGAATAATGTCCGGATTTCCAGCCAAACCTCTTCATGAACGACCAAAAAGAAAGATTGATCATCTCTATCCTCTATAAAACCTCCATGGTATATCATGAATCCCACCAGTCAAGTAACGAAGCATAATATAGAAATGCAGCATGCATTATACAGCAAACATCCTCATCTGTTGTAAATGTTGGCCATCGTCTGCAGAAACTCATCTCTCCTTGCTCCATTGGACTTCATAATCTGTCATTAAATAACAAAACAACAGGTCAGTAAATCTTAGACCTTGTCTAGTTGGCTCCCTAATATGCCATTGAAAGAAGAAACGTGTGGAAGCATCAAAGCAACAAAGATAGAGCCAAGTATGTAAACTAACATTTTACGGAAAAGCAAGTAACATTTTACTCTCTACAGAGAGCTTTTAAAAGCACCTTTTCTATGTTGTGTGGGTAAGGCGGTGGTAGAGCATCATTTGCCATAGGACCCCAGAGCTTTACACACCTATCTGATTCAGAACTTGCAAGAGTAGGAAAATGTGGATGCGGCTCTACATGATCTAGACCACGTGATCTAGCACTACCCTTCGATCATAACACGAACAAGTTTACCTCCTTTCTTCTTCCAAATATATATATATGACCACAATCACTCCCACTCAAGACATAATAATCATCATTGGGGCCAAAGAAGCTCACTGCACTGGGTGTCCATGCATTTCTATTTCCCAAGAAAACTTGTGGCTTCTCAAGCTTCAGTATGTCTTTGGATAATGCAGAAGATGGCGAGGGACCCAACCCCATATTCTTCTGGAATAGATGTATATATGCTCATTATAATAAGTCACTAGTAGCTCACTTGAGTTTGAATTAGCGTAAGCCAACCCTGTGATGCAAACACCATTTCTCTCAATCAAGTGGTTACGGCAAAATGTGTCCACTGGTTTATCTAAATTTCTTGGCGCATCGCGCTGCAAATTTCTGATGTCATAGACGTGTATACATCATCAGCTCCGATGCAAAAGTAATTTGGATCACTTGGGTCAAATACCATGTCATACACCTCTACCCTCTCTTTGATGTGCTTCTGTTTTGTCAATAATGGGGTGCAACGAAGTAGCTCCATAACAGAGTTGCTTCTCAGATCAAACTGAAAAGGCAAAAACTAAAACTTTGACACTCGAAAGTAACATGAGAGCATATGTAATATCATAAAGTTTACATACTTGTCGAATCAATAAGCTTCTTCCAAGTGTGAAAACTATTGCATATCACCCAAATTATGTGCATTTACACTCTTCGTAAAGAATAGCATACAAGTCAAAAGAAAAACCCGAAATTTCCAATTCCTAGTAGCTACCTAATTCTAATTATATACCAAGGATTGCAACCTTTTCCTAATACAAGTTCATGATGACACTGACTTTGATGTGGAACAACCGGCAAATAATGCAGCTGGAGAATTGTGAAAATTGTCGAAAGAGTTTGTTTTCGCGATCTAGAGCGGCTTTCATCAATAAGTTTAAAAGTGATCAAAATGACTTACTTACAAAAATTTGTTCACGTTGAATCTATCTCCAAATTGTTGAGGATAGTTGCAACTTGACTAATTGAACGTCTGCTCTTTCTGGAATTACTAACACAAGTCGAGGCAACTTTGGTCAATCTGACAAGAGGCCTAATGTCATGAGGAATAACAAGTCTTGGGTCCAAAAACTCAGTAAACCTCATCTCCTGAATCAATGGCATTGCCCATTTCACTAGAAACCCTTCATCACATCGTCTCCCACTCAGAAGTTCCAACAGAACCACCCCAAAACCAAACATATCGCTCTCTTTGCACACACCACCTCCTCTCCAATACTCATCATCCACATGACCAACTAGACCCCTCTTCTCTTTTGGTGCCAAAAATGATAGACCATAATCACAAACCCTAGCACAGAATTTCACATCAATCAAGATATTTGAAGCCTTCACACATCCATGAACAATATTTGGAGCAACTCCTTGATGCAAGTACTGAAGCCCTCTTGCTGCCCCTGCTGCAATTTTAAGCCTGCGGTTCCAATCCAACAGAGAAGCCCCATCTGGGTTTTGATGCAAGTAAAAATCCAAGCAAACCATACCTACAAACTCCATGACAATGATTCTCTCACCTGGTGTTAGTGCAATGTTTATTTTGATTGGCATTTCCTAAGCGCAACAACCAAGAGTCATTCTTCTTGTAATAGCTTTCTACTCTTAGATCCTTGAAAGAATGGAATGCTTCAAGCTTCAGGCACAACTCTCATCAATCAGGTATGTCTTGCATACATGTGCATGCTTGTAAAGTGGTTAGGACTGAACTTGCCTTTGAATCCTATTATAGGATGCGAAAATCTTTTCAATCCTAATGTACTGATATGAGAATTTTTGGAAGGTTTTATCCAAAGCATTCAAACTTTCTTCATTTGGTTAATGGGCTTTTCCTTTCAAACGTCTGATTTTAATCCATGGATAAAAACCTCTTTTGAAAAGCCTTTCCGTAGTAGAAACCCTAGGAGACCCTAGTTCATTCATATCTTATATATATGTGTTTTTCACGTTGTTAGGGTTGTGCACCAAAACAGAAAACATATTACTGCTACGTTTATAAAAAGCTTTCTGATCTTTCATCCTCAGAAAGTATTGAGCCAAAATTATTGTTGAGAATTCTTCATGAGCTGTTCCTTGTTTAGCTCTTGAAGGATTATCAAATCTCAAACTTTTTCTATCAAAAAGTTTTCTGGTTTTATGCTTCATGTGTGTTGGTAGTTCATGCATGATTTGTGCCTTAAAGTGATTGACAACCGAGGTGAGAGTTGTGCCATCTTAAGATTGACAAAGGAGAACAAGGTCACTGATTTGGAAGTAGCAAAGACGAGGAGACACCGCTGCCCACTAGATTGGTTCTAGTAGATGAGTTGTGTAAGATCTTTATGTACTTTCATATTCATATAATGGATTGTTCACCGGCATAGTGCCCGCAGTTGTTTACCTCTTTGGAGGGTTTTACTGCGTCAACAGATCTTGTGTTATGTGTGATGAGTTTACTCTAAATGATTTGGCAAATTGAGTAAAGCATAACATCGTTAGACTTATTAAGATTGATCGGCAATTTCGTTTAGGATTCAAGTTGTGTTGCTATCCTGTATTAGGATGCGAACTGGCCTGCACTCCTAAGACTGATTTCTAAAGTTATTGACATATTGATTAATTCCGTTAGTTGAGAATTACCAATGTTCTAAAAATCGGCCTAGGCGGCGCCTAGGCGCTAGGCGGCAAGGAACCGCTCCGATTTTGGCCTAGGCGTTTCCCTTAGGCGCTGGGCTTCTAGGCGGGCTAGGCGGTTCTAGGCGGAGCCTAGGCGGTCATAAACCCTAATTTATTCTATATTTTGACTATTTTTATATTTATAATTAATTTTTAGACTTTAAATATTGTCATTTATATTATTATATGTCATTAAAATAATTTAAAAATTATAAAAAAAAACCGCCTAGGCCCCTAGGAGCTAGTCCCTGGGTCACCGCCCGACTAGCGCCTAGCGTTTTTTAGAACCTTGAGAATTACATACATCCATTCTGTAATTACACCTGGTGCTTCTGAGTACCCAACAATGGGCACTACATTGGGGTGTTGAGCCAATGAGAGAGAGCCAAGTGTTCTTGAAAACCAAAAACCAATATTTCCTAACACAAGCCTCGAATGAATTCTCTTCATGGCCGCTATCTCCCCCTTTTCGAATATTGCAGCATACACAGTTCCCAAACGGCCCTCACCGACGATTCTTCTGCGGTTGAAGCCATCTGTGGAGGCATCAATATCGGTTAGAGGGTATACTCTGGCACAAATCTTAGCTGGGATTACAGTTTCTTCAGATTGATCATCAGTGCTCTGTTTCTTCTTGCAGAGGAGGGTCAGAAGAAGCACAAGACCGAGAACAATAAGAGACGTGTTAAGGAGGGAGATGACAAGGTAATAGGCAATATGAACATGGTCACTGTGATTCATGTTCTTTGGTGGTTGCTTGTGGTCAAATTAAGTGGGAGAGAAGGGCAGCAGAAGAAGGAGAGAAGACGTTGGTTGGTGATGGAGGTGGAGTGTGGAAATGGGTTTATATATAGTTTGATTTGAAAGATGGTAATGGTTTGATTTGAAAGATGGTAAAATGACCAGAAAGAGTTGGACCAGAAAAAGTGAGCAGCTAATTGTTTGAGAATTGGGTTGGATTGGTAAGAAACTTGGGAAAGCTTTGGTCTAGATTAGTTATGTTGGTTCATAGTTGGTCTCCTCCTCTTTTGAAAAAATTAATCATATTTTAATTACGGGATGGACGCAATTTAGAGTATGCATGAAATAACATTTGGTTTTAAATTCTTTTGCTTTGTCATGCTTAGGTAGTTCTTTAGGATTGGGTTGCTTTCACCAATCCATTTGGGTTATCTTTTTCAGTTTTAAGTGAAAACGAATCTTGGGTAATACTCTTATCCAGAAACTTGTCTCGTTTGGCATGTTACTCAAAGATAAAAGGCAGCACAAGTAGAAAGCTCTGATGCTTGGTTTTCAGAGTCCTGTTCCTATTCCTGGGTGTGAATAGTCACTCCTAGACAAATATTCAAGACTCATTTGGACGAGGCCAATGCAAGACCAATTAGTTAGTTTTTTGGAATAGCAGGCCCAACTAATTTGATAAAGAGAAAAATTCAGGTACCGTCCCCAAACTATTCTGACAAGTTAATTTGATACCCGAACTCTCAAAAGTATCAATGTGATACCCAAAGACCTTATATAGCATCAACGTGATACTTCCGTCAAAAAATTTTAACGGCTCCGTTGGTTTGCTGACGTGGCAAGCACGTGGGTCCCATGTGATATTTTTATCAATGACAGAATAGTCTTTCACCACTAACTAATTTAAAAAATAAAATAAAATAAAAACAAACAAAGCACAGAGCTCCATCTCCATCTCTTTCTCTCTCTCGATGATACATTGATACCCATTAACATATTTCAGAAAACCATGGCCACGAAGGAAGTGATGCATCTGAAAAACCCAAATGTGATCACTGGTTTCATCGATTCGAATGGAAACAGCAGTACAAGCTTGATTTGGAGACGTCATTGATGAAAAAAGCTTGAAGATGAATCTTGAGAAGGAATTGCTACGAAAAACTTGTATGAACAAAATTTGAATATTGAAAAGGAATTGCTACAGATTGTGAACTAATCACCAAATGTCTCTGGTAATCGTACAAATCGTCGACCTCTTCGTATTGAACTCGTATTGGGAGGGTTGAAATTGATGGGTCCAACTCATTCTTGGTTTGCTTTGCAGTTTCTGTTTTATAGTTTTACAGTTCCTTCCTTGAAACTTGACCCATTTCCGGTAATCAGAGTGCAAACAAACTGGTCGGCTCCGCCATCATCCGCAAGCTCCAGTCCTTAACCACCAAAATCTTGGTTTTGGCCAAGTAATGTAACCATAGATCAGTCACTGCGTCCCTCAAAATACTCTTCTGGATAAGCAGAACATTACAACCCGTCGACTTGAGCTTCTTAATCATACTGAGAATGTAGTTCCTCTCCTCCTTCAAAATCCTATCCATCTGGGTATAGTCCGAAACCACAATGCTCTGCTCAATATCAGTTTTGGGAGGCGAAATCTGGAACTGAATCACAGCAATCTTCGCCTTCTTCATCCCAAACCCCTCGCCATTTCTCCACTATCCGACCCTTCTCCGCCGAAATCCCCCACCACCCATTGGGCTTCAATGACCAGCGTTTCAACACAGACCACTCCCGCAACTTGGGACTCACCCGGTTTCTCGAATTGCTCACAAGTACCTCCGGTTTGGCCTCTAAAGCAGACGCCATGGCTTTTCTCGACGAGTCCGGCGTCTAGCCGAAGGGAGATACGGTCTTTCAGGCAATTTGGGAGCTGGGGGGGGATTGGAAGTTGGCGTTTTTGGGTTTCAAATGGGGTGAGATGTGGGGCTGTTGCGATTTAGTTTGATGGTTTGGGTTTTGGGGAGTCATAGAAAGTTTAGCACTGCTTGGTGTTTGACCTCGTCGACCTCGTCGATCAAGTCCCTCCTTTCCCGCCTTGACCTCGTCGCCAACCCAACTCCCGATCCCCGCCGAACTCCGCTTCTCCTGTCACCCTCCGCCGCCGCCACCAACCCAACCCATCCTCTTCAATTTCTCAGCATCCAACCACCGAGCTCGAAGAAGAAGCAGACCCCAGAAAAAGAAAAAAAAATTTTGGTGATGAGATTTAACATCAGGGCCATTTTGGTATTTTCTCTTTTCTTTTTTTTTGACTCGTTTGCCACGTCAGCAAATCAACAGAGCCGTTATAAATTTTTGACGGAAGTATCACGTTGATGCTGTATAAGGTCTTTGGGTATCACATTGATACTTTTGAGAGTTCGGGTATCAAATTAGCCTTGGCATAATAGTTTGGGGACGGTACCTGAATTTTTCTCTTTGATAAATGGTTATGGGCTCTTTCAGAATATAAAACATTGAAGATCAACAACAGTACAACACCAATACAATAACATATGGAAACAATAAAAAAAAATAAAAAACACCCTCGAACTGAAATTAAATATCTTCTTTGTGCTTATACTTGATTTATATTGCATTCGCACATAGCATATGAATATTGCATGTGATGTGTTTTTATGAATAAATTAGAATTGATAAAGGTGTAATTTAGTAAGACTGGAACTAAAAGTTAGTTAAGAGATCCATCGAATGTTGGTGACGAAAAATTTCGTAGAGGAGTTTGACTCACCAATGAATGTGGACTGGAGCGGGAGCTGACCGGGAACAATCGAGAAGCTTCCCTCGAGCGTTGACCTGAAGTTTGACCGTTGGCTCGAGGAGAAGGGGGGGTACCTGCGGAAAACCCTCCGATACCTAAGTCAGTACATTTCTTAGTAGTGGAGTAGAGAGAATTAGAATTCGATGATTTACCTCGCTGTCGAGCAGCCTATTTATAGGTGTACTTCGGTGTGGGCTGCAAATAAACTTGCACAGCAAGTCGCAGTGACTTGAGCGGCACACCACCATTAAGGCCATATTCACTCCTGCAATAACCGTCACTTATTGGCGGTCATGATTGTCATACTGAATGTTGCATTTATCGCTGTATTTACCGCTACGTCAATTGTTGCATTTACTGCAGCCATTACTTCTCTTTAATTGCCTTGATTGCATGGTCAAATTAATTGACCACCTCCACAATGCCCCCAAATTTTCTCCTTAGGAATTCATCCCAAGAGAAAATTTCCAAAGCTCAAATTTCTCTATGGGCTCCACATCTTTATATTTCTCTTTGGGCACCCCTCTTTGAATTTCATCCAGGCCTTCCTCGTGTTGATCGAGGCCTTTCTCGTGTTGAAAATGTAGATGCCCGTATAAGAAGATCCTCGCTACTTGTTTAGAGTCGGCATCTCATCTCGTCGACGACGCCGACACCGACACCGACGTGCCCAAATCAAAACTCAAATCTACCTTTGTCTTGCAGCCATTCTAGTGTCGGGTCTTTGCGTCGCGGACTCGTCTGCTTGTGGAGTCTCCGGTGCCTCACCCATAGTGCCGAAGCCTAGTTTCTAGTCTCGCCTGCGCTCGGTGCCCCTGCTAAGCTACCTTATTCCTAAGCAGTGCCCCAGCGTAGCTCAAACTCGACTACGAGCCTGAGGTACCCTGCTGTGAAACTCTTCCTCTTTTCCCTTCTTAGTCACCTAACATTCTGTGACGTCGGCCTCGACGTCATGACATCTCCTTCACAATGACAACGACGTCGGCGTAGGCGTCAATGATGTCTTCTTTAATATCTGCGGTGTCAACCTCGACGATGGTGACTTTTTCTCAATAACCTCGGCACCAGCCTCGACGTTGGTGACGTCTTTCTCAATAACTACTACGCCAGCCTCGACGTCGATGATGTCGCTCTCAATAACCTCGACGCTAACCTCCACGTCGGTGTCAACCTCGACGTCGGTGACGTTTTTCTCAATAACCTCGGTGTCAACCTCAACGTCAGCGCAAACCTCGACTTCAATGACTTCTTTTGTAATAACCTCAGCGCTAACTCGACGTCAATGTCAACCTCAACATCGGTGACGTCTTTCTCAATAACCTCTGTGTCGACCTTGACATAGGTGATGTCTTTCTTAATAACCTCGGCGTCGACCTCGACGTCGGCGACGTCTTTCCTAATAACCTCGGCCCTTGGGGTCAATCTCGACGTCGGCATAGGTGTTTTTCTCAACAATCTCACCTCTACGCCGACCTCAACCGAGATGTCGGTGTCGACCTCGACTTCGATGACGTCTTTCTCAATGCCTTTAGTGCCAATCTCTATGCCGGTGTTCACTTCGACGAGGGCACCCTGACGTCGAGGGAGTCAACCTCGGGTCGACATAGGCGTCTATTTTAATAAAGGCAAGGGTGTCTCAACGTCGGCGTAGGTGTCCACTTCAATGAGGGGGCCTCGACATCGACTTCTCGTCGTCTCTCTCGACGAGGGTGCCTCGACGTCGGCGTCCATTTCGACAAGGGTGCCTCGATGTCTGCGTCCGTTTCGACGAGGGTGCCTCGACGTCTGCTTCAACAAGGGCGCCTCGACGTCGGTGTCCATTTCGACAAGGGTGCCTCGACATTGGTGTATATTTCGACGAGGGTACCTCGACATCGGCATCCATTTCGACGAGGGCGCCTCAACGTTAGCTTCGACAAGGGCGCCTTGACGTTGGTGTCCATTTTGACAAGGGTGCCTCTACGTCGGCGTCTATTTCGACAAGGATGCCTCGACATCGGCGTTTATTTTGACAAGGATGCCTCGATTTCCGAGTTTGTTTCTACAAGGGTGCCTCGACGTCAGCGTTTATTTCGACAAGGGTGCCTCGACGTCGGCGTCTCGTTGTCAGCATGGGTATCCTCTTTTATTTCGACTAGGGTGCCTCAACGTCGGCATCTCGTTGTCGGCGTGGGTGTCCTCATAATCTCCTTAGCATCAATCTTAACGTCAGCCTAGGTGATGACGACGACCCCCGCAACGACCATCATGGCTTGGATACGTATTCCATTCTACTATTTACCCCCTTGTTTTTCTTTTAGTAATGGAGGGTCTATCCGCTACGCATTGCGTCTTAACAACATCCGGGGATGGGATTGCCCCCACTCCCTGTACAGAACCAATTGCATAACCACCATATCCTGCACAGTTAAAATTTGTCTCGCCATCCCACCCCCGCCTGCAGCGAGGGTGAGATCCAAAAGGTCGCACAAGTTTAATCAAACAATAGTTTAGTCATTCTCGCCACTGGCTTCCATTGCATTTAAAGATCAATTGTGAACTATAATCATAGGAGTAACTGCTAAATGTTGATCGGTGTTACCTGGGTTGGTGCCTATTTGTTACTTTGAATGGAGACTTACCAGCGTCCCCTTCGTTTTCAGCTGCGAGCCCTCGAGGACTGGCTCGGTTATACTCATCGATCACTTTCCTCAGCACATGCTTCCTTAGAGCCCTCGAGGATTGACATGTACTGGTTCCTCCAGTTGTCCATCCAATCAGTGTGTCGCTTGCCCCCTCGGCATGAGGTCTGTTTAAGCCTTTGCTGGTGGGGTAGCCGACGCCCGCGTTTGTCACTCTATTGGTTTAGCAAGCACCGTCCCTGGCCTCGCCGCTGCCTCAGCCTTTGCATCTCATCATTTAGAGGCAAGTTCATATCTTATAGTAGGTTTGAGGCAAGTCTGTTTAGGGATTGGATTTTGTCACCGCCAGTCCTCAGTGACAGAAATGAGATGTCTTGAGGTGCAGCTCCCGCCATCACTTTTTAGGGAAAAGTGCTTCCCACAGATGGCGCCACTTGTTGGTGACGAAAAATTCCGTAGAGGAGTTTGACTCACCAATAAATGCGGACTGGAGCGAGAGCTGAGCGGGAACAATCAAGAAGCTTCCCTTGAGCGTTGACCTGGAGTTTGACCGTTGGCTCGAGGAGAGGGGGGGTACATGCAGAAAACCCTCTGATGCCTAAATCAGTACGTTTCTTAGTAGTGGAGTAGAGAGAATTGGAATTCGATGATTTATCTCGCTGTCGAGCAACCTATTTATAGGTGTACTTCGGTGTGGGCTGCAAGTAAACTTGCACAACAAATCGCAGTGACTTAAGCGGCACACCACCATTAAGGAGTGAATCCCGCAATAACTGTCACTTATTGGCGGCCATGATTGCCATACTGAATGTCGCATTTATCATCATATTTACAGCTACATCAATTGTTGCATTTACTGCTGCCATTACTTCTCTTTAATTGCCTTGATTGCATGGTCAAATTAATTGACCACCCCCACATCGAACATATAGAATGAGTTTTCATCACTATTAACTATCAATAAGCAGGGTTAAAAATGAGAGAGAGAGAGAGAGAGAGAGAGAGAGAGAGAGAGAGAGAGAGAGAGAGAGAGAGAGAGAGAGAGAGAACACTGAATACATTTTTTGATTTTATGCATGTAACTGGATTTGTACGTAAATAGAAATCGATTGAAGTGTTAGAAAACAGTGAATTCTAAATGTTTTTATTTTTCCCCAACATATTATGTACTTTGAATCCATAACTTAAATGTGTAATTAATAACTAATATTCCAAATTTTGATGGTAACTCATCCGTGCTAGTTTTCTATTATTAGAGCATTGTCAATGTTCATGTAATTGCATGCACACCTTCAAACGAAATCATGTTACATTCTCAATGTTCAAATTTGGTTAGTGTTGCACATATTTCTGTTTTTATATCATGCAATTGCATGCACACTTTCAAACGAAATCATGTTACATATGTTGTGAGGAATGGAGGAGTATCATTTTCCATAGGAGGCCAGAGCTTTGCACTCTGTTCAAATCCGCATATTGCAAGAACTGGAAGATGGGGATGGGGCTCAACTTGATTAAATTACGAGCATCACCCTTGATAACACGAATGAGTTCGGCTCCTTTCCTCTTCCAAATAAACATAAGGCCGCAGCTACTCAAGAGTCGAGATATAATCATCATTTGGGCCACAAAATTTCACTTCTTTAGTAATTTCCATGTCAAGAGAAAACTTGTGGCTTGTTATGATTGTGTTTGTCTTCTTCAGGTGTAGAGTAGAAGCCGGTGATGGACCCAGCCCATATATATGATTTTCACACTCAAAATCCGACATAGTGCCAACAACGTTGGTAAGGACATGTCGGCATACCAACCGGGTAGCAGCTCTGAACCAATGAAGGATTTACATGCGCTCGAGTCAACTCCACCTCCTGAGTAGTGAATACACGTGATCAAAAGCGAGTGAAAACCGTCATCACTCGATCAGTGGTGTCTTGTAATCAACCAACAACAAAAGCAGTCGACCAGAAAGGATCAGACATTATTCAAAACAAAGACACAAAAACTAGAAAAGAAAACAACCTAGAAAAAAAATAAGGAGATGCAACAGCACTCCGGGGCTAAAAGACAGACCCAAATTTGAAGATACCTAGACTACCACACTCTGTAGCCCACATCAAACCAAGTCTGCCCACCAGCCCAGGACCTAAACCAGCTTCTGTTGCCCATTGACCGCCCTGATCACTGTTCCCTCGCACCTCTGCCGTCCAACCATTGGTTGCAGATCGAGACACCTCACTTGTCTTCACAATCACCGCTGTTGCAGTCACATCCACCAGAGTCACGGCCTCACCACTTCATCCATTAGTACAACCCTTGGGACACCCCACCGAAACCCGATCGGAGATCGATCTGACTTCAGATCACCAAGAAACTCCGACCCAAATAGTAGAACACCCAGACCTGCCCGATCCGAACAAACAGACACCGGATCGGGGAGCACTCTACTAGAAAAATGACCATAGGCCACGCTACTATTGCACACAGTTTAAAAAGAGTGCCCTTTATATATCAATAGACACTGTTTTATATATTCTGTTTCATTTGTTTGATTGCCACGAATAAGTGTAGTAAAATAAAGGATAAAAGGGGTATATCAAATTTATATTATCTATTAGATACTTATATCCGGCCTTCTATTTTGCTATTGATAAACCGTATTCAATGAGGAAAAAAATAAATTATTTTAATAATTTCCTCTTTTATCTCAAACAAAATTCAATATTTGAATTTTTTTTCCTCCATTTACATTAGAATGAAAATTTTATATTTGTTCAAGTAAACCCTAATTTGTGTTTGGCCCAAACTCTAGGTTACTTGCTCTAGTGGTAATAAGATTAAATTAGAAGGATCTAGATTCCTATTCAATGTACGATTACTTTCCTTGTATGATTGAGATTCTATGCATTGTAATCCTCTATATAAAGAGGCCCCTATTATCAATGAGAATACACAGCGATTTCCTCTCAATTTCAGTTTCTCTACAACACGTTATCAGCACGAAGCCCTAACCCTGAAACCATATATTCGTAGCCTTCGAATCCCAGGAACCACAGTCGCCCACCTAGAAGTTTTCATCTCCATGAGCCCAGAACCGGCCGGAAAGTACCCGAACCGGCCCCTGAAAATACCGAAAACCTTTCTGTCCGGTTCGAAGCCTTCTTCCTTGCCTATTGCGGCCATACTCCACCAAAAGCTGCAATCTGACCCCAGATCACTGGAGCCGAAAAATCGCCCCATGCCAGGAACCTGCCTAGAACCACTCGAACCGGCCGTCTGAAGTGACTGCACCACCGAACCGCCGCCTGCATCTTCAACCCTGCTCCAGTCAACGCAGCCCAGAAGTGCAGCGAAGCCCAGAAGCAAAAGCAGATCCACCAAGCTCCAGGGCCAGATGCTCAGCTGACCTCGGCCCAAGTCAAGAAGCCCAACCCCTCAGCCCACTGACACGCAAGCAGCCCAGTCAGCGTCCAATCACCTGCCACGTCAGCATCAGAGCGCCACGTCAGCAACCGGCCTCCACGTCAGCACCTCTAGTCAACAACCAATCAACCCTCCGTTCAACAACCAGTCAATGCTGGTCAACCTTTTTCCGACCAACTTTTCCGGTCAAGATTTCCTTCAATTTTTCAAGGTAAACTTTTCTAAAAGTTCCCGTTTTTGAAGTTTTTATTACTTTTCTCTTCTTTTTATCGGGGACTTCCAACATCCCTTCTTCTACCCCCCTTTCTTCTTCATATGAGAGACCAAAAAGCCGAACTGTGGGGGTTCGTGCTCACTCCAAGCTTGGAGCTTGTAGAGTCCTCCAAACTTAGAGTTTGTTGAGAAGAAAACGATCGACCACATACATCGTTGTTTCGATCTAATCCAAAACCCCTCTTGGAATCGGATTTTCTTGGAAGCGACTACGCTCAGAAAATCTCTAATTTCTAGGAAAGCGACTACGCTCAGAAATTTTATAGTTTTTCGTGGTAGCCCTTTTTCTCTCCAAAACTAATCCTATTTTATTGTTATTTTTCAGGATGAGTAACCTGAACAAGTTGAGCTTCGCTCCACTAGAGACAATAAGCGCAGGATACCACAAGTGGGTCCATGATGTGCGCTAGCATCTTAAGGCTGATGGGATCTTAAGTACGATCCAAGAGCCAAGTCAGGACGTGCTTACTCCTCAACAAGCTGCTACTTTTGAAGCAAATAGAGCTAAAAGAGAGGCGAATGACGCTAAAGCCATCATTCTCATGACAAGGCACATGAATGACGCGCTCCAAAATGAGTACCTCAATGAGGAAGACCCAAGAAAACTATGGGGAGAACTCGAGCAACGTCCGTGATTCCCTGCTTCCAGACTTAGAAGTGAGATGGCATAACCTCCGCTTCTGTGATTTCAAGTCTGTACTTGACTACAATTCAGAAGCACTTCGTATCAAGTCTATGATGGAATTCTGTGGATAGAAAATCACTAATACGATGTTGATTGAAAAGACTCTCTCCACCTTCCCCGTCTCTGCGTTGATGATAGCCAAGAACTATCGGATTGATGTCAATGCTAGACGTATCACAAGATTTCATGAGCTAATTGGTGCCATGAACGTAGCTGAAAAGCACGACAACATACTTGTGAAGAACTATAACTCTAGACCCGTGGGAACCAAGCCAAATCCAGAGTCTAATTATAGTCACGCCTCCAAGGGAGGACGCAAGGAGCGAAACCCTAAGAGTAGGGATAATTCTGGACGTTCTGGTCCATATTCTGGCCCTAAAGAGGAAGGAAACCACCAAGATAGGCGTGCACAGAACCGTGGAGGTAAACGTGTGAAGAGAGAGAGAGAGGCCAAGCCTCCGGTTATGGTGGTAACGCCACCAAAGGCAATAACCGTCCTTAAAACCCTCCCAGAGCCTCTTGATCAAGGGAACCTGACCATAATGATGCTTGTCTCAGATGTGGATCAACTGGACATTGGGAAAAAGCATGTAAAGCACCCCAGCAAGTTGCAAACGCATACAAGACGTATCGTGAAGCAAGGGAAGCAAATTACATGGCACAAGAAGATCAAGATGGCGATCTCAATCTAAGGGTGGAAGACTACAAGAATCAAGACCCAGAAACTAGCAATTTTGATTAAGTCTTTTTATTTTCCAAGAGATGTAGGCAATTGCCATATTATTATAGTAAATGCCAATGGCACTAGTCTTTCTTCATAGAGGCGTACTCGATGTAAGTGTGATGTCTATGAAGGTTTTGAGATAAGTGGTACTTAAGTGAGCTTTGCTCCACTGACATCTCTCTACTCACCTGGTCACATTTGTATTGAAATTACCTAAAGGAGTTAGACGACTACCATTGTTTTGCATTAGTTAGTTTATTGGATTAGATTCTTTTTGGTTAAAGAAACGATGATGTAATTCCGTTTGGCTTATTAATAAAAGTTGAGTGCTTTTCTTTATGACTCCTTTTTAATTATGAGCTTTTCTTTTAGGAATAGATGTACTACAATGTCTTGTGGATAGTGCGACTATGCACACCATTCTACGACATAGGCAATTATTCTTAGAGATGTTGCCTACATATTCCTCTGTGACTACGATGGCTGGGCCATCAGGTTTAGTTCAAGGACATGGAATGGCCCAATTCCTATTGCCAAATGGCACCTTGATTAAAGTCACTGAAGCTCTCTACTCTCCTAAGGCAAATCGAACCTTATTGAGTTTTAAAGATATAAGAGCCAACGGATTCCATGCGGAAACGCATAATGAGAACAGAAAGGAGTTCCTTTGCATTACCTCTAATGATTGCGGACGAAAGCTCATCTTAGAGAAGCTTATATGTCAATCTAGTGGACTTTATGTCACTACAATTCGACCAATTGAATCCAATAATGTCATAAGAGAAGATCTCTTGGATTTAGACACATATTGGCTTTGGCATGACCGACTAGGGCATCCTGGTCGTGATATGATGCTCCGTATACTAAAGACTTCACATGGACATCCATTCTTCATAGTGAGAAGAAGCAAGAATCGAAAATTGATTCCTGGACTTTGCAAGACCGCAACAATTGCAGCTTCTGGTGCTGCAGCAGTCTTGTGGCGCTATAGGGCTGCCCAAGTCCCATGTGATGACGCCACCAATGGCGCCAACCATGAGCATGACGCCATGGTTGCCTCTCCTCATGGCCATGACACCACACACACCAATTTCCATGGCTCTAATGCCATGATGGGAGATGTAGTCACACATTTTGCTTCTAAGGCCACTCGTTCATTTTGCAAAGCCTGTTCATTTGGGAAATTAGGACTGAGACCGTCCTACGCAAAGGATCCTAAAATACTCTTTTCGTTCCTACAGAGAATCCAAGGGGATATCTGTGGACCAATTCAACCATCATGCGAACCTTTTAAATACTTTATGGTATTGGTTGATGCGTCGACACTCTGGTCACATGTCGCGCTGTTGTCCACTCGAAATGCTGCTTATGCTAAACTCCTCGCCCAGATTATCAGTCTACGGGCTCACTACCAAGATCATCCTATTAAGTTGATTCGACTTGATAACGCTGGGGAGTTTACATCGAAAACGTTCAATGACTATTTCATGTCACTGGGGATTGATGTAGAGCATCCTATTCCCCATGTTCATACCCAAAATGGTTTCGCAGAAGCTATTATCAAATGACTACATATGATAGCACGGACATTGGTTATGCGCACCAGTCTCCCTGTCTCTGCTTGGGGATATGCAATATTTCATGCAGCGAAGCTAATTCGTCTACGACCCACTGCAACCCAATCTTACTCTGCGTTACAACTAGTGACTGGGTACGAACTTGATATCTCGTACTTACGCGTTTTTGGGTGTGCCATTTATGTGCCTATTAAGCCACCACAGCGTACTAAGATGTGTCCACAATGACGAATGGGCATATATGTTGGATATGAATCTTCAACCATCGTCCGCTATCTTGAACCCTTGACAGGCGATCTCTTTACCGCTAGATTTGCGGATTGTCACTTTGATAAGACAGTCTTCCCATCGTTAGGGGGAGATAAGAATACATATGTTCAACAGGAACGACAGGAATTGTCGTGGTCTGTCCCCACTATGTCTCATCTCGATCCCCGTACTGCACAGTCCAAACTTGAAATGCAAAGAATAATTGAGCTCCAGAACGTAGCAGACACTCTGCCTGATGCGTCGTTTTCTGATGTTGCCAAAGTGACAAGATCACACATACCTGCTGCAAAAGTGCCTGCAAGGATTGATGTCCCAAATAATGGACATAACGCCACTCCTGTGACACCAAAAGATGGCGCAATTTCCCAGAATGGCCTCAGGTCCCGCAAGGAAGCGCAGTAGACTGATTGGTTCAAAGGATACTCGCCCTAGAAAGAGAGCGATAAGGCACAGAGAAATTCTTTGATCATCGATACTAAAAATTCGTCCCATGAGAATGTTCCGGATTATGGTTATGTCCAAGAGACATCATTGGGGGACGCCTCAATGTCAGAACCTATCCCTGAGAACGTAGAGATCTCTGTTAATTACACTAGTGTACATGGGATGTGGGAAAGAAACTCCATCATTATTGATGATGTATTCGCGTATTCAGTGGCGCGTGAGATTATTGAGACCGATGACATCAAACCATGCTCTGTTGATGGATGCCAACGTAGAGCTGACTGGCCAAAATGGAAAGATGCGATCCAAGTAGAACTTGATTCTCTAGTGAAAAGAAAGGTATTTGGCAATGTTGTACCAATACCGCCCAACACCAAACCAGTTGGTCACAAATGGGTATTCGTTAGAAAGCGTAATGAGAAAAACGATATTGTAAGGTACAAAGCTCGTCTTGTGGCGCAAGGCTTCTCATAACGCCCTGAAATCGACTACGATGAGACCTATTCCCCCGTAATGGACGTTATAACATTCCGCTACCTTGTCAATTTGGTAGTTTCCGAAAAACTGAACATGCAGCTAATGGATGTGGTTACAGCGTATCTATATGGGGATCTAGATACGGAAATATACATGAAGGTCCCAGATGGACTTCAGTTACCCAAATCAAGTGGCTCCAAAGCACGGAGCGCGTTTGCGATTAGATTGAAATGCTTACTATATGGATTGAAACAATCTGGACGGATGTGGTATAACCGTCTAAGGGATTACTTGATTAGAAAGGGATATGTCAACAATGAACTATGCCCATGTGTGTTCATAAAAAGGACGAGTTCTGGATTTGCAATAGTAGCGATTTATGTCGATGACATGAACATAATTGGTACGTTTAAAGAGTTAAGGGAACTGCTGAACACTTGAAATCCGAGTTTGAGATGAAAGATCTAGGGAAAACACGGTTTTGCCTCAGTTTAGAACTTGAGCACCGTAGAGATGGTATCTTGATTCATCAATCAGCTTATACCCAAAAAATGCTTAGGCGTTTCAACACTGACAAAATTAAGCCTTCAAGCACCCCAATGGTCGTCCGTAGTCTTAATCCAAAGAAAGATCCATTCCGTCCAAAAGATGACGACGAAGAAGTGCTAGAGGTACAAGTGCCCTATCTAAGTGCAATAGGCGCATTATTGTACTGAGCACAATGCACAAGACCAGATATCTCATTCGCTGTGAACTTGCTAGCTAGATATAGCTCTGCTCCAACACGACGCCATTGGACTGGTGTTAAAGATATCTTTCGATACCTAAGTGGTACGATTGATATGGGCTTGTTCTATCCCTACAGAGAGAAGATGGATTCGGACCCATCTAGTGTCAGGGACACCACATATGGTGGATCGCGTTCCCTTTCCCCACCCCAAAACAATATAAGTGTTTTGGAAGGTTTTGCTGATGCTAGATACCTCTCTGACCCACACAAAGGTTGCTCCCAAACTGGTTATGTTTTCACCATGGGAAAGACCGCGATATCTTGGAGATCTACAAAGCAGACCTTAGTCGCTACGTCTTCGAATCATGCAGAGATTATTGCTCTTCACGAAGCAATTTGTGAATGTATATGGCTTAGGTCCATAGTTACGCATGTTCGAAGCAATTGTGGTCTGTTAATGTCTAAAAGTCCCGCGGTAGCTGGATCTTAGTTAACGCTGATCCGGTGGGCGGATAAATATTTGCGTTGTTCTTGTAGCTCCCGTTACCTATCAAGTAAAATACAATGGGCGTCAGAGGGAGACCGCGCCGGGCGGTCTTCAACTCTCCGATGCCTAAGTTAGTCAATGTATTTATGTTGACAAAGTAACAGTAGGTAAGTATTGAATGCATCATTAATGAGGAGAGAGGAGAGAACCTTTTATAGGTGAGGAAGAGGCTGATCTTGTCTTTGTTTTCGATGTGGGACTGATATGCTTCAGTTTCCAGTTTCAGAAGCTTCTGATGTCATCTTGGCGTGGCGGCGCGTCGGCGGTGATCTGGAGGTGATCCGACGCTGAGGCTGTAGCCCGCTTGGCGGTGTGTCTACGTGTCATTCCTTTAGTTGGAATTAGTACCTTTGGTGGTACAGTGAGCGTGGCCCGTTATAGCTAATTATGTTTGCAAATGTACATGTATGTACAAGTCCCCCAAGTCCCCAGTCAAGGAGGGCAATCTTGGTTGGGGAGTTGTTCGGCGGTTTGAAGCGTTTTCTTCCGCTAGACTTGCAAGAGCATAATTAGCGTCAGTGCGTTGTCAACCGTTGGTTTTACTGAGCAAACGCTTTACACCCTTTCGGGTGGGCCCCTGCTGGGCCCCCCAGGGAGTCCCCCACTCCCCGGCGAAGATAGACCTCCGGATGGTCGGCAAGTTGTTTGTTGAGGGGGAGCTACACGGAGCAGAGGGTGTTGGGTAGCGAGCCCAATGTTTAGCACCCAAATGACGGGGGTCAACGTGCCTGATCAGGGCCGTCGTAGACTGTTGACTAGTCCCCGTGTCCCGTAGGGATGGTCTGACGGTGACACCGCGTGGCGGTTGTTGTCAGAGAGGCGTGGCCTCGGGATTCGTGTTTCGGTGGATACCCCCCCCCCCCCCCGGCTAACTGTAGCGGGTAGGTGACAGGTGAGAAATTCCGCTGGCGGGGTTTTCGCTCAGCGGAGACTTCATCTCTGGGAGGATGACAAGTGAGAAGTTCCGCTGGCGGGGTTTCGCTCAGCGGAGACTTCATCTCTTGGGAATGACAAGTGAGAAGTTCCGCTGGCGGAGTTTCGCTCAGCGGAGACTTCATCTCTTGGGGATGACAAGTGAGAAGTTCTGCTGGTGGAGTTTCGCTCAGCAGAGACTTCATCTCTTGGGGATGACAAGTGAGAAGTTCCGCTGGCGGAGTTTCGCTCAGCGGAGACTTCAGGCGGTATTTACGAAGTCATCCCCACGGTGGTTAACACGTGTCGAACCTATAGCGGGTTAGCGTGCGTAGGCTTGTCTCCTAAGCCTGTCCGTCTTCTAGCCTTTAATGATAGTAACTGTGGGTTTCGTAACCGAGGTAACGCCTCGGGTAATCCGGAGAGTGAGTGGAAACTGACGACACGTGTACGGCTGGTATGTGATGTCGTTATGGAGCAGACGGCTTAGGACGCGTTGGTGCTGACATAAAAGGGGGGGGAACTTTGGGAGATTTGACACCTTGTGAAAATTTGAAAACCTAGTCATCGTCTGCGAGCCCTGTTTGTCCGAGACCGGAGAAAGAGTTTACCGAAGCTTGGGTATACGATTCTCGGAGAGAGTACGATAATAGCCCCCCAGGATTGCCGTGCGCCACCGTGTCGAAGACTTCATCACTGAGGTTGGTACCTGGATTTCCCCCCTCTGCCTTTTGTTTCTGCTAATTTCTGGGTTTTGTTGTTTTTGTCTTCCTGGGATAATTGCTGGTTTTATTGGGTGTGTTCTGAGGTGTGAAATGGGGTTTTTTGTGGGGGGTTGAATTATGGTTGGCCAAGCGTTTAGTGGTTAAGGATTTGGATGGCCGAGTCTGGGTTGAGTGCGTTTGTTTGTATTTTGGCATTTTCTGGGTTTTGCTCTTGATGCCCTTGGCTACAACTGATGTGAGTATAGGCTAGATCTGTGCTTGTGCTAACTGATGTGGGTTTTAGGGTTTGGGATGGCTAACGTCATAGAGATTTCGAGCAGTGAGGATTCCAGGTCTGACGTGTCGTTCAGCGCGGCGGATAGGATTTTTATTGATTCGTTGCGTCCGTCTGCCCCTGCAGGAACCTCACTGCCAGAACCGCTAGAAGTTGAGCCGCTACAGACCATCCCCTGGGAAGTAGTTATGGGTCGTGGTTCGAGTCCGGAGAGCTCTAGGGCGGGTGAGGCCGCTGCTGCCAAAGCTAGGCGCGACGAGCGTTTGGCGAGCAATAGCGCTGCTAGCGGCTCCGCTGGGGAAGAAGAAGTAGCGGGGCATAATGCTGAATCGGCGTGGTTCCTCTCAGATGGCACCGCCGTCGACGAGGCAGGTGGGCGGATGACCGCCGCTGCAGTTAACAGAATGAAACAGACGTTCCGGTTGCCGGGGTCGGTGAAGCTGCGCCCGCCGACAGCGGATGAGAAGGCCTCGATTCTCCCAGCGGGATTTGCTACCGTACATGAGGCGATATTCCGCCAAGGAGTGACATTCCCGCTGGTGCCAAACCTCCAGATCCTGGTGTGCGAATTTGGCCTTGCGTTTGGTCAGATTTGCCCCAACATGTGGCGGTTGATGTTAGCCATGAACTCCCTTTGGCGGTTATCCGGGTGCGAGGGGCCTACTGTAGCGGAAGTGCTTCACTTCTACGAGTTGGTGTATGTGAAGCGCCGAGGCTGCAAAGGGCAAGTGAACTTGAGCCGCCGGCAGGGAGCGCCCAAGCTGATCAAGAATCTAAGGGACTCAATGTCCTACTGGAGGGGGACCTTCTGCGTCGCTACAGACGGTTGGGAGTACCACGCCAGATCGAATGAGGAAGGGCCGACATTTAGGATTAAGTCCGAGTTCCAACCCATTCGAGGTTGGTGTCCGGTTTCTGCTGAAAGTATTTGGCGTGTTCACGTGCTTGCACTTGTACTCTCACTAACGGCGTGTTTTTGTGCAGCGGGACTGCGGTACACGCTGACGCGCGAAGAAGAGTGTCGCGTGGCCAGGATCAGAGGTTGCTGGCGGAACCGAAACTTGCTTGATTTCCGACTGCTGACCGGTTGGGAGTTGCTGGTCGACCAGCGATTAACGCGCTCCATTGGTGAGAAATCTCCGCCATATCGTTTTTTTTTTTTTGAATTGCGATACAGACTGACCGGTGGTTGTTTTTTGTTTTTTTTTTTTTTAGAAACTCCGCCGGGCAACAAATCGAGTCGCGACACATTTGAAAAGGCGATGGACCGAGCGGAGATAGACAATTTTCTGGAGGCCATGTATGCCGAGGGGCTGGCGGCCCAGCAGACGCTGGTGAACCCCGAGACGTTGGCGCTGAGCCAGTCCGAGGTTCCGGTGGTGCTGCCGATGCCGTACCAGTCTCATCTTGGTGAGGATGGTCTGCCGACAGTGCAGGCGGGGACCCAGACGGCCGGCGGGGATCAGAGGGGAAGCGTTGCGGCTGGGCAACAGAAGGAGCGGATGCCTGCCCACAGGCGTGGTCCTCAAAAGGAGGTGGTGCAACCGGCGGACGATGTCATTGTGACAAGGGAGGAGCCGCCAGTGAAGGTGACGAGGACCGCCGCCGGGAACCAGAGGGCGCTGGAGAGAAAACGCATGCCGGCTGATTCTCCTGACGAGGAAGAGGGAGATGAGGTGGAGGTGATCGGGGCCCGCCGACAGAAGAAGGCCCGACAGGCTCCTGCAAAAGCTGTGGCGGTGGAGGGAGAGGCGGCCGCCGTCAGTGAGCTGGACTCGTTCGCCGAGTATGCACCGTTTATGACAGAAAGGGAGTGGGAGTTCCTCTTCCATCTATGCGAGCGGCTGGGGTTCGGCGGTCTGGAGGGTATATCGCGCCCGACGGCAATTGACCAATTGCCCTTCAGCTCGGCGTTTGGTCAAATATCGGCGGGATTACATGATATGTTCGTGGCGGCGTCGAAGCAGCCCCTGATTGAGGGGGAGCTCAGGGAAGAAATCAAAGGTCTCCAGAGGGAGTTGGCGGAGGCAAAGGAGAAACTGGCGGAGGTCGAGCGGGGGCTGGCCAAGGCGGAATGTGACTATGCGGACGTCCGCGGCAAGCTCAACGTGGCCATCAGGCGGGACTTGGAGAGGAATGAACGCGTCTCCAAGTTGGAGCAGGAGATCGCCCTGCTGCAGGAGCGGATAGCCGCTAAGGATAAAAACTCATTATAGTGCAGCGGGAATCTGCCGACAGGATGGCTGAAATGAAGCGGCTGGGGGGCGAGGTTACCCGCCTGAGGGCTGAAGGGAGTACCGCTGCGGCCGCCGCTGTTGAAGCATTCAAGCAGTCGGCGGAGTTTAAGAAGACGCTGACCGAGGCGGCGAAGGCTGGGGCTCGGGCAAATATAGACATGCTGAAGCGGAAGGGCGCCATTGACTTCGCCAAAGCGTCACAGCCTGACGCACCGCCGGTTGAGAGTATCCCGCCGGAGACGGAAGTTGTGCCCGCCCCCGCTGGAGGTACCTGCTCGGGTAGCGGGGAAAGTGGCGCGCATCCAACGGAAGGGTCCCAGCAGACCCCCCATCCCACTCCGTCGGAGGTATCGCGTGCCGGATTCCTGGAGGCGCACACCCGGGCGGATGGTACCATAGAGACCCCCAGTCCGACAGCGCGAGGGTCCGACCAAGCGAGTAGATCGATTGTGCCGCCGCCCGTTGAAGCAGAGGACGTCCAAGGCAACCCCTGAAGCCGGCTGAGATTGCCAGAGATTTTACTATGCCTTTTTTCTCTTTTTTTTTATAGCTGCTGAGGCATAACAGTTTGTAAAGAATGTTGGGAAGTGAAATAAATTTCTGAATTGGTTTGCCATGATGTGTTTGTAGTGTTTTGAGTTATATTTTTCTTTTGTCGATCAATGAAACATTAAAGGAATTAAGATTGGTCCAAGTGCACCTCGTAGCGGACGGGGTCCACCGACGATTGCTGGCGTTGCCAGTTGCCCTCAGTGCTAGACTTGGTAACAATGGTTTGAATAATTCCTCGTTTCATTGATAGCTGACTGATCAGTGTACAAAAGTGGGGTAGTACCCGTTGGGTAACTTCCCTTAGCTAAATATTTGAACAAAAATTTAGCTAAGTCAAGATGCTCCTGGGTAGCGGTCTGACTATTTGTAGTAATACCGAAGGTGTTCAGTATTCCAAGGGCGGGCCGATGTGACGCCGTCCTTGTCTATTAAGTAGAAGGTGCCTGGGCTAACGACTTCCACAATTTTGTACGGGTCTTCCCAAGTTGGGCGGAGTTTTGTCGGTGGCGGAATGACTTCCTTCATGACCGAGTCCCCCAGTTAGAGGTTCCGGGCCTTGACTCTGGCGTTGTAGAAACGTGATACCCGTTGTTTGTTTTGTAGATTGTGTAAATGGGCCTTGCGTCTTTTTTCTTCTAGGAGGTCCCTGTCCAAGTTGACGCCAGCGCTGTTGGTCTCTGGGCAGTAGCCTTCGACTCTAGCGGTAGGTTGAGTAACTTCAATGGGCAAGACGGCCTCTGTGCCGAACATCATACAAAAAGGAGTCTCGCCAGTGGCGGAGGTTGGAGTTGTTCGGATGGCCCACAGGACCTCTGGGAGCTTTTCCGCCCATAAACCCTTGGCGTTGTCGAGCTTCTTTTTTAACAACTTTTTGATTATCTTGTTCGCTGCTTCGACCTGGCCGTTGGTCTGGGGGTGGGCGACAGATGCAAAACTTAACTTAGTGCCCAAGTTGGCGGTAAAGGAGATGAGTTCCTCATTGTTGAACTGTGTGCCGTTGTCTGTAATGATTGTATGTGGTACACCGTAGCGGCAGTAGATATTTTTCCAGAGGAAGCGAATTACCTTGGCGGTAGTTATTGCCGTTAGTGGCTCCGCCTCTATCCACTTGCTGTTGTAATCAATGGCAACAATGATGTATTTGAACTGACCCTTGGCGGTTTGGAATTTTCCCATCAAATCAAGGCCCCACGTGGAATGAATCCATGGGCCAATGATGATTGACAGTGGTTCCGCTGGTGCGTGTGGGAGATCTGCAAACTGTTGGCACCTGTGGCAAGACCTCGAAATCCGCCGGGCGTCGTCACCAAGTGTGGGCCAGAAGTAGCCTTGTCGCATTGTGCGGTTGGCCAGGGATCTGGCGCCCGAGTGGTTTCCACATTCCCCGCCATGGATTTCTGCTAGGACAACCTTTCCCTCCTCTGGGGTTAAACAGCGGAGGTTAGGATGGGTGAATCCCTGGCGGTAAAGCTTGCCATACTGGATGTTGTAGCGGGTTGCTCTTCGCTTGAGCTGTCTTGCCTGGACCTTATCTTCTGGCAACGTTCTATTGCGCTTATATGTAATGATCTCGTCCATCCAGTTGGGGTTGACTTGAACGTTGAAGATTTCCGCCAGGGTCTTTGTGATACTTGGCTTGTCAAGGTACTCCACCCTTGTGTCCGCTGGACTTTGATGTGGTTGGGCGGTTGCCAGTCTCGCCAGTGAATCAGCCTTAGCGTTCTTTTCCCTGGGGATTTGTGTGATTGTGTGAAATTTGAACTTTTTTAGCAACGTTTTGACGTACCCCAAATATTCTGCTAACTGCTGGTCCTTGGCTTGGAAGCTGTCGTTGACCTGGTTGACGACTAGTTGGGAGTCGCTGAATACGTTGACGCTGTCAGCTCCTGAGTCAATGGCGAGGAGTAGACCGGCGATGAGCGCCTCGTACTCCGCCATATTGTTTGAAGCTTTGAAGTTGAATTTCAACGCCTACTCTGCGTTCAGTCCCCCGGGTCCGGTTAAGATGACTCCGGCGCGCTGGCCTTGGCACAGGCGGAGCCGTCCACATGCAGGTTCCAATCTGACTGTGGGGGAGTTGCCTCTGCACTGGTTACTATTTCTGTTCCGGGCTTTGTTTGAGTACCGTGTTCCGGCTGACGCTCGGTAAGTTCAGCAATGAAGTCCGCTACTGCCTGGCCCTTCATGGCGGTTCTTGGCTTGTACTCTATGTCAAATTCGCTGAGCTCGATCGCCCACTTACTGAGGCGCCCCGAGTGTTCAGGGTTCTGCATCACCTGCCTCAGCGGTTGATTGGTTAACACATGGATCGTGTGAGCCTGGAAGTATTGCCGGAGGCGTCTGGCGGCAACGATAAGTGCGAGGGCCAGCTGTTCCAACGGTGAATACCTTGTTTCTGCTCCGTTCATGCCTCTGCCGGCGTAGAATACTGGGAGCTCATCCTGGCCTTCCCGCCGGACAATGGCGCAACTTATTGCCGTTGCCGAGACCGCTAGATATATGAATAGTGTCTCTCCTTGCACAGGGACGAAAGGAGAGGGACTGCCGCCAGATATTCCTTTAGGCCCTGGAACGCCGCCTGACACTCTGGGTTCCAGTCAATGACCTTCTTGTGAGTTGTTTTGAGGAGTTTGAAGAATGGGGCACACTTGTCAGTAAGTCGAGAGATGAATCGAGAAAGGGCGGTTAACTTGCCCTGGAGGCACTGGACGTCCACCTTATACTCGGGGTTCGCCAGGTTAAGGATGGCATGTACCTTATCCGGGTTGGCCTCGATACCACGCTCGCTGACGATGTAACCGAGAAATTTGCTAGCGGTGACTGCAAAGAAACATTTTTCTGGGTTTAGGCGCATTCCATAGGCCATGAGGATGGTTACTATGATCCTGAGGTTTGCCACATGTCCACTGGCCTTTATGCTCTTAACTAGCATGTCGTCCACATAGACCTCGATGATTTTTCCCAGATGCTCAGCGAACATGGCGTTCATCAACCGCTGATAAGTTGCACCGGCGTTCTTCAGACCAAAAGGCATGACATTGTAACAGTAGAGGCCTTTGTCGGTGGTGAAGGTGGTGCATTCCTGGTCACTGGGGTGCATCTTGATCTGATTGTATCCGGAGAAGGCATCCATCATGCTGAGGAGTTCGTGTCCGGCAGTTGCATCGACCAACTGATCGATACGAGGTAGCGGGAAACTATCCTTTGGGCATGCCTTGTTGAGATTTTTGAAGTCGACGCACATCCGCCACTTGCCGCTGGGCTTTTTTACCATTACCAGATTTGAGATCCACTGAGGATAGATGACTTGGCGGATGAATCCAATGTCCCGTAGTTTGGCGACCTCCTGTCCGATTGCCCGGTATTTTTCCTCATCAAAAGCCCTCCGCTTCTGCTTGATGGGATAAAAGGAAGGTTTGATGGTCAGCTTATGAGTGATAATTTCAGTGGAGATGCCTGGCATGTCCGCATAGGACCATGCAAAGACGGCGGCGTTATCACGTAGGAATTGAGTGAGTTCTGCCTCCACTTCTGGATCTAGTTGGGCGCCTATGCGGACTGTCCTCTCAGGATGCTCGTCTGAGATGCAGACAACCCTCAGCGACGTGTCCGGGTTGACCGGCTCATTCTTTACATATTTCTCCTCCTCATCTCTAGGATCCTTGAAGATATTCGGTGGTGGTGTGTCATTACCCACTGTCAGGATTTCATGGCGGCGCATTGACCGCGCTATAGTCGTTGAATAACATTCTCGTGCCAGCTGTTGGCTTCCCCTCACACAGCCTGTGCCGTTGGGCGTGGGGAACTTCATGAGAAGCATGTATCCGGAATGATGCACTTGAGCTTGTTAAGCGCTGGTCGACCAATGATGGTGTTGTACGAGCTGAAACAGTCGACAATAATGAATTCCGTGTGCACCTCCGCCATGCATGGACTAGTGCCAATAATCAGTAGCATGTAATCCGACCCTAGCGGTTGTGTGACGTCACCGGAGAAGCTGAGCAGTGGCTCGTGATCCTGGAGTAGTTTTTTGTTCCTCTTGAGATGGTCGTACCAACCGCTGAAGATGACGTTGACAGCGGACCCGCTATCCACCAAGATTCTCCCCACCGAGAATTTGCCAAGAATGGCATCGACCAAGAATGGGTCGTCATGGGGTGACTGTACTCCGCGCTCCTCCTCCTCTGAGAAGGTAATAGGTTCCCAACCTGATCTCGGGAGTTTGGCGGATCTTTCGTAGCGGATGTTGCAAACTTCCTTTGGGTGGTTAGCGCGTTCATAGCGCTTTCTTGCCCTGTGAGACATGTTGGTGATTGGAGCACCGCCATCTATGGTGTTGATGCGGCCCAAGGTTTCAACGTTGGCAATTACTGGTGGTGGTTGGCGCACCCTGAACTGTTCCAACTTGCCGTCACGGTACAAAGTCTCAACGGCCGTTTTGAGAGCATTGCAGCTGTTTGTATTGTGGCCGCTGTCCGCGTGGTATTTGCACCACTTGCCAGTGTTCCTGGGTTTGCCTGTTTTTGGGTACTTTGGAGGGGGTGGCGGTGGGATCTGATCCTTGCACTGATTATAGATATCTTCATATGAGGCCGTTAGGACCGTGAAAACTGCATACCGCTGCGAGGACTCCGCCTGCCTGTTGTGGTTATCCCCGTGAGTTGGGCGGTTTCCCTTGTAATAATGCTGCTCCTTCTGCCGCTTGTTTTGGTGGTGGCCCTGCTGCCACTCCCTTTTCTTGTCAGTTGGCGGTGCTGAGGGGGTCTTGTTAGCGGTTTCCTGGTGACTGGAAGATGGTTGTGTTGACCTTGTTGGCGTTGCTGGTGGTGGGGTTTCTCCATATGTGATGAATTCCGCCTGGGCGTGAATGACCGCCTCACTCATGACGTGGTCGTACGTCGCATTGGGATGATTGTAATTGAGGTGATAGAGGAACGGTCCCTTGAGGAGTCCCTTCCTGAAGGCTGCCGATGCCATGGTTTTGTCTAGGTCGAGGCACTGAGATGCTGCCGCCCGCCACCTTGTGACGAAGGCCTTCAGTGATTCGTCCTCCCCCTACTTAACGCCGAACAGCTGACTTGTGTTGTGATGTCCGGCGGACAATAAGATGAAGCGGGAGAGGAAAGCGTGCGACAGTGCATGGAATGAGCCTACAGATCCTGGCGGACATTCAAAGAACCAGTTCATTGCCTCGCCGTCCAACATTTCGCTGAACAAATGGCATAAGGTGGCGTCGTCGAACCCCTTGTTGTTGGTGACCTTCTTGAAGGTGTCCATGTGGACAAAGGGGTCGGACGTTCCGCCGTAATGCGACATCTTTGGGGTTTTTGCATATGTCGGTCTGACAGCCTGCAGAATCGCAGCGGAAAAGGGGCCGGGTCTGGAAGTAAAGAGCGGATTCCGAGTTGACGCCGGGACGCCCGTCTCCGCCCGGATCAACCTCTGCTCCAGTTGGTGCATTCTTTCCAATAGCTGGGCGGTTGCATCGTCGGCGGAATCGGCCTGAATGACCTGCTGGGATGGCCTGCGCCTAGGCATAGGCGGATCGCCCTCAGTCCTTGCCCTGGCATCCGAGCGGTTGGTGTGAGGAAGTGATTCCGCCACCTGTTCTAACATTAGTTGAGGTATGGGTGGCGGTCCCATTCCTGACACCCCAGGTGGGTTCAGCGGTACATGCATTTGTACGACCGGCCCTAGCACCAATGCACCGGCGCTGGGTAGACTACGCCTGGTGCTATGTGACTGCTCGCTCTGTGCCAGGCGGTCGGTGGCCGCCAGAGTCTTTTTTAGTTCCTCAAAACGTGTCATGAGCGCAGCCATCTGTCTTTGGGCTTCGGCCTTTTCCTTGCGCTCCGCCTCACGCTCTCTGTTTGCCTTATGAAGATCTGCCAGTGCTATCTCGTACATGGTGACAAGATCTTGGCCTGACGGGCGGCTGCTGCCTGGATTTGCCTCACCGCCGGGGTTGGCCGGGGTTGTGAATAGTGCGTGGTTAACGCCGATCGCGGGGTCGGAGGGTTGGGGAATTGCGGGGAGTTCTGCCTGCTCTTCAGCGTTTCCCCCGCTACCGTTAGTCATGGTGATTGTAGTGGGATGACCTTTAGTTCAAGGGTTCCCACAGACGGCGCCAATGTTAATGTCTAAAAGTCCCGCGGTAGCTGGATCTTAGTTAACGCTGATCCAGTGGGCGGATCAATATTTGCGTTGTTCTTGTAGCTCCCGTTACCTGTCAAGTAAAATACAATGGGCGTCAGAGGGAGACCGCGCCGGGCGATCTTCAACTCTCCGATGCCTAAGTTAGTCAATGTATTTATGTTGACAAAGTAACAGTAGGTAAGTATTGAATGCGTCATTAATGAGGAGAGAGGAGAGAACCTTTTATAGGTGAGGAAGAGGCTGATCTTGTCTTTGTTTTCGATGTGGGACTGATATGCTTCAGTTTCCAGTTTCAGAAGCTTCTGATGTCATCTTGGCGTGGCGCGTGGCGGCGCGTCGGCGGTGATCTGGAGGTGATCTGACGCTGAGGCTGTAGCCCGCTTGGCGGTGTGTCTACGTGTCATTCCTTTAGTTGGAATTAGTACCTTTAGTGGTACAGTGAGCGTGGCCCCTTATAGCTAATTATGTTTGCAAATGTACATGTATGTACATGGTCTAAAGTCTACCACAGATGAGCCAACAAGCATTTATGAGGATAATGCTGCTTGCATTGAACAAATGAAGCAAGGTCACATCAAAGGCGACAACACCAAGCACATATTGCCTAAATTCTTCTACAATCAGCAACAACAGAAGCTCCTCAAGATCAAAGTGAACCAAGTTCGATCTGAGGACAATGTGGCAGACTTGTTTACTAAGTCATTGCCCAAATCCACGTTCGAGAAACATGTGGCAAGAATTGGCTTGCGGAAATTATCTAAACTCCCATGATCGTAGTCATCAGGGGGAGGCACAGACATCAGGGGGAGATGTCTACATGTTCGTCTCGAATCGTGAAGGGTGTGTTGTGCTCTTTTTCCCCTTCGACCAAGGTTATTTTTGTCCCACTGGACTCGGCAAGGTTTTTAACGAGGCAACGAGAGAAGCACCACGTTTGGACAACACAAGGGGGAGTGTTCAAGTAAACCCTAATTTGTGTTTGGCCCAAACTCTAGGTTACTTGCTCTAGTGGTAATATGATTAAATTAGAAGGATCTAGATTCCTATTCAATGTACGATTACTTTCCTTGTATGATTGAGATTCTATGCATTGTAATCCTCTATATCAAGAGGCCCCTATTATCAATGAGAATACACAGCGATTTCCTCTCAATTCAGTTTCTCTACAACAATATTTAATTTTTCTGCTATTATCTCAATCAAAATATATAAATCTAATCTTTTCCTCTTTTTAGCAAAAGAATTATATGTTTAATCTTATATCCCACGTCAAACTTCAAAGCATACAACGCATATAGTCGACATATTTGCATACTTCAG